>OW052221.1:84823237-85410746 GCA_932526605.1 Nephrotoma flavescens
TGTCAATTTGATTTCTAATTTAAATAATTCATTTTTTGCACGATTTGTTTACATTTTATACATTTTCATGTCCATTCCAATTGTCACAATGATGCATTTATAAATGACACTGTATGTGCGGATTCGTATCTTGATTTTTCCCAGGGCAAAAATGTGATTTTTAATTAAAAACTATTTAGGGTATACATATTTGTATATATGACATTGTATGCTTTCCCAAAAAATTTCATTTATTATGGTAAATAAACCTAATCACATATGGACCAAAAATAGAAATAATAAAATGTATTTCGAAATCACTAAACGTAAAAATGAAAATCACATAATTTTAATTTCCCATAAGTAAACAGCATCAATCATGTACACATATTATGGTATTCCTATTTATATATGCAACATTATACAAATATTGTACAGTAATATTTTTAATATGGTTTCAAACTTTGTATTACATCGATCAATAGACATTCATATTATAAATTATTTATGTGAAGTACTTTCGGCTACATATCTTCGGGTATCCATGCACAACTATATGTATATATACAAGTACTCCTGCATATCCCATTTGAAAATACATTTAATTGTTAAAGTCTTTTAATTTCGTATCATTCTTTCGCCTGTACACGTTATGTACTTCACATTTATAAAAAAATATACATACGAGAGTGTATATGATGCATGAAGGCATTATACGTGAGTTGAATAGAATGTCTGATCACAGCATAATCCCTTATATCTGTATGTGCATGCATACATGTACGGATATAAAACCGGCTCCGTTCCTATACATCCTTTCAAAAAATATTTTAATATTTCTACATGTGTACACCATCTATCGAGGATTTTCTATATACATTTTTTTTTTATTATATTTGGGTTAATTGAATTTGAATGCAAAAAAATCGTCTGGTTTTACCTAATAAAAATAATCGACCGAACCAACATAAAAATCAATTCTGTGCAAGAGTGTTTCGAAAACATTTTAAAAAATTCGTTGTTAAACCATAGATATACACTAGTAGTTATCCTTATGTTGTGGGTAGGATAATTTATTAAGTTTATGTTTTCGGATTTTCATTAAAACCGCACAAAAAAAAAACTTAACAATTTATGGCGCAGCACTACATATTTTAAGCTAGTGTGTGATAAACGAGTTTATCACAGCAAAATCAGAATGATGTGGCGTTGCTCATAAAAAAATGTTAATAATAACAAATTTGCACTTGATATTAAATTTAATCTTTGGCTTATATTCAGTGACTTTTAAAGTACTTTTAAAAAATCATTCGTTGGAGAAAAAAAGGATTTACCAATATCTAATTAATGACGTGTATATTTAACCCTCGTCCGGTGGCATAATTTTACTATACGCTGAAAGGACGTACAATTGTACTTTCATATATTTTATATGAAAATCGTCACTGTAGTCATAATTTTTGTAAATAGATAATATTTGGAATTTCCACATTATTAAAATGTAGAGATATCACAAAGCTTTAACTCTCTCCAGCTTCTACAAGAAGACTTATTAGTATTTAAAAACAGAAGAAAGAAGAATTTTGTTAAGGTTTTTCCTCGCATTTAAAATATTTGCTCATTTATATCAGGCGTGTCCACTAATTTTTTTTTCGAAATTCTGTTTGCTTTCCAAAGTATTGTAAAGATGCACTCAAACATGCTAATCATTTTGTTTTCGATTTTGAATGGTATTCTCAGTCAATTAAATTACTTGAAAGTTAAAATAATCGGCCTGTCGATTGCGATCGACCTTATAAATACCTATGATGAAATTGAACCCTGTTTGAAATTGAAAATCTTTCTAAACGCTCGTTCAATTTAAAAATCGATTTGTAAATGAATTTTATACTACCGAGATGATTGGCAATCTCTTCGCCTAAATATCCGTAGTATTGTTTACTAAACTGGATTGGAAAAAGGCAGTTTAATGCAGATACTGATTTTAGAACAGTAAACCGGTTTATTCTCAATTTTTATTCGCACATTTACCGATTTTGCAATTTAATCTTCACGTTTAGGTAAAAACGTTACGATTGTGCGTTCTTGTGGTCTAAAATTGGAATGATTGGGAAAACAGATGTTGCTAGCTGTTTTAGTATTTTTTCAAAAAACATACCTTGTATTAAAAGTAAAAACTTTATAATGTCGATGTAACTATTGCATGGGCAACATCATCTACACACAATAATATAGTAAAGCATAAAAAAGTAAAAAAAAATCGGACTATAAGTTCATCCTAATGCTTAAATGTGGCAGAAGGCTCACTGGGACATATCGTCAATGAAACTCACAAACTGCGTAAGTCCATTTTGGGGCATTCTGCATATTTGGTATCATTTTGAAGAAAACGAGATTCCGCTTTATTTGATAACACTGATTTTGTTTAATATTTTCTCCGAGCTTTCTTTTATGTCCAAATTAGAATTTTGCGTAAGTCCACAGTGTGACACAGCTTTCGTAGTAAGCTCGTAGCTATCGTAGTAAGTAGTTCGGTATTAGAATTACGTGCAAATATTAATTTGGTAAATTATAATCGATGTTCTTGCCCTTACTTGTTAAATGCCATATTAACATAAAAATGATTCTTGATCGATTAGAATGTACGGCCAAGACTATGCAGGGATCCTGGATACGCCGGGCCTACTGTACATCTTTTTTTACATATAATAAGATAGAAAGATAGGAAAGGTTGTATGATATGATAGACTTGACCCGGTTACAGACATCTAAGTAGTCAATAGTTAATAAATAATAACTGCAGCAATCAGCATCCTGAAAAAAATTAGTAATTAATAAAGTACAATAAAACATGCAATAAAACTTTATTACTATAAATTGAATTTTCAATAAACTCAATAGTTCAATTGTCCATAAACAAAATTAAACTGGTTGCCCAACAACATATTAAATCATGTAAAATTAATCCAATCGAGAAATCACCTATAGGCATTAAAGACTAAAGAGCAAACCATCTTTTCGTCTTTATTTATTTCATTTATTTGTAGAAAATAATTTGAATAATAATGGTTCAAATTTAAATAATGTAAAAGAAAAAGTCACTGCCATAACCCGCCATAAATATTTTTTTTTCTAGTTTTAATTTAATTAAAAATGCATTTATTCAATACATAAACTCAAATAAATCAACAGTTCACGGAATAAGCTGCACAAATACACATAAACTGCAGATTAGAAAAACGGATTACTACATGCAGGAAGTGAATATTAAGGTTCATTTGGTAAGTTTTATTAAAATAACCACGTGTAATCAGAATGTATAATATACTTGAATTTTACTCAAGCAATGGTTGAAATTTTTACACAAATAAAATTAGATTACAATTATTACATGCACGAAGTGAATCCATACATTGTTACAGTCATATATGTTTTCTCATTTTAACTTAAATACAAAATGCATTTATTTGATAGCCAAAATCAAATGGATCAATAGTTCTCGGAACTGAACATTTACTCATACACTGCATTATAGAAAGGCAGATTACATGCACGAAGTGAATATAAATATTTATTTAGTATTTTTTTTTAAATAACCACATTTAAACAGAATATATATAAATATATACTTACATTTAACTCAAGCAATAATAACAAAATTTGCAAAAGTAAAATTAGATTATAATTATTACATGCGGAAAGTGAATCAACAATGGAAGGATTCACTTTCTGCATGTAATAGTTGTCATATACGTTTTCTAGTTTTCTAGTATTAATTTAAATACAATATGCATTTATTTATTTATGCATTTATTCATTTAACTAAACTCAAATGGATCAATAGTTCACGGAATATACTGCAATTTACACTAACGCTGCAAATTATACAAACAGATTACTACATGCATGAAGTGAATATTAATCTTCATTTAGTAAATCTTAATAAAATAACCATATGTAATAAGAAAATATTTATATTAAAATTTCACTCAAGCAATAATAATAATATTTACACAAATTAAATTAGATTGCAATAATTACATGCAGGAAGTGAATCCATCCATTGTTACAGTCATGTATGTTTTCTAGTTTTACAAAATGCATTTATTTATTTAGCTTATTTCAAATGGATCATTAGTTCACGAAATACACTGTCCGTTTACTTTTACACTGCAAATTAGAAAAACAGATTATTACAATCACGAAGTGAATATTAATATTCATTTAGTAAATTTTATTAAAATAATCACATGTATTCAGAATATATATATACTTAAATTTCACTCAAGCAATATAAATAATATTTACACAAATAAAATTAGATTACAATTATTACATGCAAGAAATGAATCCATCCATTGCTACAGTCATATATGTTTTCCATTTTTAATTTAAATACAAATTGCATTTATTTGATAGCTTAACTCAAATGGATCAATAGTTGGCTCAAATGGTATATACTCTACTTTACTCTAACGCTGCAAATTAAACAAACAGATTACTACATACATGAAGTGAATATTAATCTTCATTGAGTAAATCGTATTAAAATAATCACATGTAATCGGAATAAATTTCTATTTAAATTTCACTCAAGCAATAATAATAATATTTTTAAAATAAAAATTAGACTACAGTTATTACATGCAGGAAGTGAATCCATCCACTGTTACAGTCATATATGTTTTCTAATTTTAATTTAAATACAAAATGCATTTATTTATTTAGCTTATTTCAAATGGATCAATATTACACGGAATATACTGTCTGTTTACTTATACACTGCAAATTAGATAAACAGATTATTACAAGCACGAAGTGAATATTAATTTTCATTTAGAAAATTTTATTAAAATAACCACATGTAATCAGAATATTTATATATATAAACTTTTATTTCACTCAAGCTCAAATTTCACTCAGATTACAATTATTACATGCAGGAAGTGAATCCTTCCATTGTTACATTAAAATACTTTTTCTAGTTTTAATTTAAATACAAAATGCATTTATTTGGTAGCTAAACCCAAATTGATCAATAGTTCACGGAATATACTCCTTTTTACTCATGCACTGCAAATAAGAAAAACAGATAAATACATGCACGAAGTGAATATTAATATTTATTTAGTAATTTTTTTTAAAATAACCACAATTAAACAGAATATATAAATAAATACTTATATACTTAGGTTTAACTCAAGCAATAATAATAATATTTACAAACATAAAATTAGCTTACAATTATTATTACATGCAGGAAGTGAATCCACAATGCATGGATTCGACCGAATTCGAAATCTCGGTTTGAATTTTTAAAATTTGGCATGTCGGAAAATGGGATTCTCAAATGATTTTTTGGCAAAATTAAAAAATGAGTTTGCGATAAAGTTCTAGAAAATGGCTAATATTGATGGAATTTGGATGGAGGGCTAAGTGCCCGTGAGAGTTATCGAAGCCGTCATCATCTACAATTATTGCATTTTAAAATGTTGCATTAACCAAATATTGCTTCTTCTATAAATCTTGCAACTACAAAATGTTGCAAGTACCAAATCTTGTTAAAAAACTTTACTAATTATTTTGTGCAACTAGAGCTAGAAGAATAGAAAACCGGGATTTCGAAAACCGAGATTTGGAAACCGGGATTTTTAAAAGCGACATTTTGAAAACCGAGATTAGTTTATAAATTTAATTAAAATTTTATAAATTATCTAATAACTATTGATTTTTAAGAAGATATGGTTAATAAATAAACTATTGTTCATTATAAATTAAAGTTTTAGGAAAATCTGAGATCAAATGTAAACTTCACCTGGACTAAACAAAATGAAAATAGTTTATATATAAAACCTCACGTATATTTATTCATAAAAATATAAATCACAGCTTTGAAACCAATTCAATCTGATAAAAGTACACAAAACAATCAGGTATGCACAAAATCGGCGTATCTTTAAGCCGCATATCGTATTGTATTTTTGTTTAATTTGGGGCGGAACGTAACAAAAAATACTAGAACCAATCAAAAAACTGATTAATCGGAAAGCTTTCTAGTAACCCTAAAAATGTTAGGCTTCGCCATTTTAGCACCCCATCGAAGTGTTTTTACAAAAATTTGAATGAATTTGTTTGGTCAGGATTGGTCACTATAGTTTTTATTGTTTGGTCAATTACGATTAAACGGTAAATAAATAATGAAAAATTCAAAAAAAAAATTCCCGGATACCACCTCATTGCAAGAAAATCATACGGTTGTTATCATATTTCATTAGGTAATCGTTAGGTCAGGATTAGTCAATACGTTCTGGTGTTTGATCACAAATGTGTCTTTTTTCAGGTTCGTCGCTTTTTTGGGAATTTTAGTTGACAAAATTAATGACAAATCCAATTGGAGTACACCATTTTGATAAAAATATATATTTTCTCAAATAATTGCATTTAAAGTAGAATAAAATCTATTCAACTTTTTGGTTCATCAACGATCGGAGTTAATTTCGTTTGGTCTCCCCTAAAATTCAATTCCCAACAAGCAACGAACCTAATTTTATTTATGTAATATAAACATAATTTGATTTGGTTTTTTCGCAATGAAATAAAAATTAATGGCCTAATGTGCTTACTTAACGAAATACGATAAAACGGTATGATTTTCATGCAATGAAGTTTACCAATGGATTATTTTTTTTAATTGTTCATTATTTATTTACCGTCAAATGATAAAACTAGTGACCAATCTAAGCCAAACGATGACCATAAAAATTCAATCATCACTTGCACAAGGATCAGACGCTAAAATTTTCAATGAAGTATTTATTCCAATAATGTTCATGATAGGCGGCACAGTGTACAGAGATATTTTTGTTTGAAAACCTATAGCCGAATTTTGTGTGTATGTTACGATATCCATTACTTAACTAGCTGTCGTATTTGACAATTGGATTTTATCGTAAATTCCGACGCGAGACGTATTCTACAATGTCTAAAAAATTTCATAATTGGCCCCCTTGTGTGAGGGATACGGGAGCTACCATTGTAAGATAATTTGCCGTGCGATAGGCGAGGCTCCACCCAGTGCGCGAGAATTTACGCTTAGCTTATTTTACTAACGTAAATGAAATCGATTATGGTCGTATCAATATCGATGGCACTAATTCACTCAAAGGTACTGTCGAACCGGTATGAAAACCTGAAAAATGTATTCGGCCGTGTACTACTGCACTACTGAGTGCTGTACGATAATACAAGGCAGAAATAAAATGGTTAAACTTTAGCAGCACTCTCATTTTAAAACGATAGGTGCATTGAAAACTTCAATCGAAATTAAAAGTAACCGATCAATGAAAATGTTATTTATTTGTTGCTATGTAGTATAGGTTAAATTTGTTTTAAAAAATCCACTCCATCCAACCAATTCCATTTTGAGCAAAACCTGCTGATTCACGACAGAGTTAGTGATTTGTATATAGTGGACTGTATAATTTACGATATGTCCCAAATTTGTCAACGAATAAATTGAGTGATTTTAGAAGATGTAACCACATAGATTATTCACTATTATATCTGGATCACAGCAATTCTCTTATTCGAACAGTTCGATGCCTTCTTCATTCTTCTGATCCATTTAAACTTAAAATCAATCTGATCCACCACGTTATTTATATTCCTAAAATCCACACGATTTTTATGCGACTGTCTGTATGAATTTCAAGCCTGTATTCCATCCTTATGACATTCTTTAAAGCAACGAAAAAATAATTTTTAATGTGTTAATGCCATTTTGAAGAATTTTTGAAAATTTAAAAGAAACAACCAGTGTACGTCAACATTGATGTACGTTCGCAAATAAGCCATTGACGTCAAAGAAAATGGCCAACGTTTGTTCATGCACTAGTGTTGCCGGCCACATGATCTGCCAAACCTGTCTTGTAATTTTTTAGAAATTTAGTGCTTGTACCCTAGTCATGATCATTTCCTCTTCCGTGTCCATTTTTTAATTATTTTGAAATTTTAATTTTAATTTATGTATAGATCGTAGTGTATGTTTGTGAAAGAATAACAAAATATACACTGTGTGTTATAAGTACTAAGAATTGAAAAAACACTCGAATATTCATAATAATATTTGAAATTTTTAAACAACCATAAATATTTGTACACTAATAAATAGAAAACATAAATAGTTTTCATGGGTTTAAAAAATGAAAGTTTTTACAACAACACACATTACGAGTCGCACAGAAGTGATCGAAGTGGTTCTGAACAAATCTTATTTATCCACATGCTTGAAAATTTCTAAAATATTTTTTATTTAAGAGAGAATATCATTGAGTTTAATACAATAATCACACCTACCAACCGCGCAAAGTGGTGATCGAAGTGGTCCGGAATTTTGTTATTTTGTTATTTTAGGGAGAATATCCACTGAGAGAATATCCATTGAGAAAGTATAATACTAAAATTCTTATAGTATTAAATTATTTGACTCCGCACGTACGGATCGCACAGAGGTGACCAAAGTTGTAAAGTAGTATTTGATGTAGAAAACCAACCAATGTATCAACCACAAAATCTAGTAAATTAGAATCATAAAATAAAAATTTCAAAAAATATTTGACTTTTATGACCGTCTTGTTGATATTATTTAAATAAAAGCCGTAACTTCATCTTTATGACCCGACATGTCTTGGCGCTAATTCGCCATTTTCAAAAAGGTTTAGTTTAGTTTGTTTTTTCCAATTAGCTTGTTTACATTACGTGCACTACATATTTTTAATAAAATCAGGTATAAAAAAGTGTCTGCGGCAATCAATTAAAAACTTTTGTGATGGTGTTATTTTTGACAGCCGGTTTATTTGCTTTGCGTAGTTACGAACGCCGAAATGTGTCGGGGTTATAAAGATGAAGTTACGTCTATTTTAAATAATATCAACAAGATCGCAAAGCCCGTTTGTATAACAAATGACAAAATAAAAATATAATTTCATATTTGAATAGTTTTAAAATCGTATCAATAATTTTTAACAGGTCACAGATGCAATAAACTCAATTAAATTTATTGATTTTTTTAAGTACGTTAAACTACTGCTGTATATATAGCAAAACGAAACTGTAAAATTAAAATGTAGAACATTGAAATGATTGATGTACTCGAGTATATGAAAATCTTGAAGATTCATTAATTATAATCTACAAGAAAGAAACAATTAAATTTATTTTTTTCAATGGTTTTAATTTTCTATTCATATATCTCTTTATTTTTTATTTTTTTTTTTCGTATTATAATTTTCCAATTTTGTTATATATTTTCTTGAAATTTAGCAACACAAAAAACAACAAAATTAAAAACGAATCGAAACTTTACAAAGTTAGAAAAATGATCAAGACCGAATGAATATAATGCTAAGTATAAAAGAAGAAAAATATAAATTTAATCTGCTTTTGACATCAATAGAAATATTAATTAATCAAAAACAAAAAAAATATTTTTAATTTAATTTTGTATGCAAATTAGTAGTTGCCGCTTTTCTCTTTATTTCGATGGTGCTTAGAGATAGCAAATGTATATTATATTATTGTGTCAGGGTTGACCGGATTAATAGTACGGAATTAAACGGAGAAGCATGTTTCCTTTATAAAACTTTTAAGATTGTACAAAATCACTGGTACGATATATCAGAAAAATATAATCTAATTACAGTTTTTTCAATTGTTGATAGTTAGCAAAGAACGAATGTAGTTGCTACTCTTAAACATTTTACATAGTTGACAGAAAACTTCTTATATTTTAAATTACATGAGGAAAATTTAATAACGGGTGGCCATGGGCCATTGGTTGTTTTTCAATCGATGAATTTTAGTACTTATGTTATCTGTTCTAAAAAATTCGTTGACATGAAAATACAAAAATATGCCATTTATCATCATGGATTCCCTAACAACATGACAACGAAATTTGATTGTCCAAATTTATTATGAATTTAATCGATACTGAGCGTGCAATTGGCAAAAATATTCATCGTTTTGAAGGAACAGGTTCAGCTGTTAGTGAAAGTGTTCGGAATGAACCAGCATCGTTCACAATAATTAAACATTTTGCGATCCACATAAAATGGTATTATTCTGACACCACTTTATAGACATATTTATAACTAAAATCGTCCTTGTTGGAATAAAAATTTCAAGGCCACTAGGAATTAAGAACGATGTTAAACGCAATCATATAAGGTTAAATATTTATATGATTGGTATAGTCAATAAGTCAATTTACATTTGGAAAATCGATTAGCTTTCTCAATACTGCATATATTCGATAAATCAAATTAAATTCCATATTTCTTCGCCACGCCATAACACACATTTATAGTTTAATAATTTTAAGTGACATTATTTATAAGTCAATTTCCATATAAATTTTTTACGAAGTAAATTTGTATACAAATTTACGGAAACAAGTTGAATAGAACAGCAACAACATTAACCGTATTTATTTAAATTTTCCTAACATTTTCTTCGTATATACAAAATGAATATGGTGGTACATGAAAAATGTATATTTATAAAAGCACGAACAACGTTTAATTGAAACAAGTCACGTAATAACTACATTCAAAAATATTTATTACATGGATAACGCTTATTTAGTTTTTGCTTGAGAATGAAATTGTTAAAAGCAAACCGGAATTGTGTTAATTTTATCAAATAAATTAATTAACAATACCTGGCTCAATTTATTTCAAAGTTATAAGTATTTTGATTAATTTCACATCAAGCATCATTTTATAAAACTGTGCGGTTTATAAAACTGGTGGTTGGCGTATTGACTTAAAAAAGCGTACTCACTTGTATTCACCCAACAGATGTATCAATATAAACAAATGTATTATTCCAATACTAAGTTATTTTTCTATTTTTCAATGGCATCCATATGAGGAGGAAAAAGCGGATTTTTAATATTTTTAAACTGAACACATTTTACTATTTTTAAACCATACGCTTATACCAAATTATTCATTATATTCAAATACTAACAGAAAGAACAAACAACAATTATTTGATAAGTTCCACAAAAAATGCACAATGGATGTTAGGGTCACAGTGAGCTGTGCTTTCCACTATATCCTCGATTATATTAAAAATAATACATTTACAAACTTTACAGTCTTTGACAACAACAACTACTCTTTACAACAACAACTATTAGTTTCGTTTAAAGCATAAGAGGTATGCGTTAAATTATTTTTGTATACATTACTTTAAGCTTCACTAATAGTACTGAAAAGTAGCAATAATTGTAGTTGTTTACGTAAAACTTTACGGCCTTACAACATTTGGAATATTTTTAAACAGTTTTATCACTGTTCATAAGGGTCAAACTTTGATAACCACAAATTATCTTGACAAACACAACAATTAAATGAATTTCGAAAAACTTATGAATTAATTTAGTATTTTTACCAATTTGACCAAAGATAATTTTTATTCTGGAATTTCTTGTTTTTAAATTTCAAATATTAACAAAAAAAAACTATTATTGACAGTTAGGTAGATATGAATTTATTCATTACAGTAGTTTGTCTAAATTTTACATTAAATTTTGAATCTTCGGTTATTTTAAAACTAAGAGGAAATTGTTATCTCCGAAATTGATTCAGCAAGACGTTTGCAAGCCTGTATTTTCCTTATTTGGCTTACATTTTTTCAACGAGATAAAAATTTTTTTGTGACTTTATCGCTAGTTTGAAATAAAAAAAAAGTTTTTTTTGTAGTATTATATTCATTAAGACATTTCTAAAAATTCACTAAGACATTTCAAATTTCTAGAAAACGAAAATATATATGAGTGTTCAAAACAGAATGTTTTGAAAACCGCAGAGATTTAATTGGTTAATTATAAATTCATTGATTAGCCAGGGTAAAGCCCTCATTGAGTTCAAGGGTAACTTAATTCCGATAATTTAATAGGCCTTTATGTCTGTTAACAAATTGTTATGAGGAAACAGTTTCGTGCGTCTGCCCGTGTAGGCAATGTCGAGATTTGATAGAGTAAGTAGACAATTCGTAGAAAATGTAGGTAATTGTTTCTTCGGTTGGTTTTCCATTGTTTTTCGGTAAAAAGTCGTCACCTTATAGTTTTCCAGTTAAAATTTAGGTTTAACTATATTTTGGAAGTAAAAATTTAATTTTTATAAAAAATAAGGTGAGATTCAAATATGTTAGCCAATCGAAATTCGGCTATAGGTTTTAAAGGAAATTTGTTTCGTTAAATGTGCACACGTCATGCATAATTTCGAAAAGAATACCTTATTTCTGATTTTACCATTCCTGTTTCGATCCAATATAATAAAAAATAAAAAAAAAATGCGTTTAGATATGGCATGCACGACTGATTGTTTTATGTGGATATCCTAGCATAAAATTTAATGAAAACTCCGATTAGTTTTTTCATTAACAAGAATACAGGTCTGAATTTTTTTATGTAAGCATTAATGCTTTATGTAAGCATTAATGCTAACAATTGTTAGTCCGGCGTAGTGGTGGTACATAGACACAACCATGACTCTCTGTTGTAGTGCAGAATTCAGCTTTGACCCATCGTCATATCAGTGTTTAGGTTGACATGGAGCTTGCAAAATGCAGGTGATATAATGGAGTTGTGTTAGTTGGTGAATGGGTGGTTTGTGCTTGAATGAAAAGGTGGATATTAATTGACCTTATAAATGACAATAATCCGTTAGATAAATAAAACTTTCTGTCCTTCGAGCATTTGCAATTCTTAGTTGAAATTAGTTAAATATTCAAAATATTAAATCGAAAGCGGTCGAATTTCAAAAACAATTTCATCAAACTTATACTTATTTCAATCAATCGACAAATACAACTAAATTCGAGGATGCTCGCGTAAGAATTTAGGCCGCCAAACAACTATTTAAATAAATTTTGGATGCGGAGGAAAAAACATTCATAATTTATAACGAAACACCAATCGTAGCATCACGCCATTGAAGAAATATACTATGAATTGATTGCCAGTTTGAAATAAAGGATAAGACAACTGACCATTACCGTTGGAGCGTACGATGTTTCATTAGGCGACACAATAATTTGAAATGCAGCACGATAATTGAAATTACTAGGACTACGAGTGTTAAACACAATCGGCGAATAAACATGCTGTATAAGATAGCGGAATTTTGACAGCGAAAAATAAGAGATTACGCTACTTGTCGCAAGTGGCAGCACTATCACTAAAGAGAATTTTTTGTAATGTAATTACAAGCGGAAATTTTTTATTCAGTATGTATATATTTTTTCAATAAATAAAACATCTCAGCGGAATAAAATATTAGAAGTGATCCATAAAATGGCAAATAGATTGATCTCCGAAGTAAAGGAACTCGGTATATGAAATGTTGAAATTTAACAATAATCCGTCGTTCCGTTATTTCTTCTACTAGTAACCAATATTTTTGCTTAGTTTTCTAATAGCTTAGCTCATACTGAGATTATACGAAAAATTTGGGGAAAATTCATGGACTAGAATTTTCACAAAAATTTTTTGATTTTCTGCGGCCATATAAGTTATTTTCAGTTTTTGGCCAATATCTCAAAAACTTTCACTAGTAACCAATACTTTTGGTTGTTTTTCTAGTAGCTTAGGTCATACTGAGACTATATGGAAAATTTGGGGAAAATTCATGTACTAGAATTTTCACTAGAATTTTTTGATTTTCTGCGGCCATATAAGTTATTTTCAGTTTCTGGCCAATATCTTAGTAGAAGTTTTTGAGATATTGGCCAAAAGCTGAAAATAACTTATATGGCTGCAGAAAATCAAAAATTTTTTGTAAAAATTCTAGTCCATGAATTTTCCCCAAATTTTTCATATAGTCTCAGTATGACCTAAGCTACTAGAAAACCAAGCGAAAATATTGGTTACTAGTGGAGGAAATGTCGGAAAGACGGATTATTGTTAAATTTCAACATTTCATACACCGAGTTCCATTACTTCGAAGATCAATTTATTTGCCATTTTAAGGATCACTTCTAATATTTTATTCCGCTGAGATGTTTTATTTAGTGAAAAAATATATATATAATGAATAAAAAATTTCCGCTGGTAATTACATTACAAAAAAATTCTCTTTAGTGATATTGCTGTTACTTGCGGCGAGTAGCGTAATCTTTTATTTTCCGCTGTCAAAATTCCGCTATCTTATACAGCATCGAATACACTGTAGCAAACACAATAGACAATATCCCAAGTTTACATCCGGTTCAAAAATATAAATTTATTGTCAATACCTCCGACGACGATCCAGCAAATGATCGTAGTTTCTGGCTACTATATATATTTTAGTCCTTAAACGGGACTATGTAACATGGACCTTAAGAATATGCCATTCGCTGAAACTGGTTTTTTAAGTTTAGATTGGTTCTTGGAATTCGTCACAAATAAAGCTGACACCTGCGAATAGCAAGGTAAAGCTGGCAAGAAACCGAGAAGTTCGAGCTCACCTGCAAACCCGAGGTCACAAGTAAAATCTATTTTGTAAAACCAGTTATTATTCGATTAAAAAATGCGTGAAATTGCGAATAATGTTGGTTGAACGGCGAAATGATTTCGTGTGGGCAGATTACAGATATGTAAACTAATATTTGATTCTTGTGCAGATACTCTTTTTTTATTGGAAGAATACGTACACAAGTATCTGTGTTATTGCGAAGTAACGCAAAGATAATCATATGCGGATAATAGAGCACCAAAGCATGAACCTAACCGCAATTTTAACAAATTTGAAAATTTTTATGAATGCTAGCGTGACGCACCATATAACCAATACTAGAAATTCTTTGTTGATGACCCCGTAAGTGTAAAAATAATAAAAGGAGAGAATATAGCTTACTCAAGTGCAGAAAATATTAATCACATAGTTGTTTTGAGCGAAAATAATAAATTCTGGTCCCTATCATCTGAAGCACAATAACGCGAGCAAAAAAAATTTATAGTGCAGACGAGTATATTAGGTTGGCTATACTTTTCGGAATATTTACCGCTATCCAAGTTACTTCTGTTTTATATTTGAGTTAGGAGTTGAATATAGAAAAGGTACATCGACGAAATTGACCGTGAAGAGACACCACCCAAAAGCAATTCATACTGGACGTTTTCTAGTAAAACTACAATTTAAAGATCGTAACGAAACTTGAGGAAGTTCGTACGAAGCTTTTAAAAGCTAATTTTTCGCTATGGAAACCATCAGATATCAAGTTTACTGTTTTATCTCTTTCATCGCATTCTGAAAGAATCGGGTGACACAACAAGGTTAAGGGTGGTGTTCGATATACGTCAGCAAAAACATCAACCGGTACTGCATTAAAAGGCGTTTTGTAATTGCGTCCCCCGACACAAAATTCACTGTACTACTGTACTATCGCCAAGTCTTTCTTTATCCAGAGGATCGTAAATTCCAGCGCATACTATGGCGCTAAAAGGTATAAGAACCTAAATAGACCTATGACTTAAATCATTTTCCTTTTTGCGCCAAGTAAATTGCAAGAAGTGGCAATCAAAAATCAAACCTATTATGCAGATGCTTTACAAGCCATATGACACAAGATATACTTAGAAGACTTAATGAGCGATGCACGATCAGTTGAGGATGCTAAAGCTATTAGAGTGAGTCGTAAAATCCCTTCTATTTTTAAAAGTGCAGAGATGAACATCATAAAGTGGAGATCTAATTTATCAAGATTTATCAAAACCGTTATTAAGGTAACTTAGGTTTTGGGTTTGGAATGCCAACCGGAGGCCTATTCATTTACGTGCCAAATTCAATGAGATTAAAGGCCAACTTCTACAAAAGATGTTGGCTAAATACAGAAGAATATTCGATCCTTTGGGTCTAATTATTCATTAGTTGTATACGGATTAAAGTAATGTTCCAGTAGTTATGTGCTGTCCCAATAAGCTTGAAATGAGCAAAAAACACAGCAACAATTTTGGACTCGATTTTGGAAATACCAAGGAAGAATTTATGGTACAGCATGGACGGGTAATAGTATAAGACTGGATTTCTGATACTCATACACGGTGGAAAATTTATATTACGAATCGCAATTGAATTGTGGTCGAAATATAGCCTAGATTTACTTATCAAAATGTCCACTTTATATTTACCAATACTTTTTCGAATACTTTTTCTTTTGGACATGTTCCGAAAAATATCTCTGTTCCCATTCGACACAAAGTGCTAGAGGTTGGTTATTTTCATGTAATGTAATATCTGTTTATTGATATATTTTTAAATCAGTGCCTTCAGTGACGCTCAGAAAATTATATATTTTTGGTATCCTATGAAATGTTTTTAGGTGTTTTTAAATAAGTTTGAATTAATAAAGCTTTATTTTCATAAAAAGCACTGAAATGTTATTAGTTTTTTGCTCGAGTTATTCTGTTAATTAAATTTGTACCTGAAGGGTATTCTTCAGATTTTAATTGGAAGAAAAATTCTTCAAGGAACAACCACACTAATTTACCTATTTTTGAGTAACGAGTTTTAAAGACATAGCACAATTTAATAACAGTGTCTATTCCTATTACGAAGGTCGTTGGTTTGTTCTGTGTCCCCTCGCAATAAATATAAAAATAGTCCAGTTTTTCTATTTGCGGGACGATTGCTATTAATTTTGGTTGGACGCAATTATTTTTTTCAGCATTTTTTGACAATTTTACCATACGGTTAATTGCAATTCATATAGATTCCTTATATGTATCATAAAATTTTGTTGCCCGTCTATAATGGTTGGTTTGAAATTGCGACTGATTCTCGGCGGCTGAAAGACCGCATGAAACGGCAATACTGCAATACAACCTAGGTACCGTTATGTTGTTACTTTTTGGTAGGTCACTCTTTTTTAAAATTTGCAGCATTCCAGAGACTTTTTCTCTTTAATGTCTTCCTCGAAGTAAACCATTATTTTAGATAGGAAATCTTCGAAGTCGTTTAATAAATTAAACTATACTTTCCTGGATGCATTGTATTGAAATCAATGTCAATTAATTGGTCTCCGTCAGGATTTGTATATAATGGCCATTCTAATAAAGTATCCACATTCTGGAGCATTCCGACATTTTGATGTACGTTGCCAGTTATTAGCCGCTTTATCCCATAGGTTTATACTTTTTATGCTATTTGCCGTAGGCACTTGGCGAAACACACTTATACTTAATAAACACATTTTTATTAATCACTTGTTTTTTGTTTCGCAGAATGAATTAGAAGAATGAAGAATTCTGCGAAACAAAAAACAAGTGATTAATAAAAATGTGTTTATTAACCATAGGCTTATGTTGTTTTGTAACGAAAATTTCAATTCTGTAATTTATATTTTTTTTTGTTATAATAACATAAATATTTTACAACAATGAAAGCTTACCTTGATTAGAAATGTCTGTATCCATAGTTTGTTGGTTGTTAACCTAAGACATAATTTCTTTAGAAGCAGGTTGATTATGGGACATATTGCTCCACCATACGAAACTAATTTTCTTGATGGACTCCTTTGTCCTAATTTCGAGGGATGAAATATATGCACTGCAATATAAATAATAGAATTTGTTCCTCATTTTGTAATTGTATAGTATAGAAATCTTATCGATTTTTCATTGGGGAACAACTGTGTAAGTAATTTTTAAATGGTTAATAAGCCAAGAATCTACTATACATTGAACTAATTGTTTTGTTTGTGTATTGTTAAGGCGATCGTGGGTTGCGTAATAATCTAAAATTTGTCCACCCTATACCGTTGATTTCCAAATCTCTTCCAACTCTGTGACGTTCAATGGATATGAATTTTTGAATTTTTATCTATGCTCCTTGGTATGGAACATTGAGATATTTCTGCCCTAATGGCGTTCGAAATTTTTCCAATCATTGTAAAATCTTGCTATTCGTAGCTGTGGGCACTGTGTGGGCATCACATAACATTGGCTGTCACTATTAAATTTAAATTTAATGAATAATTTAAAAAACAATAATTTAGATGTCGAAAATAGCAACAAAAATTTTTAGTTCTAATGTTAAATATACTGGTATAACTATCGGTTTCGATGACCTAACCTTAAAATATTTTATTAAATAACCTTCTTTATGTGTGGTTGTAGAATAGGGTTCCAGATGTTTCCAATTGGCTGAATTGGAAGCACAATTCACTATTAATTTAATCAACCAAATTAAATGATCGCAATTGGATTAATAACAATTTAAAATTAAAAATTGTAACCGAAAACCACTCTTTAGAATTTAGCATTAACCTATTCATTGCACCTGCTTCTTCAGTTTTTTGGTAAAAAGCAATTGATCACCAAAAAATGTGGTCGATTTATTTCCAAATATTACAGAAATGTTTTCAATTTCTATTGTTTCTAAATGTATTAGTTTTGTTATACCGTATGCAATTTGATGACACTAATTGTCGACTCCGACAGCTCCAAGGTTCAAAGAATTTTGGTAATTTCATCATTTTCACTGATGTTAATTAAAGAAATGTTCCCAAATTCACACACCTCACAATTTTCTTCCACCATTTTCTATTTTACACTAATTATGGATCACTATTCAATATTCACTTTATTATATGCATTTTATTATGATGTAAAGGTTTCAATTTAGTACTAGCAAGATTGTTTTAAATATATGTTTGACATTTAATACTATAAATTCACAAAACTGTTTAGCTAAACTCGAAGCCGTCTGTTGATCTCTAATGTGCGAACAAAATAATTTATTGTACCAAAAAACGAACTTAAATGCATTTTCCCCATTTAAGCATTGCACATATCTCTTTTCCGTCACTTCGTAATATATGAAAACACAAAAAATAAAAATGAATAAAATTACGTGTATAGGACGGTTTTAAAATAAAATTATTAAAATTTAAAACAAAATGGTTTGCAATCAACGAAGAATATTAAAAAGAACGCCATTTTAAATTTAATTACAGGTCATATTAAAAAATAAAATGAAATACATTTTTATATTTAAGAGGAAAATTTTATTGATTTTAGGGGTCACTTTTTTCTCTGTGTAGCTAATTGTTTTTTGTGCAGGGAGAACCTCATAAAATGAAGACATAAATAATCAGAAATTTTCAAAGCTATTATCAATGCTGAAGCAAATGACCAGCCACCAATTGATTTTAACTGGACAGAGGTAACTTTAGTTTTAGGTTTGGAATGCTCACCGGAGGCCTATTAATGTACGCGCCCAATTCAATTAGATTAAAGTGTGTAACATCTACAAAACGAAAGATGTTGTCTGAATACAGTAGAATATCTCATCCTTTGGGTTTAATTACAAATTTGATGTATACGGATTAAATTAATGTTCCAATATTAATATGCTGTTTCTATATAAGCTTACAATGAGTAAAGGAACACAACAACAATGGGTAAATTTGAGGCAAGAGATATTAAAAAACCTTGTTTTCATATAAATACCCTAATTCACGAACTTTTGGACGCCAGCGAAAATTGTTTGAACTGTATGGCGTTTCATTACTTATAAGATTGATGATACATATTGGTTCGATTTTGGAAATACCAATGAAGAATTTATTGTTGGAAAAGTTATATTACGAATCGCAATCGAAATGTGGTCGAGAAATGGCCTAGGTTTAATTATCAAAATTTCCACCTTCGATAAAGGAACGTAAATATCTGGTAAAAAGAGCCACCAGTCGAGATGGCGAATTTATTTCAAAACTTCAGTATATCGTGAAAATATTTCAAATTTTAACAAAAAATATATTGTTTGATGTAGCCACGTTTATAGCAAGGATAATTGCATCGAGTCTGTGAGAAAAGGCTTCACTCGTGTTTTGTTCCATTCTTGGCGAATAGCAATCTTTAAGACGTCGACTGTCTCATATTTATTAGTTAATGCTTTGGCCTCCAGAATGAACCATATGAAAAAATCAATTAGTTGTTGGCCATTGTGAGAAAGAAATGGAGCGATTTGTTGATTTACCTTTACGCATTGTTCATTGAAAACGAGTTGAGAGCGTCTTGTGGAAGTTACCTCGTCCCAAACTATCACTGATGCAGGCACTGGCTTTTGCAGAGCAATTCGTTAAGGTAAATTGTGTTTTGATTTGTACTCTAACGAAACAAGATCGTTTTGTTTGTTTACATAGTGCTGAACCGTAAAAATGTTTTCATCCTGAAAGACCAAATTTTCAAGCTCGCCATCAACGTGCAAGGGTTTTAACACCTTTGCTCTTGTTAGGTGAACTGCCTTTTGTGCAGGGGTTACATCTTGCACTTTTTGTATTTTGTAAGGTTTTAATCGTAGTTCATTTTTTAATATGCGCTTTATGCTATAAGCAGACACATTCAGGTGTGTCATCATTTTACTGCGCTTTGTCATGGATTAAGTTGAATTCTGTCCTTCACCTTTCGAACCTTTCTGTCAATGTTGCTGTTTTTGGATGTCCACCTCCATAACGTTTTTTGATGCTACCAGTATCAGTGTAACGTGTAATGGTCCGATATACAAACATTTTGTTCACATGTTAATGTCGTATATCTCATAACCAACGGCTGGTTGCAATTTTCCAGCTAAATACAAAGCAATAACACTGTTATGTTTGGATTCCATTTCTATAACTTTTTTAACTGCGGGACGTAAAGCGATATGCTTCCGTAGGCCTGTATAAATATAACAGACGGACGTTTGTCAAAAAATATGGGAGCGCTGCCATTAGCGGTTTGGTTACTACAGCATCGTGGAGTTGGTTACACTTCAAGTGCCGATCCCAGCATATGGTATAGCTGAGAAAAGATCTAATGTTAAGGATATTATGCTATACTTTTTACACTGTTTGTACACAGTAAACAAATTACATATTTTTAAGAATGAACAAAAGGCCTCGTAAGTGTATGTAAACGTATGCGTACATAAGACGTGGGATTTTCATTTTCTAACTTATGTAAAATTCAACAGTGCAGATATCTAATTTACATAAACCATTATCTAATTTTGTATACTGTGCAAGGGCAATATTCCATATTTTAATATTGAAATTTATAAACTTGAAAGCGAATTGGCCTAAAAATTATATAAACTATGAATATATTTCATTGAGAATATGGGGAATTTATTTTCATTTCAAGTTTTTTTTTCGGCATAAAACTAAGAGATAATCTATCTATACTCATAATCTATGTACCGACCACAAAAAAATAGAAAATGTATACCCCCCTCCCCCCATTTTTCATCCCCATGGTCATTTTGTAAAACACATACAATCCTTACCAAACACGAGAACTTCCGAGAAAATTCTTTCTTGTCAGTTTTGTTTCGTATTGATAAAAAGTTAGTTTACTCATCAGGTTGCAACGTCCAAAATGGAAAAAATCAAATCTCGATTTATACTTTAGTATAATAAAAGAACATATAGACTTGGCGAATTATATTACATTAAACAAAATAATCTAGATTTGGGTATTAATAAATAAGTTACAAATGAAATATACTGAGAAGATGAACACTAAATGTAAATTAATTTTTATCTTACTAACAGTATTGTGATGTTATTAAGTTTAACTCTTAACGAACGATTAATTATTTGTTTAAATCACTATATGATTTCTTATTATTTTGTATAAACTTAAGATTGTTATTATGTACTGTTACGTGCTAATAATATTTCACTATTAAGCTTGGCTTATTATGAAGGATAGGGCTGTATTGTACTGAGAAAAAATCTTTTTAGTATAGATATTTAATTGCCCCTTTAATGTATGCAATTGATTTGATTCTTTAATAAGCTAAGAATATTGAAATCTTGAATAAATTGCTTGTTAGTTCTTACTTAAAGTGCTCATACTTGTTAAATTAATGAATAATTCAGTTAATTTTCATTATTCGGAACTAACATTATTGTTGTAATAATTGAATTACCTTTTTATCTTGAACACATTAATTAAAAAGAGATTCGCGGGATATAGTTAAATTACCCAATAAAATCATTGCGGCGTAAAACAAAACTTTTCGTTGGTGTAGTTATCGATAAGATGGAACTTATAATATTTTACTAAATTTTGAAATTTTTACGTAAATTTCGAGACTGATCTTGAAATTTTGTATATTTCGATTTGTGTTTCTTACCAATTTGATGTTAAGTGTTTCGCTGTTTGACGATGGAATTCTGAGAAATTGGTTGTAAGTTTCAAAATATTAGTCTGACAATTTAAGTACTATACAGCCAAACCATGTTTACAGTATAATTTTTAAATGCTACTGGATTTCAGTTTAGTTTTATAATTAATATAATTCTAATAACTATGATTTCAGGAAATTCTTTTGTAAGTTGTTGAGTTTTAGGAGGATTAATCAATAAATGTTTGTATTATTTAGGAAGCCGAAAAACATTAATGAAGAATTAAATTTCAGGAGTCTTAAGATGTTTGTGGACTAATACTTCTTTAAAATATTAATTGATGATTGTGTAGTTTAGAATTGTGCTGTTTTTCTATTACTCACTATCGGATTTACCTAGGTGACTGTATTCGGAGTGAATTAATCAATCAATTTTATTTTAGGAAGCTGGAAATTATTAATGTTGAATTATATTTCAGGGAATTTCCAGATGCTCGTGAAATAATAATATTTTTTTATCAGGTTGCTGATTTAAAGAAGCAATTTTTGAAGACCAATATCATCGTTATCCATTGAACCTATTAAACCTTTATCCCCCCTCCGTAGATTAGAAGTAGATTAGAATTGTGTTGTGTCGTACGATCGCTAGGTGTCTGAAACCGGGTCGTTCTGTCCCAAAAAAAAAAAACCTTTCCTATCCCTCCTATTGTTATGTGTATAAAAGGCTGTAGGAATAGGCCCGGCGTTAACCGGGACACTCGTCAAGTACTTGGTTCTACAGTCCAATCAATCAATCAATCAATTAAACAAAATAATCTAGATTTCCCATTTGTCGTATTTATCTCCGACAATTTTCTCATAATTATGGAAAATTTTTGGCAATGGTGTAATTTTATTACATAATGTCATAAAATTCTATATTATTGTACTTAACATTACATAAACAGGTCATAAACAGGTTACTAATCTCTACATAAAATAAAAAAAAATTACACTATATTCTGTGGAGTTCTTTAATTTACATATTAGTTTTCTGAATGTCGTTTTGGAAACAAAGTTTTTACATAAATGATGTAAATATTTTATCATTAAATGTATGTTTATTTGAATAAATCACGTATTTTTTCACTGTGTAGGCACTTGGCGGAACACACTTACACTTAATAAATGTATTTTATTAAGCACTTGTTTTTCTATTTCACAAAAAGTTTAAAAAATCACCCTGTCAAAAATCAAATCTGTCCTCAGGAATAACTACTGATTTGAAAATTAAAAATTTAGTTATATATAGTAGAAAAAAATCAAAAACAAATAAAAGATGGAGAGACAAAAAATAGGCAATAAAAAATTATCTATTGTTGATCGTCCCAACCATCTGTTGTTTTTACGGATTTTTTTCATATAAAAAATAAAGGGAATAGCAGTTGAGCGATTAATCATTGGCTGCGTAACAAAATTCAAGGTATATTGAATAATGGAGTTGAACAATTCAGATGATTTCTATCCATGGTCAAAGACAACGAACTAGAAAGAGTTACACATGTTTATGTGTGTGCATGTGTACAAAGGTCATGCATTAAGTAGCAGTCGCACAGGAACCATGGACAGGAACCATGCATCGATGTGTTTCCCATAATGGCTCCAATTTTTATGGAGCTAAATAATTTCGTGGTAAATCTTCATTTATACTGCAGCAATGCACATTTTTATTGAGTCTGCCTAAATCGAAACCAAACATCTATTTCAGTCAAATTTCATGTAATCAAGGTGAGGTTACCAAGACTTTGGGGAGGTTTGGTTTCGAACTAATGAAACATTGATTTTTTTGTATTTAAAAAATTCGGTCGTCTCATCAGACTGCAGTAACCAAACTACAAAAATTTTGAAAATACTTTGAAGTAATCAAAGTATAATCATAATGCCTTAACGAATTTTAATGATTCGCTACGCAATTCCCAACCCCTTCGTAACCTCGAATTTTATTGTATTTAACGCATACATGCGATTTCTATATGAAATTTTGGGTTATTCTGGATAATAGCCAGATAGTGTTTTTTAATCAAGGTGAGGTGACCAAGACTTTGGGGAGGTTTGGTTTCAAACTAATGAAACATTAAATTTTTTGTATTTGATTGAAAAACACTATCTGGCTATTATCCAGAATAACCCAAAATTTCATATAGAAATCACATGTATGCGTTAAATACAATAAAGTTCGAGGTTACGAAGGGGTTGGGAATTGCGTAGCGAATCATTAAAATTCGCTAAGGCATTGTGATTATACTTTGATTACTTAAAAGAATTTTCAAAATTTTTGTAGTTTAGTCACTGCAGTCTGATGAGACGACCGAATTTTTTAAATACAAAAAATTCAATGTTTCATTAGTTCGAAACCAAACCTCCCCAAAGTCTTGGTAACCTCACCTTGATTAAAAAACACTATCTGGCTATTATCCAGAATAACCCAAAATTTCATGTAGTTTGAGTATGCGCCATGTTATTTCATATAACAATGTTGACCTTTTGCTCATGTTTAAGTTCCAAGAACAAATTCTTAAAATTATATGTTATTTGTTTATTACACGTTTTTGGAAAAATGTCCGTAGCAGGTTTTGAAAAACAAACCTTAAATTAAAAATTGTACCATACATGTATGTATAGTAATCTTACTAATATTATATACAATATTACACAAAGCTAAATTTTAATATATTTAAATTCCGCATAAATAGGTCATATCAATCAAAGTGTAAAAGTTGTTATATATATTGCAAATGATCTGTTTTTTTTTTTGCTATATATTCGAGAAACAGAAAACAGCACAAAGTTTCCACGAATTTTTCGACTTCATAAGAACTTTGTGTCTTGAGATAAAATCAATACACCCAAATACAAAATACAAAAATAAATGTTACAAAAATTCACTGTTGCCTAAATCTTACTGATTTAATTATACGCGCCTCTGGATATTATAATCCAATAGAATATTCATTTTGTTCTCGAGTACAAACATTTTATGCTTGAAAAATATAAAATAAGGAGAATTGTTTGTTAATATTTTGTGTGTTACGAAACTTTTCGTTGCGTATCTACTTCAATCAATCATGTGAAAGCATTTAATTTATCTGATAAAAAGTTTCGTTTATAGAAACTTGGAATTTCCTTGGGGTTAATATGGGAATCTCGAAACACTTTCCGCTTTCAAAGTTATAATTTTTTTTATTAAATATCGTTACGGTAATATCTTTTCTTGTATGCAAATTTTTCAGAGACAACAGATTTGCAACATTTTTGTATAAATTTGTGAAAAATATTTGACAAATTATTATAATTGTTAGTTAAACTTTCAAAAAATGTAAGTTTGATGGCAACTAACTATAAGTCAAAAGTATAAAACTATGTATATCGAAACATATTTCAATAAGTGTGAAACCTTAAAAAATATGTCTGTCTGTAATATCACGATATAAGCTATTTCTAATACTCAGTACATTCGAATCCGAAGCTACCCGAAAATATTATTAAAAGGAGCGGTCGATTATATGATTCACCTCAAACATTCATGTAATGGGCATAAGAACGATAACAATTGTTCACTTTACGTCACTATTTAGGAAAACATAGTTTTGGGTCTTTCAAAGATAAGCGATATCGAAATCACCAAATATTTAGTATCTAACACGAGCACCATATAAAGAGTATAAGTATGACGCAAGCAACCGTCTGGTTTTTGTTAAATGGAATGACAGCAGTGTCGTTACCGTTTGTTCAAATTTTGATATAACCATTACATTTAGTTAAGCGTTGGTTAGCTATCGAAAAAAAAAATGAGTGAGTCCATTAGTACTCTCAAGGAGATGTGTAAACATGGCGTGTGTATAGTACGTGGGTACAGTTTACTTTGAAGGAGGAAGGAATGCAATTTTACTAACCAGAGTTTTTCATTTGTTTATTATCGTTAAATTGGTCTATTACTCTTTCGGTATAATCGACGCAATTGGATTTTGGTAGCTAAAATAAGATATATTATATACTGTCGACTCTAGCTTTAAAAATTTTCATTGAAAAACTGCACAATATGGTCGTCCCATATCTAGTAGTAAATATATTTCGATCTGAGTTCATGTGCAAATCGAATTCGTCTCGCAGGAAGTTTATAAGTGGTTCAGCTTGAGGAACAGCAACATTAATATTGAAATCCCCGCTCATAATCACCGGCAAAAGATGATAGTCTCCTTGGAGAATTTTTGAAATTCTTTAGGATATGGGGCAAGGACGAAATGTATGAACTTCATTATGTCTTCGAAAGATTTATTCGGCGAGGTTAATACAACTACAGAAAGCATCTTATTCCCATTGAGAAGCTGAAGTTCAGCCGTATATATATCATCAATGAGTTGCGATGTTACGCTCATACATATTGTTTGTCCAACGATGATTTCTTTATGCGAGGTGACTGTATGGTATGAGTATTCTATTTGAATTTTTATATATTGTTACTCCGGCAGCTCACTCACCGTCTCTCTTGAACTAAACGCAGATCTGGAAAAGCAAGAAAATTGAGCATCCTTGCGTGACTGTGTCAGTTAGGTCGAGGTGATGTGTATGACCTAAGACTCTGTCAGTTCAATGTTAAAAACCAGACATCATTATTATCTCGTACAAAATTCGCCATTACAACGGATAAAGCGGATTTGTGGTGAGGCTCGATAGCTAATTTTGAAGAAGACCCATTGAGGTCCCATTTTTACGACCATGGTAGACGACATGATCATCGATAGCCGACGTGATGAACAGTCCTTCGAGACTCGTTACTCGTGCTAAAGCAATATACACAATTTGTTAACTGTGTCTTTTATCATAAGAGTATATACTGACTATCTCGTTGTAAGTACCACCGTGTGATGCATGAATTGTGGTGGCACATGAAGGTACGACGCTTTACATTAATTGTTGTTTATGCTTAACATTAATTGTTGTTTCGATTAATAGTTGAGCTTTTTCTAGAAATGGGCACCAAACATCGGTCGATATTCGTTTTCTGCGCCCATCCAGATTCAAGCCACCTGACCTTCTTGCCAACTTGTGAATTTTAACCGAAATCCATCCAGAGTCGTTTGACATTTTTTACTGTCGACGTTTTCATCGTTCTCGTTGTCCTGGTTAGGATGCCTATGCATTCGATATACTTTAGACAGCCCATAGTTCCATTCGCCAGTCCATTTGTTACGTCAATATTGGTTTTGAAAAAGTACGACAAATTATTTGTGTCCACTATGCTCATTTTATGGATCTTTTGACGGAATTGCTACTCCGGCAGCCCACTGACCATCTCTATTGAACTGAAAACAGCATTCAAACGTAGGAATATTTACAAGTTCGTCATTGCGCAGCCAAGTCTCGAAAATCAAATGAATTGAGCATACCTGCGTGACTGTGATCGGAGACTCTGGCAGTTCAATGTTAAAAACGAGATGTCATTATAACCCCATTCAGTAGAAGACGTGATCATTGATAGCCGACGTGATGAACAGCGCCTAGAAACTCGTCACTCGTGATAAAGCAATATACAGCATTTGTTGACTGTGTTTTTAATCGTATGAGTATGCAATTTCGTAATCGTAATTCGTATTTCGTATCGTAATTTTTTTTTGATTTTTCTGACCGATGGAAATGTCGATGGTTTCTATTTCATTCATTAAATTAATTTTTTCATTTTCCCTACTATTATACATATACATAAAAGCATGCCATGTATAGTAAAAATTGTTTTTGTTGAGTTTCTTGCTTTTTTCTCAAACGAAGTACGTATACGTCATTTCCGTTCGTTTCATTTACAAGTTTACTCTAATACAAACAATTTTGGTAGGCGCGCGTAAAGATGTTTACACATCAAAAAAGATTAGTGTACAACAGCCGAAAATGAATACAAGTTATAATCTAGGTATGGGTAGCATGAGAATGGTGAACGCTTGGAAGCTTTAAAAAGTAACCACGAATTCTAACGAAAATTTGCTTCCATTTCCTTTACAATATTTGAGAAACTATACTGTCAAAAAGAATACAAAACCATCAGTTCTGCCAAGTGTCGCTGCCACGGCCATGGCCCATTTCCCAAAGCGAATAAAAAACAACGAAGAGGTTGAGTGAGAATGTAATCAGAGAATAAGATGGACTCGTTAAAAAACGAGCTTTTTTAAAGTGCTTTGAATTATTTCCAAATATATAATGTTTTTATAAATAGTTTTTTTTCTTTGATGCTTCTCAATAAATAAAAAACAAACAAAATTATAAATTTTCTTTAGTGGTTTTAAATGGGTTAAAAAACTACCAAAAATTTGGTTACTTATCTGAAATTTTGGCCACAAACTAAAAAGGGCTTATAATAAGATAAGCCGGAATAATAAAAAAAGACGGGAACGGTTCCGAGCAGAACTCTATAAACGTTTTTACTGCCTATAAAGAACTAAGTGGATATAATATTAAGTGAAAAAATTAAGTTGATATCTCCATCCATATTCTCAAGTTATCGTGGAAACAGGCGGACAGACGGCAAAAGTTCAAAAGTTCATATTCCGAGTTTATTTTTAAAATCGTCAACCAATTTGTCAATTTAAAAATTATTTTAAGATTATATTCCGCAAAAATATTTTGTTTTATAAAAAAAAGTACAAAATGAATAAAAAAAAAATCGCTAACAAAAGAACTTCACTTTTGTGATAGTACTGCCAGATGAAGAATAATTTACAAAGCGAGTTGTGTAATTTCTTATTTTCTGCTGAAATAGCAGGCACCCTCGTCATACTTTTAGTTCTGAAAATTCGCATAATTACAGGTGAAATAAGTAACAACTTTATTTAAATATTCGACAAACTACGAATGTATGGTAAAATTTTTTATGATCTCACTACTATTTTTTCTAAACAAACGGACATTACTCTAAAAAACAGTTATTTCCTAGATTATTTTAATAAATAATTAGAAGGTTCTACATTTACAGGGTAGTAATGGAACCGAGGAATAAGTTGACGACGATTTTCCATCTTTGCTGGAATTCCTGGCGAATGTAATCCTGGGATCTGACTATAGAATATGACTATAATTTCGACCGTTCACATATTTAAAAATTAACGAAAAAGAAGCCGCATTGGGTAACTATTTTAGAAAAGACAGTTAGATCTGGCATAACATCAAGAAATAAGAAGGGCCACAGCAACACGTACATCGGCACTTATTTATAATTTGTTCTAATAAATAATTTATGTCCCCTATGATTTAAAATATTTTCCATTTCGAACTTTCGTTGTTTTACAATTTGTATGTTAGTTGCTTGTTGATAATCAAACCTAATGTTATTTGTGAAATTTTTTCCCACATATCACAACATATAATACTATTTTCGAGAAAATATTTGAACTAAAACAAATTGTAAAAATCTAATTTTTTTAAATTAGTCAAAACATCAACTGCCACCTACAAAAAACACGAATACCAAGCGGGAAAGAAATGCCCTTTCGATAATAGAATTTAAGCTTTCGGGTTTCATTTTTTGTAGTCGGGAAATGAATAAAATATAATTCTATGTCAACTTGAACCAACACAATTGCTAAAAATTTATGATATTTTCTTATTCTAAATGTTTTGATTATAATCATGTGGCGTAATTTTCTAGCTGTCATTACTTTCGATATCGAGCACCTGTCCTTCAACAAGGTTTATCTTTGATATCAAGTGTTATTTTTTACCATTTTTTTATAACATCTGTACGTTTCTCTATACCAGGAGAACAGTGAGGAAGGTCATGGTTATAGTGCTAGGCTTCTTAATATTTTGGGATGTCCTCAGTGGGTTTTTTTTTACAATAAACGAATGTCAAAAACAAGAATATAAATAAAGTAAAGGCCAATATAGGTTATTATGGAAAATTTAAAATGTAATTTATTACATATTTAGTTTCTTTAGGTGTAAAATTAAATGCCTTAAATAATAAACTTGTAGTATCCTCATAGCTATTTATTGACGACATTATCTTCCTTCTGTTAACTATTTGGCACAATGACATGCCAAAATTCCTCGCTAGGTGTGATTCAGAGTCACTCCGTTTGATGAAGTTCGTGGCGATCTTCCAATATTTTATTTAATAAAATTTTGGCACTGTGAAAATAAATTTTTCGTACAGTTTTTTTTTATTAAGTATGCTTGGTAAAACAAAAAGTCTATTGAGATTTTTTTTTTTTTGGTTTTTCATTAGAATTAGAAATTTTGATGTATTCTTTAATGAAACAAATGTAAAATCCAAGTAAAATGTATTGTATTTGAATGTATACAGTTTTTAACGTATACAATGTGGTTTCTCTTTATAAATATAATTAATTAGTGTTGCATACTCAAAATTTATCAAAACTGGTGACCCCCACTGAAAAGGGGCTATACGTGTCATTTAATATTGCCTACTTAGCATTTAAATCAATGGCTGCATTACAATCTACGAAACTTATTAAAACCATCTTTTCATAGTTGTCAAAAATTTACTTTCAATCATTTTAATTTATAGATGTATGACATATTATATAGCGAAACTTTAATACTGTTTCATTGGAATTTATCTTAGCATAATTTTAAGTAATATATAATAATACTATACATAGCATACATACAATTTTATATAATGTTTTTTTTCTTTTTATTGTCTTTACGTTCTATTCTAGGGCCGAAGACCTTCCAACTCTTTCACGGTTTGCTTTCAAATTCTATCTATGCCGTTGCCAGGTAACTTGAAGACGCACAGATGTAAGTCCGGTTTTCGTAGAGCCATCTGCACATTGCATATAGCTCCTTGCCCACAATTTTATATAATGTTTTTTTTCTTTTTATTGTCTTTACGTTCTATTCTAGGGCCGAAGACCTTCCAACTCTTTCACGGTTCGCTTTCAAATTCTATCTATGCCGTTGCCAGGTAACTTGAAGACGCACAGATGTAAGTCCGGTTTTCGTAGAGCCATCTGTACATTGCATATAGCTCCTTGCCCATCTACATAGTAGCATGGAAGATGGATCGGCACATGAGTTTTGTACTCTGGCATGAGGTCATAGTTGTGTCCATTTTCATCACAGACCATAATCTTATGACCAAAAATCTCTTTCACATTTTGCCTCTATCATCATTCGAACCCGATAGCACCGAATTAAAACGCCAAAACGCAGACAAAAAGCCTGTTGAAGCTCTACAGTTGAATGAGTTGACTGATCGGGCTGAAACTTCATACTTAAGCTTGTTTTATAAGTTAGGAGATTCCAGTGATTTTTGGCCGAAATTGGTACATTGGAAGTAGCAGCTTGAATAAGCCTTACCGTTTTTTTAAATTTGTTTAAAGTATTCCATTTACGAGAAAAATAATTTTGAACTAAACGGTTCTAAATAAAACTGGCAACAATAACTTTCCAGATTAGTCAGAACGTTTAAGCGGAAATCAAAGAACATCAATTTCGAAGGTCTGATTAATCTGGGATTAAACTTCATACCTAAGCTTTTTCTTCAAGTTAAGAGAACCTAGTGATTTTTAGAAAAATCGGTCCCCGGAAGTGACTGCTTCCATATGTTTTTTTTTGTTTTCCATCGGAAGTGATAGAACAATCGAAGCTTCAACCAATTTCGTGTATGTTTTGAAAAAATATAGTTTACAAGAAAAACAGTTATGAACTAACAGATTCTAAATTAATAAATTAAAACAGATTTTTTTCTAAAATTTAAGCGGGAATGATGTTTTGTTACACAATTTATTTTTAAGTAAAAATTTGGTCCTGGGGCTCTATCATGATTTCCGCCGTGAAACAATTTTTACACCATATCGTGAATTTAGAATCACCAAATACGATACCTTTACGCCGTCTAATCGATATAGCGAGAAAACTAACGCAATCAAAACGAAATCGGAAAATTTTTTGACTGACATTTGCTTTTGTGTTGACGATTGACTGTCGTTTGTTGCGTTTTGCGTTTTAAAATAAACTATAAAATTAATAATGTAAGTAAAAATAAATTAATAAAATGTTTATGTTTATTTGTACACTTGGGTGTAAAAAAATCGCACAATGATCAATTTTCCACAAAAGTTCAAAAATATCAATAAAGTCCAATTGTTGTTTAATTTTTTGTTATTGCAGATTCAAAGTCTATTCGAATACCTATCCAGTGGTACCTTTTTTGTACTTGTATCAGGCCAACGAAGTGGTTTTTGTCAAATACGTTTAGCAGGCTTTCGAATTAAATTCTAAAAATAATTCAACAAGATCAATACAATAGCATGCCATGAAATATCTCGCTCGGAATTGTGACCATTCGCATATCGACACAAATATTGACCACAGCCCACCGACGAGCCCGTTTTGAGTTTACTCGAGAGCATTTAAATTGGGCAGAAGAAGAATAGAGAACAGTCCTGTTCTCTGACTACTGCAGGATGTGTTTATATGGCACCGATGGGGGCAGAAGAATATATACAGAAGACAAGGAGAGCAATATGCACGATGTTGTATTGAAGAACGTGTCTTGTATGGCAGTGAATCGTGCATGTTCTGGGGGAGGAATTTCATTAGAGGCAAAGGCAGATCCTTTGTTCATCACACGAGCCAATACTGGTTGTCGATCAAGAGAAATGAATTCCCATTGAGGAAGTACTCGAGGAGTACTTCGTACATTTTGCAGGGTTTATTGGTGAAAATTTTCTGTTTTTTGCAGGATAATGCAAGACCGCATACGGCTAGATTAGTATTACAGTATACCTTTAAGAGGCGGATGTGCCTGTTATGGAGTGGCCAGCTCGAAGCCCGGGCCTCAATCCCAACGAACATTTATGGGACAAGTTGAGAAGAAGAGTTCGAGCCAGGGATGTTGCTCCAATGAGTCTCCAGGAGCTGCAACAGGCGATCGTGGATGAATGGGTGGCAATACCTCAAGATTTTGTGAAAACTTTGGTGAAATCAATGCTGTCATTTGGGCCAGGGGAGGGAATACTTCTTATTAATAAAACTATTTTTTTTTGTTTATTTTAATATTTTAATTCGATTTTTACCCATAATTTGTCAAATTCACAAAAACGTGTACCTTAGATGTTTACCCCTAAAAAAAGGTACCAGTGGATAGGTATTAAAATTGACACATGCATCTTAAAAAAATTAAACAAGTTTTTTATTTTTTTGATATATTTGAACTTTTATAAAAAATTGAGGCAATGTGCAATTTCTTGCACCCAAGTGTAGTATACAATTGAAAAATTATACGATTTATTCAAGTATCCAAATAAAAAAAAAATTAATTCAACACAAATCACAATTTCACTCAAAACAAAACTGATGTGCAAACTAATATCATATACACTGGTCAAGGTCAACGGCTGACATTAAATGATTGCGTTTATGACGTTAAATGAGTTCGTTTATGATCTTTTTAAAAGAGGAATTCATGATAGGAAAATTGAAGCCGATCGCAAAGTATATATCGGAGATTTTTAAGACTCGCCGTGGAAATCATGATTGGGCCCCTAATTCAGCCCACACGGATAGCTCAATCGAGAAGAAACTCCATATTTAAGCCATATATTGGGAGATCCCAGTGAATTTTGACATTAATTTAATTCATCGGGAATGGCAGCTTCCGTGTGAGCTTTTTAGTTTTTTGCAAATATTTTGAAAAGTATAAAGTTATTATTTACGAAAAACGATTAAAATAAAAACATTGCAAATTAAATTTCATTGAAAATTAGTTTATATCCGAAAATGATGAGTGTCGATCCCCTTTCACTCTCTACAGATCAGGCGGAGCAATTCAAACTAAAACTTTATACTAAAGCTTTTTCCTTAAATTTGTAGATCTATGCGATATGTGAAGAACGCATCTGTGTTTTAGAAGTGGCAGGTTCTGTAGGAGATTTTCTATTGTTGGTTTTGTGAAACACATTCATCTTAAAAGAAATTTGGGCATTGGACACGGACACGACAATTACAGCTCCCCATTTTTGACATAATTTGACTGTGCAGTAAACTATATAATTTTTATAAAACATTTCATTATAAGTTATAAGTATAATATTTGCATGTCGAGTCTGAAATATACTTGGGAAAAATCTGTTACCCTAATCCTGGTTTATAGTAGGAATTAGTGTATTGTATTTCCATTTACATTCCTTTCGTTTTGAAATCCTTGCGTCACACCGCCAAAACTATTTCATCGCACGAAAATGGTCATTGATCTTATCTGCACAAGTGGAAGAAAAACAAAAAGATTAAGTCAAATGATTTATTGTCCGTCAATCTACCGTATCTCTCGATATTATACGAGAAACCCAAAAACAACATCAACAAAAATCCCCGATAAACACTGTGTCAGCGTATATTACAATATTTTAAAGATAAAAATTATCTGTTTGTTATATTCCAGCGAATTTGTTGTTTGTGTCTTGTATTTTAATGGGCAGATGAGCTGAATTTCCGTCTTAAAATTTTTTATTTTTATTATATTGTCTCAGAAAATTATAAATGACATGTTTCTGCTGTAAATGAATATTAATTTAATTTGAAGATTATATTTAGATTAATGACACCATCTGAAAATGATAAATACTTTAGAGCTGTTATAAAAATGCAAAAAAAAAATGAAAATATTGAAAGGTCTGAGAAGACTTGAACAAGAGAAGATGTACTCGTACTCGTACAATATATAATATACTTGAAAATAAAATAAAAACTAATCAATAAATAGATTTGGATGTTTATATCTTTATATATTATTATGATCATTCAGAAGTATCTGAAGATGCTACTAAGAAACAAGACAAAATACGAAAAAAATGTTAAAGCTTAGTTTATCTTTTATTTTGTTTCATCTCTAGTATTAAATTAAATGAAAGAAGTGGAAAATATTATCAAAGAACTAACAGCTCTTTAATTCAAGATTATTGTCTACTCCTTATATAACATTCAACACAATTTTTTTTGTACATAGTTGTGCTACTTAAGTTGATTATAAGATATTCTCAAATAATTTGTTAATTTTGTTCGCTCACGTTGAACGCTAAAAGTCATCATGGGTGCAAGTTATCATTGTAAATTATTTTTATCGTTATTTTTATGATTATGTTTTACTCGTTGTTGTATGTTTTTGTGCCTTTTATTATGGACCAGAATTATTATTATAATCCTGACTTCGCTGCAGAATGATACCTATAAACATTTTAAAATTCAAGAATTTCACCATCTCGAATTTGGTGTGCATAAATTACAATATTTTTAAAAGAAAATCTAATTATAGATATGGATTGATATTTTCCAACTGAGTAAATAAACTCAAGGACTTTGAAGAAAAAATTATAATTTATATAATCTATATATGAGACAGAATATTCATGAGTTCTGTTTTACAAAAAAAAATCTGCGATTATTAATTTTTTTTTTTAATAAATCGTGCAAACTCGAAAAGTTAATACCCTTAGTTAAGACATGATAGTGATAGAATTGATTATTACTTAAATTTGTTCGACTTATTTTGATATACGGTGACCGTACAAGGATATATTTTTTATGAAAATTGGTATGGTGAATATAATCTAGACCGTCAACGCGTTAACTTTTCGTTAACATTGTTGCTAATATCGTAGTGAAATTGCATATACCTTTTGTTATGGGATTCGATATCGAAACTATGCCAGCTGTTTCTTTTCCCCTCAACAACGATCATATTAATAACCAGCAAACGCCGAGGGGCAGTCAGTCATTCGATTTTTTTTCTCTCTTTTGAGGAGTATGATGATGAGTCTTTCTGTGAAGTTAATTAACTTGTTATATTAAATTAAAAATAAAAATATATAAAAATAAATTAAGAATAACTAAACAAAAAAATTTCGGAAGTATATCGATTATATAATTTTTTTTTGTGTGGAAATTTTATGTGTAATAGTAAAACGCTATCATTTTTGGTGAAGGACCAACCAGACTTTGCGGTATTTTTGGTGCACATAAATTAGAACAATTTTTTCGTTTTTTTTGTATTTGGCTTTCAGCCTTTAAGAAAGAAATTCTCTTATGTTATAAAATATATCTATAGTGAGTTAATTATCGTAATAAATAAACTCATTAATAAATGAAAAAAATCCAAAATTTCCATATACATAATTTTATATTTATTTAAGTCTATTAAATGAAAATGAAATGTAAGTCTACATAATAGTAAACAGTAGTATATATTTTAAATTTTAAAGAAATATCTTGTGATTTCATTTTTTCGAATCTTTGGTAAATAGAACCAAATGTTTCGGAATCTGCGCGCGCAGATTTCGATTCATTTGGTTTAATTTATGGTAAATTTTTGCGATTTTTACTCGATATTTTTAATTTTTTCGAGATTTTACGTTTTAGCAATTTTTAAATATATTTTTGGTATTATGGGTTTTGAGATTTTTGTTGCTTGGATTACTATTTTCGAGATAGCATTTTGGGATATTTTTTTTCGTTTATAAAATTGTTGTCTTTTCTATACCAACCCAATTATATTATATATATTTGCTTAGTATACATACATAGTGAGAATTTCCACAAGTTTCTGATTTGGTGAAATAATTCGCAAAATCGATAGGTTCTTGTTTTGTACTATATAGGTATAAAGCATAAAAAAAGGCGACCGTCTCAAATGTGAAAACTATCGTGGCATAGCTTTATTGAACGCTGCTTACAAAGTGTTGGCTAATGTTGTACTTGCCAGACTCATCCCTTTCGCCGAAAACATCATTGGCGACTATCAATGTGGTTTTCGACCCAACCGATCAACCACGGACCAGTGTTTTACCATGAGGATGATCTTGGAAAAATGTTGGGAGTACAACATAACCATACATCAACTATATATAGACTTCCGGCAGGCATATGACAGTATAAACCGCGACAACCTATGGGCCGCGCTCATATGCCTAGGAATCCCAGAGAAACTCGTTTCGCTGTGTAAATTAACAACGTCTGGGTCTGTATGTAGAATCGTAATTGAAGGAACTGTGTCAGACTCCTTTGAAATAACATCTGGCGTTCGACAAGGTGATGCACTCGCGCCTTTGCTGTTCAATTTGGCGCTTGAGTACGTAGTGAGAAAAAGCAACATCGAAACTCCGCGCTGTATATTAAATAAATCCGGCCAAATTCTTGGATATGCAGATGATATCGTGCTTCTTGGCCGAAGACCTAGCGATATCAAAGACAGTTTCATACCGCTCGATCGCTGCGCAAGAAGACTTGGTTTGGAGGTGAACAGCAGTAAAACCAAATATCTAACAACACCCAGGAACATCTCTAGTGCAAATCTCGGAATTGGCGACCACAATTTTGATGGTGTCGAAAACTTTAAATACCTCGGGTCAGTTATAACATCACTGAATGAAATCCAGACAGAAATAAAAGCCCGAATCGCTGCCGGACAACGAGTTTTCTACGCCCAATCAAGATTATTGCGTTCGAAACATCTATCGCAGTCGTGCAAGCTCGCACTTTATAAAGCACTAATAAGACCTGTGCTGACTTTCGGAAGCGAGAGCTGGACCATGACCTCTAACGATTGTAGATTGTTATCTACATTCGAAAGGAAGGTCATCCGTTCAATTTTTGGTCCAATTAAAGTTGCGAACAACGAATACCGGATTCGTATGAATCACGAAATAAAGCAACTCCTCGGAGGCAGCGATATCATCGGATTCATTAAATCCAATCGAGTGAGATGGCTCGGCCACGTTACAAGGTCCCCACAACAACGGATGATAAATAAAGTGTTTCACCAACAACCAGCCGGAGTACGTCGTAGAGGAAGACCCCGACTACGCTGGCGTGACGACATTGAACAAGATCTGCTAGCATTAGGATGTCGAAACTGGAGGACGAGAGCAATGGATCGGGATGGATGGAGGGCCATTGTGCGGGCGGCGAAATCCCTTCATGGGATGTGAAAGCCAGAGAGAGAGAGAGAGAGGTATAAAGCAACAGTTTTGATATATAACAGGTACTGCATTTTTGGATTGTAGTTTTAATCGAGGTACAAAAGGATTCCGGCGGAGGGTATGTATTTCCAATATTACTTTTATCTACAATTTTATTTATTTATTTATTTATTTTATTTTAGTATATAATACATTTACATAAAAAATAGTTTTATTTCATGGAGAATTCTATGCCGAAACCGACAGAAGCGAATCCACCACCACACCCAATATAAATTTAATTTAAATAAAATTTAACTTAAAGGAAAAACATATATATATATATATATATATATATATATATATATATATATATATATATATATTTATATAAAAATAATAGCAATAATAATAATAATAATAATAATAATAATAATAATAATAATAATAATAATAATAATAATAATAATAATAATAATAATAATAATAATAATAATAATAATAATAATAATAATAATAATAATAATAATAAAAATAATAATAACAATGATAATAATGATAAAAAAGAGGATGAAAATTATTGTAATACACTTTTAATCTATAAATAGTAATAATAATCAGTCAACTAAACAAACAAGAAAACAATAATAATAGTAACAAGAAGAAAAATAAAATCGTAAAAAACACGTATACATGTGTTTATATAAATTTAATTGTATTTAAGCAACAATCCGAAATAGGAATGCGATATCGCTTGTTTCGAAAAGCCATTGTTTAACTCTGGATAAAAATGATCTGGAATGAATAAGTCTTCTAATAGAAATAGGTAATGAGTTAAAGAAAATTGGGGCAGTAACAAGGAAGTAGCGGCGAAAGTGGTCGTTAAAAAATCTGGGTATATTATAAAGAAAATTGTGGTTACTGCGAATATTGTACCTCATATGACTTCTAATAATTAGCTGCCCACTACGCCTGAAGAACATACGTAGAACCTTATAAACATACAAATGTTGTAACGGCAAGATATTGTTAGCTGTGAACAGAGGCCAAGATGATTCAGTTCTTTGTTTTTTCAATAATATTCTCAGAATAATTTTTTGCTGTACACATAGAGGATATAGAGTGGTTGCATAGCAACCACCCCAACATGATAAACCATATTCCAATTTAGCCATAACTAATGCATGGTAGGTAACTTTTAGCACAGAAACCGGGCAAAACTTGCGCAACAGAAAAAATATTCTAATAGCCGACGACAGGTAAAATTTCAAAGAAGAGACATGCGGTTTCCAATTGAGATGGCTGTCCAAATGGATCCCTAAATACTTGAAATTGTTGACTAATTCAATGTTGAAACACTCAGAGTGGCAGCCGGCAGATGTACATTTAGAAATATTATGGTAAGTAACCTGGTCAACACTAGCCACCGTTGTTTCACCAGACAATTTGAACAACATATATTTTGTTTTATCACTTAAAATTAAACAATGTTTGTCAAACCATAGATTTAAAATTTTAAGATCAGAATTGATCATAGAAATGACCTCATTAGTGGATTTGCCAATGTAAGCTAAAGCTAGGTCATCTGCAAACCCGGTAATGTGACCATGTAATTTCAGTTTAAAAACACAATTAGTGTAAATCAAAAAAAGCAGAGGGCCCAACACTGAGCCTTGCGGAACACCAACCTTCACCATTCTCGACTCACTTAGAGTATCGTTAATTTTAACTCTCACTGATCTGTTATCGAGATAGGATTCAAACCATCTATTTGAAACGCCCCTAAACCCAATGTCAAAGAGGATAGACAAAAGAATTTTATGGTCAACCATATCAAATGCTTTAGTAGCGTCAACAAACAAACCAGCACAAGATTTACCAATATTCAAACCGTTATAAATAGTGTCCAAAAATTCCAACAAAGCCGTTTCAGTACTCATGCCTTGTCGAAAACCATGTTGATGAATACTTAAAATATTAAACTTATCTAGAAATAAGGTTACTCTGGTTTTGACTGCCTTTTCAAGAATTTTTAATATCTGTGGTTGCAGCGCGACTGGTCTAAAATTGCCTTTATCATTACTCTTGCCTTTTTTAAACAATGGAATAATAGTTGCGATTTTCAGCCGATCCGGGACTATTCCATGTTCGAATGATAGATTGAAAATGTGGGTAAGAACAGGACTGACATATTTAGAAATTGCTTTCAAAATACAATTACTAAGACCATCATTATCAATTGACTGTTTCGGTTCGAGAGAGTCAATGATATCTGTTATTTCATTTATGGACACAGGAGTCATAAAAAACGATGAAGAACAGTAATCGGAAGGCAAAATGTTATTATCGGATATATAGTCATGTTCATTAGATATGGCGCATAAATTCTGTTGTGGTGGCCCTTAATATATTTTTTCTTATAATTTCAATTATAAAAAAAAATCAAATTTGTCGAAATTAATAGAGTTATATATTACTTCATTTGAAAAAAAAATATGATTTATTAATGATCATATATAGGCATTTTCGTTCAAAAATTCTAATTTTTTCCATCAAGGCAGATTAAATAAAACCAAATTGGTGTTGCGTAAGTGAGAGGTGGTTTTATAATCGCTTATAAAGTGAGTAAAGTTATCCCAGTATTTCATCCCAGAAAAAGAAAAAATGTTCATCGGGCAATACAAGTTATATCCCATCCCAGGATTTTTAAATACATCCCAGAAAATTTTAAAATATCACAAAATATTATGATAATAGACGATTTAAGGTGAACATACTTCAGATATCTATCATAAAATTATGAAAGCCAACCGTATGTTGAGATTGGCGCTAAGGCATCCTTGGATGGCCTATTTTAAATAAAATATACATTTCAGATTTAAGCGAATGGTACTCTGGAACCTAAATGTCGTAACCAATCTTATTTGATATCAATTGGACAAAACGTGTACTACTTCCGAATGAAAGTCCATGGCCATCCGTCTGTTAGGGTTGGCGTTATGGGATCATATGTGTAAATGGCCAAATCATTTTTAGAACAAAAATCAGATTTAAATTAATCGTAAAATTGATTTCAAATGAGATCGGTTTCGACACTTTAGGGTCCAGAGAACCATTTTTTTAAATCTGAAATGTATATTTTATTTAAAATAGGCCATTTCAGGATGCCTTAGCGCCAATCTCAACATACAGATCGTTATGTGAATTTTATTTTAGATAGCGAACATGATGCCATATTGAAATCAGAAGAGATCGGTTACGACACTTGTGGTTCCCGGGATCTATTAATTTAAATCAATAATTCATACATGAATCGAATCGGCCATTCACATATGGTCCTATTGTGTCAATCTCAACATACGGCTGGTCTTGGGATTTTTTTGTAGATAGAGGTAATCATGTTGTATAGAAATCAAAAGAAATCGAAGACTGCATTTTAGGTTCGTGGGAACCATTAATTTAAATCTGATTTTTGTTCTAAAAATAATTCGATCATTAACACATCTGACCTCATAGTGCCAATCCTAACAGGCGGATGGCCATGGACTTTTATTCGGAGCTAGTACACGTTTTGTCCAATCGATTTCAAATAAGATCGGTTACGACACTTTAGGTTCCAGAGAACCATTTGCTTAAACCTGAAATGTATATTTTAATCTCAACATACGGCTGGCTTTCAAAATTTTATGATAGATATCTGATGTATGTTCATCTTAAATCGTCTATTATCATATTTTGTGACATTTTAAGTTTTCTGGAATGTATTTAAAAATCCTCTGATGGGATATAACTAGTATTGCCTGATGAACATTTTTTGTTTTTCTCGGATGAAATACTGGGATAACTTCACTCACTTACTTTATAACAAATCAGTTTTACTGCGTATTCAAATATTTGAAAAATAATAATTAATTTGGCATTCGAAAGACTTTACGAGCTTTGTCCAATTGTGTAAAAATATGTTTATCATAATAAAGGCATTTTCCTGATTTCAAACCTAAATATTTTACTTTCGTTTTTTGTTTGATTTTCTTATAGTCCAATTTAATACAAATTTTATTTCAATTTTTCCTAATATTATGATTTAATTGATTTAACGGAGTCCTGAATAATATTAGTTCACACTTTATTTGATTTTTTTGAAGCTTGCAATGAATCAGATACTTTTTTATTTCATTTAGTGCATTCAGTTTGCAAGTAGTTTTTCAATAATATTAATTTTATTAGAATTCAAGTAGATAATTATGTCGTCGCCATATGCTAATGCTTGATATTTACTTGAGTTTATTGTATCTTTCTTCAGTTACTTAGCCACAAACAAACTGGATAAAATTAGAGCTAAAATTGTACCTTGCTGAATCCCAGAACTTTGTTAAAATTCATTTTCTATAAATTTTACTCCATTACTTACATAAAATTTCCTTTTATGACTTTATTTATTACTCTAAAAAATTTGTGTTGGATTTTACTTCAATAATTGATTGTAACTAATTACACTCAATTATTGAAGTAATTTTCAACGCGTAAAAAATATTTAACTTCCAGTTTAAACATCAACTTTTGAAGAAGAGAATTTACACAAAAAAGTTATTAATAATATTTTGAATATGTATTGTTGAATTATTAACAAAATGTGCAAAATGTGTTTATCTTTGAGGTGAATGAGGGGAGGGAGGAGAGTGGTTCTAGCCGTCGTGGACGAGTGCCACGAAGATGGGAACATCACCGGGGAAAAATAGAGGTTGGTGTTTTATGCACATAACCTAGTTTTCCTTAGAGTCCTTAAACAGTATCCGGGACCACCGCCAATTTGAAGGGACGCGCTGACCGTGTGTTCAGATCAGTGATCGGCCTATTTGTACAGGGAGGCGATTGAGGAAGTAGACGCCGTATGGTCAGGAGCCAAGGTCAGGGCAGTTACCAAGGAGGAAATACCGAACAGACCTAGGGCAATAGCCTGGATGCCCTCGAAGCAGGCAAACTTGGATGAATCCTTGAAGATTATCCAGGTTTGCAATCTGGATCTTCCAACGGGGAACTGGAAGGTTGTAAAGCAAGAGAAGCGTAAGTTCAGTTTTAGACCATCCGTTATGGTGATCAACAAAGAACCCCCGGCTCTACTGTCAAAAAATTAAGGGGTTATAAATTTCAGCTTCAGCTGTATTAAAATCAAGGTGTTCAAAAAAAACAAGGTCGTAGAAAAATGAGCACTGCGCAGCCCGAAAAGAGGGAGAAAGAGGGCCGGTCTGCTAGAGGAAATGAAAGGAGTGGTATTTTTCCAGAGAGGAAACACAGCTAGTGGCGAACTTAAGTGAAGAGTTATCTAGCAAACTCCGCGACCGACTATTCGTTAGCAGGGCGAAGGGGGACACATCGAGCTCTGAAGGGGGAGATGTAAACCTTTTTAAGTTAAGGGACTGTGGGGGAGGAGTGAGGCGGAGGCTACCGTGGACTCCGTCGGATCCAATTAATCGACGTAGCACGGCTGTCTTAATAAAGTAAGTTAGTTCTGTTAACAATGATCCGGTGTGTGTGGATAAACTCACATCATACCAAGGCTTCTTCGGTGCCACTTTTTTTCGGACTTGCTAAGTCAAGAGAGGAAATAGTTTTGATCCAAGAACCTTGGATCAAAAATAACAAGAACTATTTTACGCTTATGGGACAGAAAAGAGCAGATCATGTATACTGGTGGGAAATAATATAAATGTTTATCTACTTCCATAGTATTGCAATATGGGCAATTCCGCTAGATATACTAGAGACACTTGTCAGTGATGCGTAAAGGAGGAAAGTGGAAGCTATCCTAGGGTGTGACGCGAACGTACACCATACCAGCTAAGGGCAGCTCGGATATCAATGATAGGGGTGAGTTACTTTTCGAATTTCTTTTAAGAACTAACCACATTATTAGCAATATAGGTGAGGAACCCATATTTATAATTAGAAATAGAAAGAAGGGTCTAAGCCCACATTTATAGTTAGTAGTGGAAAGGACTGTGGTCTCTGAATTTATTTCACCGATGATCAGGGCATGAAGGGAGGCAAAGGAACATTCCTTCTCCGACCATCGTTACTTAACGTTTAAACCTAATTTCCAAATTACAAAACAAAATCTGTTCAGAAATCCCACGAGGCCATTATGGCGTGTTTATATGGAGGTATTGAACGGCATCATTCCATCTTGATTTCCAGGATTCCTCGACACGAGTAGTGGACTGGACTGAATGGTGAATACTCTTACTAGGGCTTGCAATATCACTATCAGGGCAACCTTGCCCATTAACAAACCTGTGATAAAAGTGAAAACCTGATTGGTGGACCTTGACACTTTCGGAGTGCCGAAGAGCTTGCGGATCTGCTTTAAATAAAGCGAACATATCTAGAGAAATTCAAGATAGGGACTTCTATAAGAAATGCCTCATAGTTTACTAAAGTAAAACAAGGAAGACGCAAAGGGACTCGCGGAGGCGCTTTTGTGATAGAATGAAAGGTGTCTCGGAAACCTCGCGCTTAAAAAAAATTCTCTAGCTGTTCCAGGCTATCTGAAAAAACTGGATTTCGTAACTGGACGTCTATATTCGTTCGAGAATTGTACCCAGAAACTGGGCACAATCTCAGCATGCGTACCATAAGGATAAGTCCGTGGATACGACATTACACATCTTGGTTCGGGGAATTGAAAAGTCACTGAATCTTCAAGAATTCTGCTTAGTGGCGTTTCTCGATATCGAGGGCTCTTTTGCAACTTCAGATTGAAGACCCAGTAACCAGGCAAATTGATGAGAGGCTTGAGAAGCAGAGGGGCCCTAGCGAGGGTAGGAGAAGTTTCTCCTAGGATACGGGTCGTTCGGAGAACACCCCTACGACGTGTCCTCTCTCTCTTTCTTTGGAATGTAGTAATCAATGTACTACTACTTGAACTGGATTGTGAAACAATAAGTGTGGTTGTTTATACCAACGACGTAGCTTCTGATTCAAATTCAGATAGCCTGGATGTGATGAAGAATGCACTATCAATCACTGCGGGTTGGGACAGTAGATGTAGAATGTGAATTAACCCTTCTAAAACAGAGCTGGTCCATTTCACTGGGAAATATAAAATTCCGGCAATGGTTCCACCAAGCCAAAACTTGGCTGATTCTAACTGAAAAGGCGAGATTCCTAAAGATTCTTCCGGACAGTAAGCCCAGTTGGAAACCAAACATGATAGAAAGAGTGGAGAAGGCCACTGTGACACTATATACTCTTATAAAAATGACATTAAAAGGAAATAGGGCTTGAAACCGAAGCTGGTACACTGGCTTTACGCAGCAGTTGTAAGGCCCGTACTGCGAGTGTATGTTGGCCAGCTCTGGAGAAATTATCATCAGGAACATGATGGTGAAGGAGCAGTGAGCAGACTGTTTGATCATTAGTGGGGCGCTGAAAAAAAACCCCACTAGTGCATTAGAGGTCATACTGTAAATTCTCCCGCTGGATATCCTCGGTAAGCAAACGGCGGTCAATACGGCCGCCCGGCTATCAACGACTAAGGGGTGGATATGTCTGCAAAAAGGGCACTCAACTATAGTCCGTTGGACTACACTTAGTCAAGGGTAGCGTCGGATTGTCACTCATTTCTTACCGAGATGAGTAAACATTTCGATATCCAGTTGTTCTGCATTCGGTGCCATTCTAACGTTAGGGGAAATTGGAGGGCAGACAAGTTAGCAAGGTGCGGCATGTGACTCTTTAACTGAAACCAGGGAGGGAATGTTTAGGAAGGCTCATGCCTGTGCTGAAAGAAGCAAGCCATAAGGAAGCAGTTGCCTTGGCAAATGCTAAGTGGATCGCCAGTCCAATTGGCAGGGTAATGATACAAGTATGGCTTGAGTTGAACTTGATTCGCTTCGAGCTTCTAATCAGACTGAAGAAGCGTGATTTGGGTAGAATTGTAAGGATACTTACTGGGCACTGTCTTTTCGGAGATCATGCGTGAAGGCTAGGTCTAGATGCAAATGATTTCTGCCGAAGCTACAGGGACGAGGCGGAGAAAGAGACTCTTGTTCACATTCTTTGCGCATGTACTGCGCTAGTTATGGCAGAAGATATGATCACTTGGGCAAATACACTATGGACAGCCTCTCGTACTTCGAAAACTGTAATGTGCCAGATCTTTTACGCTATATAATTAGTACTAAATTAAGAGAGTTTATGATGTCGGATCCTGTGGTATCACAATAGGCCATAATTGGCCTCAACTACTAAAACCTAACCTAATCTAACTTAGATAAAACTGACATGTGACACTAAGCATAACAGAACAGGATTTGCTACTAACTAAACACTTTCTACGCCCAAATTCTTTTTTCTGTAACTGAAATTTACTCGATGACATCGATATTACAAAAAATTGTAACTAAAACTTGCAAAGCTAAATTGTGTGCTTTTGCGATTCTACTGTTACAAGGTTCTTTCTCCTATGCTATGTTACTCAATTTTTTAATCGAATGTCTAAAAGTAAGTTCTATGGATTTCGTTATATATGATAATATCTATTGAAATTTACATGGCTTAATTAGAGCGCTAGTTATAAAATCGAATTTATAACTACTTTTTTTTCAATATAAACCAAGATTTCTCATTTAAGACATTTTTTTTCGATAATTTTAGTAGAGATGAACTAAGATTATTTTTTTAAAATATTTATGACCCAATTGTGATGGTTGCTAACGATAAAAAATGTTATTGCATATCAGTACTATGGAATCTAATTCTTATAACGACAACCCCAAATGAATTTCAACTACGTAAAAATTAAAATATTCTCCAATTAATATTATAAGTTTAAACATTATGCCTAAATAGCATTTAAACTCCGGAAAATTCTAAAACAAAATCCATTACAGTTTGGCTGTTTTGTTGTGTCATTTTGATGTTATGGTGTCAAGTGAAAACTCCAGTCCAAAGTTTAATTTTATCGATTCAGATCTTATCATATCATAATGTTGCAACATATACATATACAAGAGATAGAGAATACTCGACAATTTTCATGTTAACAAAAATAAATATTTTTATACCAGAGACACCATCTCAAAGCTCCATGATGAACAACAACAAAAAATAAAAATACTTTCATTTTATAAAGCATTTTTTGTTATCAACGTCATAATCGTTTCGTACAAATGACTAAAGAAAGCTTTTTGTTTTTAAAAATTCTAAAATTTCAGGATGATTGTTGGTTTTTTTTTTTTTTTTGTTACTTACTTCTCAGAATAATTTGTTTTGTCTAGGATGTGATGTGAACAGAACCAAAATCATCAGCCCCCTAATCTATCCGTATATGTACGTATGTACATACATAATATGATGATTGTTAATGATAATTCCCATTGGGATAGTTTATCATCGAAATCACAAAATATCCACAAAAAATAACGAATTTGTTGTGTTCTGTTGGTTGTCATTTCGAAACATTACAATGGATTGTTGTTGCTGTCACTTTTATTTATTTTTTTTGTCGTTCAAAAATATGTGTGTACACTCAGTGCACACGTAGGTATTTGGACATCTACACACACACTCACACAGAACTTTTGTTTGTATATACTGTATGAAAGGAAAATCATTGGGAAAATAGACAAACAAAAAAAATTTGTTACGAGAAAAATGAAAAGGAAAATAGTAAATAAATTCGTGTCACATATTATCAAAATTGTCACACTATAATAGTTGTAATAATCATAATAATAAAATAAATTTTTGGACATTCGTTAGAATTTTTCCTCGCCTTCCATCCGTCGCTTGGTGTTGTTTCTATATATGCCGAATAGTTTTTTTTTTCATATATTTTTTGTTATATTTGTCTGATTCTAAGGCATATTTCATTTTCAGTTTTATAATATGTTTTGTTGGTGTAACATGCTTGTGTATCTCGATTGTAATTTTCCGTACACATAAACTATGGCCACATAAATTATATAAGACAATAATGATATTGTTGATTTATTGTAAGGATATTAGGATTAAATTATATAGTCGTAATAGAATAATAAAGCTTAATAGGCCACAAAGGGTTTCAAGAAGAACGCAGATAGATTATCATGTTTATTATTAAATTTGTTATTGTTGAACCATTTAGAAATGTGTTGGCCTGGCAGAATGGACTCACTCTACTCTCTAAGTGAAACGTTGAAGTAAATGTATTACAAAATTGAAAACTTACTATCCTGTTAAATTTAGAATACGATGCAAACATGTAAAGAATTTAAGATGAATGTCAAAAATGTACATTGTTAAATTTATAAATATTCGAATTGGGCTTGTTTTGTAGTGAAATTGAAACATTAGAGGAGTCCCTGAGTCCCTCATAGTTCCACTGTAAAGATCAAATAAATTTCTTATAAAATGAGACAACCACAACAAAATTGTGTTTCAATTTATTAAAGATTCTTCAATCCTCAAGAAGCTAAATCAAAAGCCCACGTGAGTGGTAAACAAGATTTAATTATGATGATTTTTAACTAGTTTAGCATATTTTTAAACAATTGTAGTTTTTTATACCAATCTAGAAAGTTCTAAGACAGGAATGCACTTGTTTAATTTATGATGATATCCATACAGGCTACTTAGAAATTTCATGAATTTTAATATATTTTCATATTTTATTTCACCGATCTTAGAGATGTTCACGTGGTTTCACTTAAATGGAAAAATAGATCAGTCAAAGTCCAATGATGATGTTTTACTTGTCTAAAGAAATTTTTACGTTTACGAGTATATTACAAATCCTTGAAATTTTAAATGGTATTGGTATGGTAATTTATAAAACCGAAACTTTAGGATTTCTGTTATTTGATAATTATTACAATAGAAAGGGTTCGTGGCTTATTTGGGAATATCAATTTTTGTTAAAATCCTATTGGAGAAAATACCAAAATTTTGAATTGAGAATAAAATTGAAAATTAGGAAGTTTTAAATTTGTGAAAACGTAACGAAAATAATCATTCGTGCAGTAACAGAAGAGCAGTAACAGAAAGTAACAGAAAAACTTGAAAATAGATTGGAGAGCAGTAACAGAAAAATTTGAAAATAGATTGGAATCAAAAACCACAATTATTTAAAAATATATGCTGGACAAGTTAACCGTTGGCTTTTGATTTAGTTATTCGGTAATATAAGTGAGACCCCGTGAACATCTCTAGGATGGGGGATATAAAAGTAGAAATATTGTCTAAAATAGCATTCTTTCGAATTTAAAAAAGTTTAGTAAATTAAAACACAATTTTCTCGTGTTTATCTCCAATTTTTAAAAATTATTTAATCTTTACAGCAACAATATTAGGGACTAAGGGACTTCTCTATTATAAATGTTAAGGATTATCTAAAAATGTTTCAATTTCACAACAAAACAAATCCAATTGGAATATTTTTAAATTTAACAGTGTAAATTTTTCGTATTGTTTTTGTATGTATTCACTGGAGGAAGTTACTTCATACGCGCTACCTAATCCAGTACAATTAGGAAAAATAGTGCCAGAAAGGTGGAATGTAAAATACATCGACTAAAACACATTAGAAGTTTTTACTATATTATACTAAATTATAAAGATTAAAATTAATTATAAAGATCAATATTGGATCAATTTATAGCATAGTTAATTAATTTTAAGAAATGAAAATTTTAGAAAGAATTTCTACATAAATAATGTATACAATAAAATCTAATATACGAAAAAAAAAAATTTAAACAAAAATTTTTTTAAACCATTAAATGCCGATTGCACAGAAAAATTACTACTTGAAAATTTTTTAATGTTTAGATTTCGTGCCAGATATAGTTGTTTTGTCAACGTTCAATTGGCTCAAGTCCAAAGAAATCCATTACGATTCAAAACCACACCACTGGCGCGAAATCTAAACTTTACAGAATTCTCAAGTAGGACTAATTGTCTGAGTTAATCATTGTCCCTATCAAAATTTATTAGCTGGTGATTGGGCAAACAGTTTATAGTTGTTTACTAAAGATTTTAATTAATGAATACGTTTGTTGTTCTTTATTATATTATTTTTATTTTAAAAAATTTACCAGTAATTGTATACATTGAACATTTATTCATCAATATTATATTTAGTAAAATTTAGTAAAAGCTTCCAACACCTATATAGGTGCGTGAATATTTTACTAAATATTTACTAAAATTAATTTTTTCATTTAGTATTGATTTAGTATAAACTTCATTACCATCCATTAAAGAATATGAAACAGACATTTTACATTCAAAATGTAAATAAAATGTATTTAAAGATATCATAATTCCATTTTTTTTTTAAATCACTGGTTTGTAGATGTGATTACTCATCCCAATCAAGCATTAACAATCCTGTGACGGAGTGCTCATAACCGTTGATACATCATTGCCTAATAATTTATGGAAATTACGCGATATAATTTTGGAAATTAGCTCTGCGGGCTATCAATCACACATAACTTTAATAACTAGGAAGTTAAATCTCTCAAATATATATTAGTTGGACTTATGATGAAGGAACGGACCAGATTATGCCTGTGAACAAAAATTTGGATAACGAGTACTTATTCATCGATCTCATATTTGATTCAATTTTGAGTCAAATCTGAAATAAAAATGTGCGAGACCAAACATTGGGCACTATTAATGATTCAGTTTTATTAGAAACAAAAGAATCACCAACACCTTTCGGTATTATTATTTACCAAGCATTAGAAATAGTATTGAAAAACAGTGCGAATAAAATTACCAAAACCAGAAAAAGACAACAATATTGTAAACAAATAAAATGGAATTCCAAGTAAAACAACAATGACATAGATGGAAATGAGAAAAATGTGTACAAAAATCTATTGAAAGGCATTTATTTATTTAATCTCGTGTCTATGAGCAAACCGAACAAATATAACCTCCTCAACTTATCAGTCTTAAAAAAAACAAGGCTTGTAAATAAAACCTGAAATTATGTTTTCAGTGGAGCTTTTCTGGCTTTCCCTGGGAATAAAGAATTTGGAAAAATATTTTCGTAACGTTGTTGATCAAATTGTATTTTTCCGGCCTACTGAGAGAATAAGTTGGTCGAAAATATTTTTAAAACAAAAGCTGTGTTGCTTTTGCAAATCCCAAATATATAATAGGGTTGAATTTTGGTTTCAGCTATATTTGCTTGTGGAAAATAATTGTAATATGAATCGGTAGGAAATTGTAATATGAATCAGTTTTATGAAAATCTTATTTTTTTTAGTTCTATATAAAGCCAACTCTACTTTAATTACTACTGATATATTTGACAACTATGATGAACAATTATTTTCCGTTACTGGAAATTCACAACCAAATATATCTGAAATCAAAATTGGCCTCTAATATTAAAGCTAAGCGAGATTTGCAAAAGCGACTCTCTCTCTCTCTCTGGCTTTCACATCCCATGAAGGGATTTCGCCGCCCGCACAATGGCCCTCCATCCATCCCGATCCATTGCTCTCGTCCTCCAGTTTCGACATCCTAATGCTTGCAGATCTTGTTCAATGTCGTCACGCCAGCGTAGTCGGGGTCTTCCTCTACGACGTACTCCGGCTGGTTGTTGGTGAAACACTTTATATATCATCCGTTGTTGTGGGGACCTTGCAACGTGGCCGAGCCATCTCACTCGATTGGATTTAATGAATCCGATGATATCGCTGCCTCCGAGGAGTTGCTTTATTTCGTGATTCATACGAATCCGATATTCGTTGTTCGCAACTTTAATTGGACCAAAAATTGAACGTATGACCTTCCTTTCGAATGTAGATAACAATCTACAATCGTTAGAGGTCATGGTCCAGCTCTCGCTTCCGAAAGTCAGCACACGTCTTATTAGTGCTTTATAAAGTGCGAAAGCGACGCAGCTACAATTAAAAATGAAATTAGTTTTCCATGTACAAATTTTATTTAACAATTTATAGTTTCCAAATTAATTTTCATTTGAAAAATTATTGATTAAACTTATTACTTCAGTAGGCCAGAAAAATACAATTTGATCAAGAATGCTACGAAAATATTTTTCCAAATTCTTTATCCCCAGGAAAAGTCAAAATATTGCCAGTAGTAAGCAGAAATTTACAGCCCGTAACAGAGAAATTTGGAATGAGATAAAATAGAAGACGACACTTACGGACATTTTTCAAAATCGAACACAAAACTGTCCTGTAATGAAATTGAAGATGCAATCCCATTAGCAGAATTAACCCTGTCTCCACGCGGTGTATGTTTGCTGGCTAATGTATAAGGCTGTGAGATATGTAGAGACAGACATCTTCTTTATTTCCACCGCATAAAAAAATTTAAAAAAAATTTAAAATTGAAATGGCAAATGGAAAAGAACCGAAATTACTCAGCCAAAATTAGTTGAATGAAACTTGGGGAAATTAAAAAGCAAGACCGGATCTCCCCGAGTGACAAGTATAATGTGTGCTGCAGAGACCTCCCCTTCTTTCCGAATGACACATCTACCGCTGACGTCACCGCCAACGGCATTAGAGTGTATCACTCAAAAAAATAATAAGGTAATATTTACAAAAAATTTAAGTAAATTTAGCTTAAAATCTCTGTTGAAATTGAGCCTAAGTAGCGCAACGCAAAATTCACAAATTTTGTAATGTAAAATTAACTGCATGCTATGTAACATATTTTCTAAAAAAATTATCTCGTTGCATGTAATATTTACTTCGCATTTTGTTGATTGAACTTATTGGATGAAATAAAATGAAAATATAAAATACGTAAAATGCAAATATGTGTACATGTTAAATTAACTTTAATTTAAGTAAAATTTACATTTTGTTTAAGTAGAAATAATATAAAAAAAATATCTTTGAATTCTGAGGAAAACAAATATTTTGTTATCATCCAAAAGAACTACGATTTTATAGCGTGTAATTTAATTTGCTATAAGTAAAATCACCAATCATTAATAACCATATGATTGCTAATTTTACTTATAGCAAAGTAAAATACACATTTTGGATGATAACAAAATATTTGTTATCACATCGAGATGAGGAGTCTCACCTTTTCAAAACCGATGAGGCAAAAAATTTGAATCCTTTTAATTAAAAGATTCGATCCTCATCAAATTATGTAGTTATCAAACTACGAACATAACGTTTCAAACTTCATGAATTTAAATGATGTTTACATCAACTGACCTAGCGAATTATATTAAAAATGCAATAATAATTGTTAAATATCGTCGATGTAAATTGAACACACCAGTTTGCAACCTTTACCTTGCAAATGTAAATTTTGGTTAAAAATGTATTTTACATTGTCTAAGTAAATTTTACTTGTTAACAATAAGAATAAGAATATAATGATGATTTTTTGTTTTACACAACTTTTACGTAAGATAAAGTTCTTTTAACTATTTAAAAGGTTTTGTTTCGATTTATTTTGACAAATAGTTTTTACATTTCAAAAAGAGGGCCACGGAGAAACCGTATAGATTTTACGGTCGTCCCCGAATAGACAACACATATGCTGGAATCACCATTCCGACTCTGTGGATGGCCTGCTGCTGCTGAGGGGATGAAAAGAAATGACAAATCCAACCTGTAAAAAAAATTAAACACCAACATGAGTGAAAGTTTGAGCCGTAAATTACAAAGAGAAAAAAAATTAAACCAAACGATTACGACACGACATACAAATACGTAACAAGGCCCCTTCTGAAGTGAAGCACACGACTCAAGTAAATGATAAACAAAATCACAGGAAATGGACAAAAAAACAATAATTTCTCGTTACTTGCGGTACCAATATGCACATGTGCTCACCCTTTTCAGGCGCTCTTTTACAATATGATCAATAAAATCTAATTTAGCGAAATGAATTAAAAATAAAAATAAAATTGTACCTTATGACCTCGGACAGGTCACCCTGTAGGGCTGCCGTGCCCCGTTCTTGCTGTTCGCGTAGCGGTCCTTCTCTCTCCAAGATTAGGAATTGCCACCCGTACGTATATTACAGCGAGCCTTAATTGGCCTCCGGTAAAATGGGGCGGCGTCAACTCGCCGGTACAAAATTTTGCCCTGTTAGGCTACCCAAAATTGTTAGGCGTCCTCTCGCCTTTGACCAAATTTTGTCAAAAGATCAGTATCAACAAATCTCATAGAATTTACCAGCTATTCTATTAAAGAGATTGTGAAGAAATTAATAGTAACTATTGTTGTTGTTGTCAAAATAAACATGGCCGATAATAACATTGTTGCCGCACAAGAAAATTCACTAAAACGTATTCATGACTTCTACATTATATGCATACCCATCTATATATTTAAAAATAATTTATTATTATTTATTGTCATAATATAACTCGCGAACTGTATATCTTTTTAATTTTATATATTATATAATAACTGTAATGGCTGTATCTATATACATTTTCATGCATAAAATTCTTTTTGCTTTTATATACAATTTAAAATTGTTTTTGTAAATTAAATTCAGTCTAGAAAAAAGTCTCCGCAATAAAACATTAAAAATTGTAAAACTTAATAAAATTAAATTAAATTTGTAAAGCCATCCGTTTAAAATTTTTATTACCTAAACGCAAAATAACTCAAACGTTCAAAATCGCTTGAACGTCTCAACATTGGTGTCAGATGTGGGGTCCACATCCCATATATAGTAACATACAATATAGGCTGAGCATTACATCGAGGCAGTTTCAAAGCGAATTACAAGTTTATTACGTATCTTTACAGCAGGATCAATACGTCATTTAATTTGGATACAAGTGGTAAAGGCGAACGAGTAAAATTTATTGTTACGACGGAAAGAGGTCGAGAGATTAAAGCTCCACTATAATCATCTCCACACACGCCCGAAGGTTGTATGCATATAGCGGATTGGGTGGTAATTGGTTCTGGGTGTTTGCATGTTAATTTTCTTATTGAGTGAAACGAGTGACAAAATTAGTGAATTGTGCATCAAAAGCAGGCATGGCTAAAACCGGTAAAGAAATCCAAGAAAAATTGCAAGCTGTTAAAACATAGGCGCAAGGCCCTACGTGCAGCTTCAATCGATCAATTAAAACGTGCTGAACAATTCATAGCGGAAAAGGGACAAAACGCTTCTTTGCCAGTAATTAATGACGACGACCTGGAAACAAATGTGAGGTCTAACTTTGAGAAATCCTATTTGTCAGTGAAGCTTGTAACGACACCGGGTTCGCAGATGCCGTTGCCAAAAGCGAAAAATATTGTTGTATTTTCCAATAATTGGAGTCGAAGGTGTCCCGCTGAGTGTACAGACTCCTTTTGGTATGCCGCTAGCTCATCGGTAAAGCTTCTTTAGTCGTGGGTGGTACACTCGTGAGATGTTTCAGAACACCTTGGAAGAACCCGTAAAAAAAAAATAAAAAAAAACTAACAAGAACAGAAAATAAACGAAAAGAGACACTCCGACACTCCACCCACCCACTTACCCATTTTCCATCACTCCGCTCTAGCCCATCGTCTTTTACTCAAACATAATTTCGTTACACATTAAATTCGTTTTTAACAAAAATATAAACATATTTATTGACAAATGGAAATTCCAAAAATTAAATTTATACAAAAGAAAAATTTACAATCAAGTGAGTATTCCCATTCTAAATTCATTTGTTAAATTTTATACCATTTTATTTTAAAATTATCAAAGTAGCCAAAGGCTATTTACATTCTTAAATTAATTAATTAAAAAAAAAATGAAACGAAAGAATCAAAAAAAAATATATATATATATATATACCTATATGTAAATGCCACACCGAGGTTATCTTAAATCCACGAACGTAGAAAAGCGCTTTCCTGTATTCGGGCACGGCACATGAAATCAAACGGTATATATTCGCTATAAACAAAAATAAGAATAAGAATTAAATAATTTTAGGAATGCAATTCAAATAGTAAAAATTAAACAAATTATATTTAGAAGTAGAAAACTAAGATTTACATTAGTCAATTCAAAAGAAAAATATTTCAAAGAAATTACTTAAAGAAATCAATACTAAAAGATAAAAAGGTACAAAAAAAAATATAACAGTAAGTAAAAAAAAAACAATTGATACAAAACTTCGAACTTAGCCAACACTGGTCCTGAAATATGCCGTTGTCTGCTCGTTCTCGCCACCGCTATCCCACGCGGACCCTGCCAACCGGTTGATCTACACAATGGTTCGGTATGTTGTTTTCTGTGTATTTCAACTAATTTCTGCACAACTGTTTACTTGCCCGTAATACTGTCGTTGATCGTCGACTCTCACCACCTACCGCTACACGCCCCGTTCTTGACCTTGCCAAACGGTCGAGCGACACAAGGTTTCTGGATACCACCAAACAACGCAATTCTTTACCAGAAGCTTCCGCCAACCACATACGGTATGTTATGTGTAGTTGCCGTGTAATTTTCACCTTACGAACACCTGCACCTCGGATTGATAGTATTAAATTCCGTAGGTGTTTTAGATGAATCACACTATCTTGATTGCGCCAACTCAATACTTTTGGATCAGTTTTATCGGTACTGTTACGATGCACTCAATGTGTTGCATTTTATGGTTTGCAACCGCGTCTCTTTGTAGCCGAACTAGACCTCACTTCCACACACGTCACTGGAACTTAATTCCAAAATAAATACCACGCACACACGGTTTTAGATGTTCACACCCACGAATTTTTATATAATTTTATTTATGTTTTGGGTATATAAATGGTACAGGCCAACGCCACACAAAAAAAAATTTAGCTTTTGCGTGACCGAGAAGCAAAAGAAATAAAAACTCAAATAAATCACTGACCACCACAAAAAAAAAATATGTATCGTCCGATATTTTTAATTTAGCCTATTTTCAACTAAAACTTTTCACTATTGAAAGATACCTGATACCTCTTCTTTCAAAAAATCACAATCGAATGCCCATCACCACAATTATCTAACCAAATCCGTACGCAAAAATAAGATCCGCTAAGCCGAGTATGGTGCACATATACCAATATGCAAGTCATTACCATAATATAAAATCGCCGAGCGTATACTATACCAACCTCGCAGGCGTAAAAATAATTTAAATGTTATAAATAGTTCTCTTGCAATCGTTTAGGCGCAAATCAATGTATACACTGTGGGAAACACAAATGTACAGGCGGTATACGCGACGCGTAAATGGAACGCACGTTACAAGCTACCACTTTAGGTATTTATAAAAAATTTACAAACAAATTCAACAAGGACACCTAATGGATAATAATAAATTTTTGGTGAAACTCCCTAAGCAAAAAATGGTTTACTTTGTACGAGTCGTTCCATAAATTAATACACAGCAACCTAGACTTTCTGATATTGCCCGATTTAGATATCTTAAATCGTTACCACAGAATATATAACAGAAGCGACATAGCTCCATTTTTATATGAATTTCTTTCGTCTCAAATATTTAAATTTTTTACATCAAAATAGGAGTGGTAAAATTGTTTAAATGGTAGATAATAGATAGCGCTAGCAGTTTTCAAAAAAATTAAAATATCTTCGCAGTGTACAACTACAATTTCCTCTCAATTGGCTCTCTCTATAAGAAATGTCACTTTTGGCTACATGAACAGCAACGAGGTATTTGTCACAAGCACAACACACAAAATTATATGCATATTAGGAAGGAAAATGAAAAAATTACAACAAATGATGATGTTCCAGCACAAGTGAGTTTTAATAATTTATTAGAAATGAATTAACTATTATAATATTGTTTTATTTCTAGGGATGTGTGCCGTTTCGACGGAACTATGCGGCAAATTGGTAATTCGTAATCCTCCTAGTTCATATATTAGAGCTGAATTATTAGCTGAACGGGAAATCCATGTTTATGATTTACATACTGATTTTCAACTGGACAGGTGTAAGTCGAATTTCTTTGTATTTGTACCGCCAGATAATGTTCGCTATCGATCAGGGATGGGCGATTACGCGTCGACTACTAATTTTTACATGATTTCGTCGACAACTCGTCGAAAACGTCAACAACTCGTCGAAAACGTCGACTACTCGTCGACAACGTCTACAACTACGTCGACAACGTCCACAACTACTTGATGATTTTATTTATGCAATCTATCGAAACTTATAATTAAACTCAGCATAAATTACCTGTACTACTGATTGATAGCTGCCACTATATTTATGAAACATTAAAACATACTGTGTCTAATATTTCTGACATAAATTGCATAATAAATTGATAATTATCCATTATCGATAATAAATGAATGGAGCTTTGAGTTACTTCCATTTTAAAATTGACCTTGTAAATTGCACATAAATCTTTTGGCGAAAACTATGAACTGCACTCTCGTTATGAATGAGCTTCCATGCTCAAAATGGGGTGTGTAGTTTGCAAAATTGTAAATTGTATAAAAATAAACTAATAAATAAATAAATAAATAAATTGTTTGACAATCGAAAAAAGTCAAATTAAATTTGCGGATTTGAATAAAATTTGAGTATATCATTCATGCGTGATTTCCCAGAATATGTTTTACCTGCAACGGCGGCTCTAGCAACGGATGCTTACCATACGCTAAAAATATTGCGACGCTGGATGAAACTGCCACGAAAGATATTCGATAATCATTGTATAAAAATAAACTAATAAATAAATAAATAAATAAATTGTTTGACAATCGAAAAAAGTCAAATTAAATTTGCGGATTTGAATAAAATTTGAGTATATCATTCATGCGTGATTTCCCAGAATATGTTTTACCTGCAACGGCGGCTCTAGCAACGGATGCTTACCATACGCTAAAAATATTGCGACGCTGGATGAAACTGCCACGAAAGATATTCGATAATCATAATGTATCTCGTTTTCCGGAAATTAGAACCATTATTAAGGCGCTGGAGGATAATAACAAGCGTGCACGAAAGAAAGCGCCAAAAAGAATCTTACCACAGTTCAAACCGTTAACCGACCTATCTGCCCGAAGATAATCCGGCCGATTACACATATTTCTTCATGTATGGGATTGCATCGCTGTAGCTCGAAGTTGTCTAGTTTATAAATTTTATTGCAGTTGGCTGAATTCGCACACGGATTTGATGTTGTTGTCACTATTGTTGTGAAGTCGTCGGATGACGTAACTCGTTTGAAAGCAAATGTGGGGAAGGTTTCAGAGAATTTATATAAAAAGGTTGTAGCTTTTGGAATGGCTGACACAAATTTTGTGCGATTCGCCGTTAATGTTTACTTCCAACTATGTCACATTTTGACCAAGCTTATTGCAAGGATTAATTCAAGTGTTCGAATTACCAAACCATTAAAGTATAATCGACAAGATCATTTTATTGAAATTGAGGTTGTTCTGGAATATCTAGCAGCGTGTTCACAATTATATTTTGCTCAACCGAAACCGAATAATCCACAAGCTGGGATTCAAGAACCCAGATATTCCAGCCCCAAATCGAATTCAAATTTGGTGTTTCATTCAAAGTTATCGACCAATCAGTCAACTATTTTATAAAACATATTCTGGGAAAAAAATTAGCATCGCTGCGTCTGCCATATTGTACGCAATTTGTTATTATTTTTTTGTCAAAATGACTTAAATTGTACACTGCCATGGTGGAAATCTTGCATCGCGATTTATATCTATTTGATAAAAGATGGCGCGCAAAGCATATAATTTAGAAAAATATTTGAAATATTCAATAGTTTTATGTGAAATTTTATTTATCCGGCAAAAAAAATTGATGCACATCAAAAATTTTGTTCTATTTGCCAGAAAAAATCAATTTTTTTTTTGATGTATGTACATCAATTTTAAAAAATGATAATTTTTTCGAAATTTTTTTTTTTTGATGGAGAAATACCAATACAAAATGAAACGTCAATTTTTGTAGAAACGTCAATTGGTGTGTTAAATTATTAATAAATTAAAGCATGTCTTGTAAATTTAATTGAAATATATTTTAATCGTTCATTAATAAAAATGTGACGATTATTCGTTCGGAAATATATACATTTGGTATAGTGGAGTGCACAATTTATGTCGTTTTGATGTGACATTTCTAAACTTCAAAATCCTATTTAATATTTCCTTTAATATTTATTTGAACCACAAATTTCACATTGATTTGGAAAAGTAAATAGAATTCCACATTAGATAGATGTCTGTAGTTCAGAGATTTTAAATGTATTTTTAATTTATAAAATGCTTGTAAAATTAGAATTAGATTTAAGTAATTATTCACGAATTTAATAGAGGTTAATGTAAAATAGTTAGAAAATTAAGTTTTAATATCATTTTCTAGGTTGTCGACGTTGTCTACGTTTTCGACGTCTGGAAAGCACAAAATCGGTATGTAATCTACGTGTTAGATTACGTGTCGACAACTACGTAGATTACTTTACGTAATCTACCCGCCCATCCCTGCTATCGATAAATACTGTTACCCGCTTTAAATATTTTGGATGTTATAAATGAACACTGGGTTCAGAGAATTTTCGGCTATAAGTCAAATTTTTCATTTTATCTTGTCGCACGTGAAATGATCGAAATTATACTAAAACCTGGAACACCATTAATGAATGTTTTAACTAACGCTGTTAATCTGTGACCGCTAGTTTTGTTATCCGAGGGAACTCTAAATCAAATGTTTGCCCGATAAAATATTGCGTAAGTCCTGATATTATATGTATATGGTACTAATGAAAGTGTTATCTTATAATTTTTATATTCTAGTTACGAGTTTAATAAGGTCAAGCCGTGAATTGGCTCATTGATGTGAATAAGGCCAAGCCACACAAATACCTTTAGCATACTAAACTTGTTTTCCAAACAGTCTTTAATTTAACACCACACGAAATTGTATTAAAAATAGTTCGGCCGATGAGTGCTAGATTGTGGCTTTAATCCATAATGCTGGATTCGATGTTAAAATTGACTAGAAATTGGGACATGTTATAATGGGAACGCTACATTTGTCACCATAACATCTATTTAAAATAAGTAATTGATTCGCTCTCGGTTCGTTCGGAAGCTCTCACTGGTATTGTAGAAAGAAACCCAAGCTAACGCATTTATGAAAAATTTTTAATAAAATGCCGAAAATTTCTATTAATCAGTTGTTTTATTTTTAAAATTTTCAGGTAAACTTCATCCGGCGTAAGTGTTGTTCTGAACACAATAACTACCGCCAATTTTGGTCGATGCACAATAAGTAGGAATTACCAAAAATTACAAGTAGTGCTGGAGTACGTGAAATCGCTACATTGATTCGCTTTACATCATCGACAAACCCAATAGCGTCTTGCCAGTCTAATCGCCCTTGTTTCGTTAAGCGTACGGTTGAAATGAGTATAATGTCTTGTCTCTGGAATTCTTCGAGACGCAACTTTTGGGGCTCTCATGTCAGACTCGAATGCGACAATGTTGACTGCAAGGTACAATTATGCCGAATGAACTAAATTCATTCTGATATAGCTTGTAATCCGTGGAGACAATATTTTTCCCAATCCGGGCATATTCCATCAAAAATATTTGATACCCGTGCTAAAGAATATAATATATTCTATGCCCGTGGTAAATTTGAATCATTTTCATAACAATAAATAATAATGCTCATTGTTTGACAAATGATCGCAAACAATTTGACAGAAATCGAAGAGAGAGAATTTATATTTACACTCTAAAACTTTAATGTTTACAAAATATTTTTTTTTTCTAAATTAGAGCCATCTATTGGTGAACGTGGGAACTATTTTAAGAGTATTGTCTAAAAAAAAATTGGTTTCTTACTGTCGTTTCTGATATATTCTGTGTCGTTACTTTTAAATAATGCCAGTAAAAAATTGATGTTTGAATCAATGGAATTAACATCAGAAAATTAAGCAGAGGCTTTAACTCTATTGCAGAACCGTTATCAAAATAAAAAATTAATTTGCGAAGATCACAGTCGGGAAATATTTTCACTTAAATCGATCGTAAAACCTTCATCTGAAATTATTCGACATCTGCTTGATGCTGTTAATTCCAATTTATGTGCGTTATATTTGCTCCAACGCCCTACACCACATTGGAATGATTTAATTATATATTTACTGTGCTCAAAATGAGATCCTGAAACTCGATTGAAATGAGACGATTAAGCTCCTACTGAACGAATGCCAGCTCTTGATGACCTAATAAGCTTTCTTAACAAACGCTGACATGTGCCTCATTCAAATAAACTCAATTCCGCTAATATGCATACTCACATACACACTCAAGGTCGCTCCACAAATATTCCTCGAGTCTCAATGGCCATTCAATCGAATGCAACCTGCAATTATTTTAAAAAATATGGTCATTTAATTTCCAAGTGCAGAACATCTATTAAGCTCCCAATTGTTGAACGCAAAGCTGCAGTGAATAACAACGCTCTTTGCATTAATTGCCGAGCTGATCATATGCTAGTATCGAGTACTTCTAAATTCATATGTTTTCAGTGCAAACAACAACATCATATGTTGCTTCATAGTATAGCTAAAATAAAGTCAAAGCAGTATCAACAATCAAATCAATCGCAGAAGTAACTATCGTCACCCATGCCACCGAAAGATGTTGCAATGGAAAGCTCTTTTGTGTGTTTAACTCCCAGCATCGATCCTTAAATAAATGTGTGAAGTTCTTATGAACTTATACCATTAGTGGCAAATTACTTAATTTTAATTTATTTCTAATTTTATTTATAAAATTAACCTACAGGTGTGCAGCAACATATTAGCGATTCATTAACTTGAAATTGGTGAAAAATGATTTAAAAAAATAGAATTTTGATATGATTAAGCTGAAGAAAAGTATTTTTTCCGAAACACAGCAGGGGATTTAGATTTCTTAACGTCATTACTTAACGAATTCCACATGCTAACTCCCCTCACAAAAAATGATGAATTCATCAGATTACATTTATTAATAGCCGGAGTCAAAAGATGAATGCGACGATTGGAAGACGAAACTAATTTCTCTATAATATAGGTAGGCTGTTTATACTTTAAGAATTTAAAAATGTATAAACAAACTCGAAACTCATAGAATTCAGCAAGAGAACAACCAAGTAATGAATTAGTAAAATTCGAGATGTGGTCGTACTTTCTCAGCACGTATACGTATCTCACACAACAATTAAATATCAATTGAAGTTCATTAAAGTACTTCTTCTTTAATTCAAAGAAGACAATATCTCCGTACAAAAAATGTGGGAGGATGTAAGATTTCACCAATTGGAGTCTAAGATTGGTATTAAAGCACTTCGTGGTAGCACATAACATTCTTAATAAAAAAATTACTTGATTACAAACTGTTTCGATGTGGTAACTCCAGCATAAGCATTTGTCAAAAGTTAAGCCTAGATTATTCACGGAATCAGAGAAATCTACCTCCTCTCCTAGTACGCTGATTTTAGGTAGGTTGTGCGTATCACGAATTGTAGAAGATATAATAATAGATTTGGTTTTCCACCATTAAGTTCAAGATTATTTTCTATAGACCATTTTGTAATCAATTTGGTATCGAAATTAACAGTTCCGATAGAATTTGTTATCTCGTTGGGCCTATAAAATCTATAAATTTGCAGGTCATCCGCGAAAAGGTGATATTTGCATTGAGTGATAACTGCAGGTAGGTCGTTTATATACATCATGAATAGAAAAGGACCTAATACCGATCCCTGGGGAACACCGCAATTAGTATAACAAGAGCTTGAGATTCCTGAATTAGTTCTAACCAATTGTGATCGATTTGATAGATATGACAAAACCAAACGACAAGCCGACATTGAAAATTTAAATCTGTTACGAAGTTTGCTAACCAAAATCGAATGATCAATTTTATCAAAAGCTTTACTAAAGTCTAGAAGAACCAGCGTACAAAGATAACCCTTATCTATGGCCCTGCGGATGTCGTCATTGATATGTAGTAAAGCACCATTAGTGCTGAAATGTTGTAAGTTAATATTTGTGATTGTAGTATTTTTTCAAAAACTTTAGACAGAGCAGGAAGTAGACTAATAGGGCGAAAATCAGATAAGCATTTGGGATTTTTATTTTTGGGAATGGGAATAATAATTGATTGCTTCCATTTCTCTGGAAAGATAGAAAATGTTATTAAGCTTTTGAAAATATGTAGTAAGTAGCAATCAACCTTTGGTAAAATAAGTTTAACGAACTTAATTGGTATTTCGTCAACTCCAACAGCGTTTGATTTAACGGAATTTAAAGCATCCATAAGGTCAATGATATCGATGTTATTAAAACTAAAGTTACCTTCCATCGAACTAGAGTTCATTAATTCATCAAAAGCTAGTAACCCCGCTGAACGTGCACTGTTATGAGAAAAACAATTATTGAACTCATTTGGTGAAAATTGAGTATTTGGTTTTTCAATGGATGATAGAAAAGAACCAACAGATTTCAAATTTTTAAAAAAAACTTTTGAAGGAAGAGATGGGTGCAATATAGATGAAAAATATTTGGCCTTTGCGCGTTTTATAATATTATTACTTCTATTTCGTATGGCTTTATATTCTTGGTACAGTTCAACTTTTCTAGTACGCTTCCATCGACGTAGAATAAAATCCCTGAAATTTATGGTATCCCTGATCTCATCATTGAACCAAGGCAGCTGTTTAGGTTTGGGTGATATAGTCCTTAGTGGCACAAATATGTTTATATGTGTGTATATGTTTATATGTCAACAGCATTGGTTAAAGTTTAAGACAAAAATGTTGAAGATTGATTGATAAGAATGTACGGCCAAGACTAAGCAGACATCGCGGATACGCCGGGCCTATTGTACACCGTAGTTTTAATTTAATACAAAATGTATTTATTCGATATAGTTAAACTCAAATAAATCACTAGTTCACGGCATTTACTGTACAAATACACATAAACTGCAAATTAGAAAAACAGGTTATTACATGCGGGAAGTGAATATCAATATTCATTTAGTATGTTTTATTAAAATAACCACATGTAATCGGAATATATATAATATACTTAAATTTCACTAAGGCAATAATAATAATAATATTTACACAAACAAAATGAGATTACAATTATTACATGCAGGAAGTAAATCCATCGATTGTTACAATCATATATGTTTTCTAATTTTAATTTGTATACAAAATGCATTTATTTGATAGCTAAACTCAAATGGATCAATAGTTGACGGAATATACTGCCAAAGTTTAAGACAAAAAAGGTTTACCTGTTATTGGCAGAGCTTTACTTGATTCATCATCACAAGCTCATATTATTACGGATACTTTTGCTGCTTAGCTTTATTTACGCTGCTACAGTTTCCATCATCAATTAAAGAAATCAACAATAAAGCCACACCAGGCATGTTTTCCATCAATCTTATGATTCGCTCCTGCATCTTTGAGTTTATAGCACACTTTGGCGTGTAGGTGAAGAATTTGCTATGAGAAAAATTTGTGTTGAATGCGCTGTTATTTCGTACCGTGTCGGATAAACGGTATGTACTAGTAAAGAAAGAAGACGTTTCCGTTAGAAATTTTACTATCCCGCATATTTTTCTTTTTTGCCTCTCAACTTAACAGCAGCACAAAATAGCTAAGATTTTTTTTACTATTATTTATTATAATTTATAAATTATTTATGAGTTTGTGGTTTTTTATTTTCATTCTTGAAAATAAATTTATTTGTCGTTATTTACGAAAGTTATTTTTATTATATTTAGTGATTGTAAGATTTTTGGTTGTTTCAACTATTGTAAGTTTACACCACTTCATGTATGTATGTTCGTGATATATACATATCTTAATTACCATTCGATTTTCTTTGGGGATTGGAGGTTGGAATTTTCTGTTTTTGCCTCATTATTAATTCGCGATATTTTATTCTCATTTCTTTTATAATTTTCTAATTAACATGGAACGTCAAAGCGAGTGAAATATAAGGATGGATCATGGTCAGATAAAATGTTATGTTAACTTTTTTCTTTAACATACTTTGGTTCATTTGAATGCTTAAAAAAGGTAAACAAATGGCATTACCTTTGATGACTAGTGGTAACGTTTCCGCTTTTGAAATAATTTGCATGATACCTTTTCTAACCAAACGAAAGCACGAAAATGTTTATGTTCACGGTAAAACCTTGTAAGACGTAATTTCAAATTTTCAATACCGTAACTTCTGATCACATTTTTTTTAGTTGGAGACAATTATAAACCCGTCTTATGTGCTTAAGTGCGATCACAGGAATATGCGATAAATGTTGTAGGCTTCGTTTTACAAAGAACGGATCAAAAGTACTTAAAAATTGGGTTTATGACCATGATCTACCATACATAGAGCGACAACGACCATATTACGACCATATAACGACCATTTTTAAGTCTTAAAATTTTTGCTCAGGAAATTTCACAAAAAAGAAATACATAAATATTGAATTACTATATGAGAGCGCGTATTTTACTAAACTTTTAACTTTAAATTTGAACTAAGCGAAAGTGAGTTTTTGCATTGTCACCCTGTTTCGTTTGATCGGCCAATTCTGGCACACCCTGTATAATATTCGAGATAATTCTGATTATTATTGTTCGTATGAATGTTAATAATATATGTATAGCTGCGAGTAGTATGGTACAAGTATATATTAAAAATGTGTGTGGAAAACAATTTGAAATTAGAAAAAAAGCTTTTCACTATTGCTTGTTTATTCCATATTATTACTTATGATGATTCTAAGTAAAGTGTATACATTAATATTTGTATGGCAATAGACATCAACAGTATCAAAAAAAAAATATAAAGCTTTTTCAAATGTATATTTTTAATGTGATGAATTACATGACGAAAATATAAAAGCTCATAAAAATTTATGTTTACGTTGTACTTACATATACACAGCTATACTGTTGATGTATATAAATATTCCAGTTTTTATTGTTATACATTTTCTATTGTTGTTATGTAGCCATACTCTACTATATGCAATACGAAAAACTATTATTTAGTTATAAAATAAAATTTAAACACAAATAAAATCTAAGTAATAAATTTTCATTTTATTTTGCTCTCCCCGGTACATTTTATTGGTTGTATATATCCTTGTATGTGCGGGGGGCTTTATATATACTCGTAAATAGGGAACTAGAATAGTGTAAAAAACATAAAAAATGCATTGATTTGCTAATAAAATATTGAAGAAAATTTCTGAACAACTAATAAATCAAATAGTTTCCATTTTTATTAATATTGTTACTATTACAATTTATTCTGATTGTTTTGTTCATTTTTAGTAGCCAGTCGAGGTTTTATGATATTTGTTGAATAATTCAAATTACAATTTTAAGTTGGATCATATTTATTTGTCAATTTTTTTTTTTTGTAAGAACATATATGTAGTAGATTTAGTTAATACAGAAATATATATCTTAAAAATATACATATAAAAACAAAATTGGTGAGTACGTTTAGAATAGAAGTATTTGTAATAGTTTTAACGACGTTGTTAAAATTGTTCTAATTTTATCAAAATGGAGCCTTATTTTTGAATTCTAACCGAGGTATAATATAAACTTACACAAACTAGCAAATATGAAGTGAAATGCTTCGTATTCTCGTACTTTTAAATTTATATAGTTTGTTCCAAAAAATACGACTTTAATTACCATACATCGAGAAGACTTTTGCATTATACTTCAAATGATCTCAGTAACCACCTTTCTCATTTCATTTAACATTCATAGCGGCGATCATTTTTTTGATGAACGACTAGTCCAAGGTTTTCGTGATTTATTTAGAGACGAATTTTCTAAAATATTTGCTATTGAATCAGTTACAAATTATTGCAATTTTTTTCATTTAAGCCTTGCTTTTATTAATTTTTATAAATTTACCAATAGTTTAAAATAATTTAAGTTTAAAACCAATTGCCTGTATAATATCCTCTCTTTTGTTTAACCTTTAAGTGATTGACAAATTTTACATCATTTCCCAAGTCCCTAAGGTGCATTTGTGGCTTCATAAGTTTTATATGGGAAATGCTCATAATTTTTTTCTTTTACGGAATTTGATTTTGATTAAATAACAACTTAAACAAGTGCATTATGGGAAAGGAGACTCGTATTAAATACAAATTATATCTATATCTTCCAGAATATCAAATGTTTGAAATAAATATGGACGAATTATCTCAAACTGAATTCACTCGGTAAGTTTGATAATTTTTTAAATCAACCAGTTTTCAAACGAGCATTAAGGTATTACGTTTTGTTTCTTTCGACATTTTTACAGACTTAAAGATATGAAAAACAAGCTTATTTAGCTCGCTTATTGGATGAAGTAAGCACCGGCGATGAAATGGATCTTGAAGATAACGGCTCAGAAGACCAATGGCTCCCTCTACGTCATTCTGGGGTTCAGGGGTGTCGACGAATTATCGGATGTTAAAGATGCTTCTTATATATTGCAATAGACCTAGATGATGATGATGAAAATGTTGGTAGAAGCATATCTTCAATTCCGGTTATATTGAAAGATTGTACGGTATCCAAATTCCATCAGTTGTAACTCGGATGCAAAAACTGAATATTCTCCGTCATAAGCCGGGACCAGTCCTTTCAGTAAATTGCATTGCAGATATATTTAAATGTATATCTTCGAAAGTGATGGTTAACATTATTGTACGTGTATCAAATCTGAAAGCTCTTGAGGAATAGAACGACAATATAATTCCGGAAAACCTGCTAAAGGTGTTTTTATCTCAAACAATTTTGACGGATATATTCACGCAAAGAAAAATATTTCGCAAATCGAAAAGTAAACCTAAAATTGTAAAATCAACCTATTATGTAGTTAATTTATCCTACTCTTTATAATACAAGTTAACATATGCTATGTTAACTTAACAAAATTGATAAAGTAAAATAATAATTTTCGTAAAATAAATAATTTTTCGTAAAATACTAATAGATTTGTAAAATTAACCGAGAAACATGCTAATTTTACTAATTTACAATGAAAAATAAATTTTTTAACAAAAATTTTCTCTTACATTGTAAAGTTTACAAATTGGTATGTTAAATGTACAACGGTGATAGGTAACAGTTATTTGCTGTGTTCCAATGGAAACAATTTGTAACAGAAGGAACGGGCAAAATTATGACAGCAACAAAGTTTGTTATACAAAAAAAAAATTAAATTTGTTTGAATATTGGCATACAATTTGGTAATAATGTCAAAAATTGGACATACCATGAAGGCAAAGCCTTAATTTGTTCATACGCTAATCTGTGCATAGTGAAAATGTTAATAAAATTAATTAACGTATATTCATTTTAAGAATACACCACACTTTAGAAGTCGAATCAATTCCTTCCAAATGTATACGGAGCAAGGACCTGGTAGACCAGAAAAAGGTCTAGGACATTGAGGTATATGCGATTTGTTCTGTCAATTTAAAGGTTCTGGCCAGTATGGACAATTTACTTTCCGCACTCCGCTTAGCGCGTTTCTTGTTATATTGGAACTTGACAATGGCGGACACTCGATAAAACAAAATAAAACTGGCACTTCAAAGGAATTCAAAAAATGTGGACGTACAGAAGAATATTCATCCCAGTTGGGTTTAACGACGATATAAAAGTGAGCATTTGCTCATATTTAACGAAAAGGAATCGCATTGAAGCCTTACTGTCGACGAAACACACTATACAAACAATACAAATGGTTCAAAAAATAAACCAGAAATGATTTTGTACTACAATATACAATACCACCAAAGGAGGGGTCGACAACATGGCTAAAATGGTAATGCAGTTCATGTTCTACAATATAGTGAATGTCGCCACTCTCTAATTATACTCTACAGTGAATACAACCCCGAAAGTGTTAACACTTTACAATGTCGACGCATCTTTCTGCAGGATCTATGCAAACAATTTTCAATGCCGACTATTGATGATCGTGTGAAAAATCCAACAATTTTAGATCATTTTCCCTCTAAATCAGGAATAAAGTTCATGTTAGGCCATTTTGTAATTCTTTTCACACAACCATCTGTACCTGCGACTAAAATTGACTAAGTTCGCAAGTAAGAAGTTGCTCTGTTTGTCGGGGCCAATTTCATAATTTCATCGAAAAACTCCAAAGTGCTGCTCGATCGCAAACGGCCAATTTGTGAAAAACACACAAAAACAATTACGAAATGCAAACAGTGTTTACTTTCCCGAGGAAAATCCGGGGAACATCCTGTGGAAATCTGGAGGAAATCCTTGGGAAATCTTAGAGAAATCCGGAGAAAATCCCAAGGAAATCCTAGGGAAATCCGCGAGAGACCTGGGGAAAGCTCTGTGGAAATCCTAGGGAAATCCAGAGGAAATCATCCGTTAGAAATCCTGGAGAAATCCATGAGAAATTCGGAGAAAATCTTGGGGAAATCCGCTGGAAAACTTGGTAAATCCGAGAGATAATCTGGAAAAGAAATCCGGAAAATTTGGGGAATCCTGGGAAAATTCTGAGGAAATCCGTTAATTCCGGGTGAAATCCGGGGGATACGGAGAATCTGGGGAGATTCTGGGGAAATCTGGAAGAAATCTGGAAAAAATTCGGGGAAATCATACAGAGAAAATTCTGGGGTAATCTGTGGGAAATCTTGTGGAAATCTGGGGGACATAAGTGGGAAACCCTGTGGAAATCCGATAGAAATTTAGAGAAAATCCTGGGAAAATCCGGGAAGTCTGCTAGAAATCCTGGTAAATCCTAGAGAAATCCGGAGAAAATCTGAGGAAAATCCTAGGGAATTCCGGGGCAATTCCGGGAGAGATCTAGGGAAAACTCTGTGGAAATCCTAGGGAAATCCGGTGGAATCCGATGGAGATCCGTGGGAAATCCTAGTGAAATTCATGAGAAATTTGGAGAAAATCTTGGAGAAATCTGCTGGAAAACTTGTTAAATCCTAGAGAAAATCCGTAAAAGAAATCCAGAAAATTTGAAAAATCCTGAGGAAATTCTGAGGAAATTCAGGAATTCCGGGTGAAATCCGGGTGATCCTGGGAGATCTGGTGGAGATCCTGGGGAAATCCGGGAGAAATATTGAAAAAAATCTGGGGGAAACCATAGGGAAATCCGAATGAAAACCAAAGAAAATCCATAGAAAATCCTGGGGAATCCCGGGGCAAATGCGGAGAAAATTCGGGCGAAATCTTAGGGAAATCTTGTGGAAATTCTAGGGAGATCAGGGGAAGATAAGAGGGAAATCCTGTGGAAATCCGATAGAAATTTAGAGAAAATCCTGGGAAAATCCGGGAGATCCTCTGAAAACCTCGGTAAATCCTAGAGAAAATCCGTGAAATTGGGGGATTCCTGGGAGAAACACTGCGGAAATCCTAGAATTCATGGTGAAATCTGAAGGAAATCCTGAGGAAATCCGGGAAAAATCCAGAAGTTCTTTGGAAAATCCGGTGGATCTGGGGAAATCCGGGGAAAATAGATGTTTTTTGTGTTTCGTGTCTCTTGTTTCCTTTGCTTTGCTCAATGAGGATAATTAACCTTTGTCATCCGTTTAAGGCGAAATATTCGATTTTGCGGGTTAAGTAATAATTTTGTTTCACACTTTAGTTGATAATAATTAAAAGCGACTTTAAAAATTTCAACGATGGCTAAAAAAAAAATGTTTGATTGAAAGCGAAAAAGGTACAACTTTACCTTGTCACTTACATAAAGGTTAAAGTAGTAAAACGAAGTACAGATGGACAGCTTGCGTAAGTGAAAGTCGTGAAATTTATGCGAACGACAGATGGACAGCTTGCGTAAGTGAAAGTCGTGAAATTTATGCTCTGAAAAATTTATACAATAAATAATTATAAATTATTATACAATATTTAATAAATATTTTAAAAAATTTTGGCGCTTTAAGTGCATAATTATAAATATTATAATATAAATTAATAAATTAAGTGAAAATGCCATATTTTGAGAAAGCTGAATCAAACAAAAATTTTTCGGATCAACTAAATTGCGCTAAATGTCAAGTCGTGGTTGGGCCAAAAAACGCAATTTTCGAATGCTACGTCTGTAAAAAATGTTACCATCCGTCATGCAAAATGATATTTGGTGCGCATATTAAAAGATTAGCAGATAACCAAAGATGGGTTTGCTCAGCAGAATGTGAGGTGTTATTAAATCGTAGAAGCCATGACATATCTAATGAAGTTCAACAATCAATCAATAGTGGTAATAAATTGGATCAACTACTTCAGAAAATGAATCAGATGTCCGCTGAATTTGGAGAAGTTAAAGGATTGTTAGCAGAAGTAAAGGATTCACAGGATTTCCTCTCTGATAAATTTGATAAATTAAATGAAGATTACTTAAAGATAGTTGAACAAACTGAACGTCTGAATCGAGAAGTAAACCTTTTAAAATCCAACTACCACCAACTTCAAATCAAGTTCAATCATTTAGAAGCTGCGGCAGATAGTTCGCGCCAGTTAGAGCAACAAAACCATATTATTATTGCTGGATTACGAAATAATTCGAGCAACGCAAACGCAGTTGTTAAAGCAGTTTGTAATTCATTAGATGTAAATGTAACGGATGATCATATTTTGTCTGCGGAATACTTACCACAAAAAACCTACTTCCAAAAATCGCAGAATACTTCGATTAAAACTGATTTTAAAATTCTAATAAAACTGAAATCCCCGGAAGTCAAACACAACATACTGCAAAAGAAAAGCAGGAAGAAATATCTTGCAGCTGGTGAAATTGGATTTGTAGCCGAAGGTGAAGGCGATTGTCAAATATATTTGAGAGATCATCTTACTGCATACCAAATGAAGCTATACTATGAGGCTAGACAGTTAAAAAGGGTTCTAAAATTTCAATATTTATGGGTCAAAAATGGAACTATACTTTTTCGCAAACAAGAAAACTCAAAGGTATATAAAATCACTTCTTGGAATGATATCGCTGAATTGGAGGAGAAATTTGGGATTAAAACTATTTCGCAATAAACCATTAGTTTTGTTTAACTCAGGTATATATTTAACATTTAAATATAATTTTGTAACGTACATAGAAAAAAATTTTAATGCTTACTCGTATAATCATTTAAACTTAATCAATTCCAATTATAATTTTATTAATGTATGTTCTCCTATTGATAGTTTTGTTTTAAAAATTTCCAACATTTGTGTAATTAATCCGTGCTCATCGATTACTTTGTCAGCTGTTATAACGATGATTATCTGCATTTTTATATCCACCCTGTGTTTGGTTGTAAATGTACTAAACAATTTATTTTATATTAATTATAAATTAATCTTACATATAACAGATAACATAACTTATACAAACGGTATATTACAACGCACTACAATATATTTTATTATTTCAGTTGTTGTGGTTAGTTTAATTATAACTTTTTTTAAATATTATGATGGCACAAATTGAATCTATCAACATAAATAATATTATTAATCAAAATGTCAAATATTACAATAACGTTTACAGTTATTCTGTCGAAAACGAAGATTTTATAATCGGTTACATAAATGCACAAAGTGTTCGAAATAAATTTTATGACATTGAAATTATAGCAAATAAAATGAAATTTGATGTTGTGGTAGTGACCGAAACTTGGTTGACCGAAAAAGAAAATATATTTTTTAATTTAAAGAATTATAATTCTTTCTTCGCCAACAGAGAGGGTGGTTATGGAGGAGTTGCGATTTATGCCAAAGCAAATATTTGCGCAGCACAAGTTTATAATTTGGAAGAAAAATTAACGCAGATTTTATGTATTAACATAGTCAAGGCATCATTTAATATAATTGCAATTTATCGCTCGCAGAAACAAAATTTATCCGACTTTTTTAGTATTTTAGAAAATTTGTTAGTGCAATATCCGAATAGTTTTATCGTAGGTGATTTCAATATCGACTTACAAAAACAATATAGTGTAAATACACAAAATTACTTATCTATTATAAACTCGAATGGTTATGGTGTACTAAATAAAGTTAATAAGGATTATGCAACCCGCGTTGATAATGAAAGCATATCGATAATAGATCATATTATTACAGATTTGTTTAGTAATAAATATAGTATATTTTTAACAGACATTCATGTTTCTGACCACAAGATGATGATTACAAAACTGAGCACACTAAAATTGGGAAAATTGTCTACTACTATAGAATTGAAAGTTTTGAAATATGATAAAATTCAAAAGCATGAGAAGTGGCCAAAAATACTTACCTCAAATAACATCGAAGATTTTAGTTGTACTTTAAGGGAAATTGTTTTAGATTGCACAGAAACAAAAATTTGTCAGAAAAAGTCCCGTAATGAGTGGATGACATCAGAAATTTTGAAGTTAATAAATAAAAGGGACAAATTATTTCTATTGAAAAAGAGACATCCGACGAATAACTATTTTGTTCTGAGACATAAAGAAATTTCGAAACTTGTTGCATCTAAGATTAAAAATATTAAAAAATCGTATTATGGAAGCAAAATAGAGAAATATGCGTGTAACCCTAAAAACCTTTGGATACAATTTAAACGAATAATCTTTAATCAAGAGGCTTCAAAGAAAAATGAAATTTACTTGTACGATAACAAACGTAATATAATGAATCAATATGATGTGGCAAATGAGTTCAACACCTATTTCTCGAATGTTGCTGAAGATATTACTAAGCATATCGCGAGGTCAAGTGCGTTAGATTTTGATAATATTCAGTATGACATCAAATTTTCATTAGACACCAATGCTGTTGATGAAAATGAAATAAAAACCATAATCAAGTCGTTAAATTCATCAGCATCAACAGGAATAGACCATATATCTACGAAAGTATTGAAGCATTTAATTGAGGATATATCACCGGTGCTAGCCAAACTTATTACTGAATGTTTAAAAACAGGCATATTTCCAGATATATTAAAAATAGCCAAGCTAGTTCCTCTTTTTAAGTCTGGCAACCAATTGGATATCAATAATTATCGGCCGATAGCAGTTTTAAATTCTTTGTCGAAAGTATACGAAAAGGTTATTTTAAGTCGATTGTTAAAGTTTTTCGCAGACAATCAAATTATATATGATAATCAGTTTGGTTTCACTACTAAATCTAGTACTACGGCAGCTTGTTTAAAATTAACAGATTACTTAAGTAGAGAAATAGATAGAAAACAGCTGTGTGGATGTTTGTTTTTAGATATTAAAAAAGCTTTCGATTCGGTTGATCATGATGTTTTGCTGTATAAAATTGAAAAACTCTGTCTTACTCTATCACAGAAGCGGCTAATTACATCCTATATGGCGAACAGACAGCATTTAGTATCTGTTAACGGAATAAATAGTAGCCTAGGAAAAATGAAAAAAGGTGTACCACAAGGATCCATTTTAGGTCCTCTTTTATTTCTATTTTTTATTAATGATTTATTCCAGTTAAGGCTTAATGGTGAGTTGCAATTATATGCTGATGACGGTATACTTATATATTCCTCAAAGAGTAAAGACGATATGTTTCGGCAAATGCAAAGTGACTTAAATCTTTTAAAGTTATGGTTTGATAAGAATCATTTAATTTTAAACGCCGAAAAAACTAAATTCATGCTTTTTGGAAATTTGAATAATAAATATAATAATGAAGTACTTCACTATGATTCGAAAAATATCGAGAAAGTTAATGTGTATAATTATCTTGGGCTTAATCTGGACCAAAATTTGAACTGGTTTGATCATGTTGAAATAGTTAAAAAGTCAATAATACCGTATATATTTGTGATTAAACGTATAAGGCATATTATTCCAAAAACACATTTAATGCTAATATATTATGCATATGTACAATCTCGAATGATTTATTTAAACCCCATTTGGAGTGGGACAGCAAATTACAAACTTCGTGAGCTAGAAGTTTTACAAAAGAGAGCTCTTAAATATATTTTGAACGTATCTGTGTATTATCCGACCATGAAGCTTTTTAAAGAATTCCACTCTTTATCGTTTATTATTAAAAGAGAACTTATTTTGCTCATTTTTAAAATTGTTAATAATCTTATTAAGCATAGATTTCAATTAGTCACAATTGCCGAAAGGCATCAATACGATACTCGACGTGTAAGTGAATTTCAAATAGATTTTTTCTTTAAAGTAACCACGAGTAATAATAATGTTTTGTATCGAGGGATCCGATTATATAATGAACTTCCATCTGAAATCAAACTTCACACAAATGTAAATATATTTAAAACTAAACTATTGAAATATTTGGAAAGAACTAGTTAAAATTAAATGAAAAGTACTAAATATTTTGTTTTTTTTAAATATAAATTATATTGTAATAACTTTTAAATGTAATAATTTACAAAATTAATTAATTTCATTATATTATATAAAATCAAATAACGCAAAACAAAAGTATGAATGTATTATACTATGTATAATTTTAGCAATTGCTCTACAACCCTTTGTGGTTCGTGCAATTGAAACACATTAGTTAGTGTATGTATATAAAAGAGAATTAAACAGTAAATTAATATGTATAGTTATACAAATAAATGAAGTAAAAAAAAAAAAAAAAAAAAAGTATAGTAATCATGAAAAATGTTGACTTCAAGATTTTTGCAGATTTTGCAAATTTTTACTGTACGTTTATGTTTTTGCGCAGACTAAATGTCTTTGGTTTCTCACCGAAAGTGGTAACTGTAGGAGCTTTCCCCACTATAAGAGATACCAGTTATTTTAATTTTTTAATTACTAACCAAAGAATATTATGTTTTAATATTTTTATTTAAATTGTTCCTCTTCGAATCTCTTTAAGGCCCCTATTACGATTCTCACCTCACCTAAAATTACTTTGTTAATGCGACTAGATTTGTATAGAGTCACTCGGTGAGGTGAGAACCATAATAACAAAGTAAGTATTGCTAGCGATATATTTTGTGTGATTATTGTTTTGACAACCAAAATTATTTTTGAGAAACCCCACAATTTTAATTTATTAGCAAGAAAAATTTTATGATTTAACAATTTTTATTAAAACGTTTATACTATAAGGCTTTCTATAAATGTTGGTAATTGATAAAAACAAATATTTTATCTAAAACAACAATTTTAGATTATTATTTAGATTCGATACCTCAAAGTTTTAAAAATATTACAGTGAATAAAACATATATGTTGCATAACTGTAGGGCCTTTACTTCTCTCTCTTCCTCTTCCAATCTATTCAATAAAGAGCTTTTGAAGCACAGTCATCATACGGCCGTCTCACAAGGTCTTCTTCTACGACGCACATTGGTTGGATTTTGTAGGAACACTTTATCAATCACGCGTTGTTGTTGGTATCTTGTTATATGGCCCCCGACATTTTTGGATTTTACTTTAGTAGTGAGCGAAAGATTATTCGAATGTCCTTTCTTTCACACGTAGATAGCATACTCACTTCCGAAAGCCGGCACAAGTCTTGTAAGTGCTTTTAATAAGGCTTGCGCGACTGTGGTAGAAAATTTTCTTTACGGTGTTAAATGAGTTCATACACATGAATTTAATTCACGTTCGGTTACATACCTTCAAATTTTGTGTCTAATCGGGATTAGCCATATTCTATTTTTGAACTGAATCTATACTTATCTGACCATCCACCAGACACTGCTTATAAAATAGAAAGAGAGAAATAAATGACAGTTTGAATATAAAATTACAAATAGAAAGTAAGAAAGCGATAAAGTGCCTCGACCTTCATATAAAATGTATATGTGATGGTCCGGCTACACTCATGAGGTATGAAAACGATAACTATAAATCAAAACATATACTTATATAAATATTTGTCTATAGATTATTTTACACTATCAAATTTATGGTCACCGATTTCGAAATTTACCATCGAAATGCTCAATGGTGTTAATAAGAAAATTAATTTACTGATGTTCACTTCCAAACCAACTCTTCTTGCGTAAAGATCGAGCGGTATGGAACTATAATTTGCTATCGCTATAGGTTTTTGGCCAACCAGTACGATATCATCTGCGTATTCTAGAATTTGGTAAAATTTGTTAATTATGCAGCGTGTAAATGCAGATCCAGACCTCATTTATTTGCACATTTATATGTCTTATAATATACTTGCATGTCTTATAATATAATATACGTCTTATTTATTTGCACATTTATATGTCTTATAATATACATGAATATATTTTTTGCAAAACAAGCTTTGCCCCAGATGACTCGCGCAAATCAAAAAAGGATCGAACTACGTGTCCGAGTCACGCTCGGGCAAATCACTCATGTGGTTAAACACAAAAATTTATGTATAGCAGAATTGAATAGGATAACTGTAAAAAAAAGTTAAGAGTTTTTCATTCCTACATTTGATTTATGCTTGTTGCACATCACTTATCGTTATATATACATCATTGTAAATTCGATTTAAACTTCCCGACAAAAATGTTCAATATCCCACCCCACAAATTCCTATAATCCTTGTTAAACCCAATTTATGGACAAATTTAAATTCTTCTATTGACAATTTGCCTTAAGATCTTACAATTTACTTAAAAATTGAATCTTCAATAAAAGCGTATAAAAAAGCTTTTCTTAAATGGCAAACAATAAAATCAAAATTACCCGACTTTCCTATATCTCACAATATAATAATATTCAACTATATACGACCGTATACCAAAGTTAAAAATTGATTTTCCGGTTTAAATTTTCTTTTTTTTTTATTATACATTTACATATAAATGTACAATTATTGGACAAGAAAATGTACAGCAGAAAACCGAAAACGAAAATTGAAAATTATTATTACAAAATTTTCTTTTTTTTTAGAATAAAATAAAGAAATTAGATATTCTATTCTTTCGTAAATTGAATTCAAAAACAAGAAACTCAATTTTAATAAAAATTTTATTCTTACGTATTTTTCAATCGAACTTTTCTTAACTGTGGAGAATGTGTTTTTGTTGTAGTGTTAGAAGCAGCAACAACAAGTATTTATATACACAACGAAACAAAACGATACAGAAACATCAGAAAATTTTGTAAATCGAATAATATGAAAATTTATTGTAAAATCGAAATAAACCTTGGATAATATTTTTATCATGTATAATGAATTATGAATTTAATGTAATCTGGTTGCGGAGCTTTACATAAATGTTAATTATTGCCATCTTGTAATAATTATTTAGTGCAGTGCGAATTTCAAGAATATTATTAAAACTTGTGTTTGTGGTGATTTATGAGGTAGTAATTTTTAATCCTTTATGACGTATAGTTAAACGCGATAGATTGTTTGCGTACTTAACTTTTACTTTCTTTTACGTATAGTGAAATCAAGTATAGTAATCACTAATCATGAAGCACTTTGACCGTGAAATTTTTACAGATTTACAATTGGCTGTATCGCCGAAGCTCAAAAAATAATTGGTTAAAAAAATTTGTGCGTGCAGACGGTTTATTTGATCAGAACGAAACCTCATACTTAAGTTTTTTTCATTAATTAGAAGAAATCGGTTTACCTGAAATGAGAGCTTTTAAGTAAGATCTTGTATTTTTTCATCGGAAGTGGCAGCTTTCATAAGCGTTTTTTTGTCTTTCGTAAATATGTTGGAAGGTAAAAAATTTGCGATAAAAAATACACTCAAAAATCCTAAATTAAATTTGCAATAATACGCAACAATTTGTAAAGATTTTTTTTTCAAAGTTTAACCGAAAATAACAATTTTGACAACAAAACAGTTTTTTTTAAATTTTAAATGAATTGATTGATCGGGTAAAACTTCATATTTAAACTTTTCCACAAATTCCCATATCCCAGTAAAATTTAATCGAAATAGTTCTACCGGAAGTGACAGCATCCATTTGAGCTTTTTGGTTTTTTTTTTAAATTTTGAAAAGTGAAAAATTCTAAATAAAGTTTACAACGATACCGCTCAAGATCAGTTTTTCAAAATTTAAACCGAAATTACAGGTTTTGAAAAAAAAACGGTTTTGAATAAAAGTTTGGCTCCTGAACAGCTCAGATGGACTTACTGATCCAGATGAAACCTCATGCCTTTGCCTTTTTCCACCAACTGCAAAGTGCCAGAAAATTTTCCCTGAAATCGATTGAACGAAGTAACAGCTTGAACTGCAGCTTTTAAAATGTTTGCATATATTTTGAAAAGTTTCAAATTTACAAGAAAAACGATTATAAACTTAAAGATTCTAAATTAAATTTGCACCAATATTTGCTCCGGGGCGCATATTCTTGAAATCGGTAGATATTTTTATCTGCAGATTATAAATTGCTGATTTTTCAACTTTGCTTACAAGTCTTCTATTATTTATTTCACTACTAAACAAATCGGTGGAAATTTCCGACTGGGTAAATCAATGCGGATTTATTTCGCAAAATAATAGAAAACTTGCAAGCAAATTTTAAAAACGAAAATTTGAAGAATGCGCGCCACTGTGACCCTATATCGGTTTTCCGCGGTAATAGAGAATTGGGAACTAGTGACGTATTTCTAGCGGTTGGGAATTTTTTATTCCTCATAGTGTATTCTTTCACATTTATGATTTTTTTTTATTTTTTGGGGGAATTGTAATTCGTACATTTCCGAATTTTTAAATATTATTTTTTTTGTAATAAGGTCGCAATATGTGTTTTAGTTTATAAAAACCAAAATAAAAAACATTACCCCGAAATATTATTCCCAGTCTACCAGAATATACATTTGGAAACGGGAAATAAATATTTGGGAATTCGTGCAATTTGTAATTACAGCAAAATATTTTCCCAATTCCCAATTTCCTGGGAAAGCCAGAATAGGGCCATCAACATTCAAAATTCACCATAAATAGACGATTTTCGACAAAAATCGATTTTTGTTGTTATTTTGAAAAGAACATCAATTATGGGAAAATCGACTTCGAACTAAAAGATTTTAAATCAAAATTGCACCAATATTGATTCGAAAAGTTAGAATAAGAATAAAAATTTGGGTTTTAATTTTTCTTACGTAGTAAGTTAAATAATCTTGATAAGTTTTGACCTCAAATTTTTTGCAGGTTTCTCATTCGCTGAATCGCCGAATTCATTAAATGTAGTTTATAAAAAATCAAGACTAAATGTCTGTGTTCTCTCCATAGCCCGGGCGGTTTGTCTAATAGGGACAAAATTTCGCATTTACGCTTTTTTCAATATTTCGGAGATGACAGTTATTTTTACGCAAAATTGGCTGTCCATCCAGTATTAATGGGAAACTGAACTAAAAAAATCGTAATTTAATGTGCATGCTCAGATTATTTTTATAAAGTTTAACTCGAAATGACGATTTTTTATAAAAAATTGTTGTTCAGAAAAAATTTGGCCCTCTACAGTCCAGTAGGTCGATTCTGGTTTTCCTATAGGAAATAGGAAGTAGGCAAAATGGTTTCATACTATTTTTGTTGCAAAAAACGTTTTTCTGCGGCATACTATGGTAAAACAGTTGGTGTCAACTTTTTTAAAAACAAAATTAAATCTGGAATATTTTTCCTATCCAATTTCGCGCCGGAAAAAATATATCCTAAATTATAAAAATTTAGATCAAACATGATTTCTTTGTAAGCCAGAAAATGATATTTTCGACAAAACCGCTATGCAAATATTTTTCCTAATTCCTTTTTTCTACAGGAAAGCCAGAATCGACCTACAGACGGCCGACGGGTTTATTGATCGAAATGTTACTTCATACTTAAGCTTTATCTATATTTTTAAAGATCTTAGTAAATTTTGACCGGGATCGGTCCACCGAAAGGCAAACCTTCCCAATGAATCTTTATCGTTTTTTGTAAATACTTTAAAAAGTATGAAGCATTTACGAGAAACCGTGTTAGAGCAAAATAATACTAAAATAAAAATTTAATGTAAACTAGTAGGCTTTGTATATTCTTCAGTACAAATTATTTAAAAAAAATTCATTAGCTTTCAAAATGATGTCCCATATCATTCGTCTATCTCTATCGGCTGGAGCTACGGGTACTAAAGCCACATGGGGAACAACAGAGAGTTTGACAATTCTATGAAACAGATTGCCCTATAGCGTAAGCTTAGGCTTTCCCGGTTCAAGTGGCGCCCAAAATGGGGCCCAAGTGTTCCAAAGATATTTAATATTTTTATGTGGCACCACTGTTTCAAGTGGCCAAAATTGGCCCAAATTCTTGGTGTGAATTGCTGGAATCAATTATGAGTTCTAAATTAAGTTAATGATTTCCTCTCAAATTTTTACATTGTATTTGTATTGGCACCACCATTTTAAGTGGCGTTCAATATGAGCTTAGACCAGTTCCAAAATTAATTGAATTATTTTTGTAGCATTACTGTTTCAAGTGACGTTATACAAATTTTTTTTTAATTTCTCATTAGTATCTATCCTAAACTATGTATTGTTTTTTTTACAAGTACAACTAACAGTTATTGCTTTACTTTACCAGTAAGGGAGAATGATGTGATCCTTGAGGTAATGGGCATATCCCTTTCCTGCCGAAAATTTATCGGATGGGGTATTCCGGTTCGTAAAGCAGAATTATCCTAAGTTTTTCTTTATTTTTCCGCTGTTAAAATTTCTATGGCTATTCGGGTTTTTTTTACTTCGTAATCAAATTTCAATATTACATCTTTCGTGATGAGGTTCGTTAGTCCATCCAGTCACGTTCTGGATATTTTACATTTAGCTGTTCACGTCAGTTTTTCTGCTAGTGAACGAAAACTCTCAACGATAATCGGCAAATTATCGTTCCTATTTGATAAAAATAGTATGTAGGTGTTGTTCGAGCGCAAAAGCCTCGCTAAAAATAGTCAACTAACATTACAATGTGCGCGCCAACTCGTGCAATCAGCTCCTCTGATAATAGAGTAAGACTGCCAATTGCGATTAAGAGGGCAAGAACCTGGTAATATACTAAATTAATATTTTTTCATATTGATTAGCCCATCGCGACATTGAGGGTAATGAAACAGATTTACAAAAATTTAAAATCCATTTTCCTTTCACTATATCCTTGTTTGACCTGATTAGGTGGAAGTCATTATGCTATGATGAGGGTAATTAAGCCGTGGTTGTTTTTATTTTATTTAGATTTAGAATTCAATTTTTTTGTAGATTAGTCTGCTTGGGTTAGGATGTTTTTTTTCTTTTTAAAAAATAAAAGGATATATCCAAGTCATCTATGTAGAGATGAGTTGATGGTCGAATGTGAGTTAAGAGATAATGACATGGAGGATCATCAACAAGCAAAAATTGCCCTCGAAGAAACTTTTAAACGAGAGCTATTGAATTTTCTTTGTGTTACATTATTAGCACATAAAACAGCAGTAGAATATCCATTCCAAGAGGCAATTAAGTGTTTTGACAATTTGGAGGGGGTTCAAAATTTACTCAGGGCCTGGATATGGGGTGGTTCAACCGTAGACGAACTAAAACCAGTTTACTACACTAAACTATTTCATATCCTTGGTTTAATTGACCGAAGCAAGATTCCGAACTGTTGGATGATATAGTCGGTGAGATGAAGCAGTGCTGGTATACTTAGAGATATCGGGTGGTCTTTAATACAACACGATATTACGCTGCGGGAGGCCGATAATCAGTTAAACATGTTAGTGGCGGTATCCCACGAAACCAAAGTTCTACTGGGGATTAGTGATAATGCGCAAGATAAGCAGATGAATGTACTGATGCCGCCTAATAATACATTAACCAATTCAGGACCACGTGCGTATTATACCAATGGCAAAATTAACACTATAACCGCCGCAGTATATCAAGACTTTATATCGAAATTGGAAGCGCCACCGGAAAAAACGTGAATGCAAATATAATCCATTTTCTCATTAAACCTTCTATGTATATAGTCACGCATTTACAAGATGATGTAATGGGAAAGTGGAGGCTGTGGCAACCGAGTGCAAGATTAAGAATTTACCAGCTACATTAGTTAAAGCAGTAGATGTAAAAATTAGGAAAATATAATATGAAGTAAATTTTAAAATAGAGGATGAGGTAGGCTCAACTCCATTCGGATAGTTTAGGAATGTGGAATTGTGGTAGCGCCATCTACAGTAGTAAATAGTGGTAGAGTTAGGTTACGATTCACAAATTTGCAACAATTCGGTTTATTAGAATTTAAGCGGCATTTCAGATTTTTGACCAAAACTGTCTCAACAAAAATTCGGAGCAACAATCAATGGAATTTTTGATCAGGATGAGACTTCATAAATACGCGTTTTTCAATATTTGGGGGATCTTAGTGAATTTTAACCAATATGAAGTGGCAGCATTCCATAGGAGTTTCTCGTTTTTCGTACATATTTTTAAAATTATAGCATTTACTCACCTTTAACCATTTTCCATAAATGTGTACGTAGAGGAGGGCATCTGCCAAGGTTTTCGCTGTACCGATTCTAATCTCGTTTAATATGAAATTTTAAAAAATTTAAGCGGAATGGCTGTTTTTTGACATAAAACCCGTTTCGATGTTAAATTTTACCTACGCAGTATTGAGGTACAAATAAGTTTTGATGTTTTTTTACATTTTCGAAGCTTTGTTCAGAGGGTACAATACATTTTATTCAAAGTAATGTCCATCGTTAGCTTCCATTTTTTCCCATCTTTTGGATTCCCAGCTTCAGATAAAACAACCCATTTTATTGCTTCTTAGAATAACTTGCATCACACATGAAGAAAAGGTGTTTGACGTATCTTGGCTCGCGTTCATACTGAACCCAATATCCTAGTTTTTGCACCATACCCTTGGTCTTGAGACGGCTTTGGATTTCTTGTTGATTCACTTCCAAAGTTTCAGCGAGCTCTTTTTGAGTTTGGCGTGAATCATCTTCTAATAACTCCTCCAACTAAAGCGTCTTTAAATTTTAATGGTGTTTCTTGGCGTTTTTTGTCACTAGTGTCAAAATTGTCACTTTTAAAGCGGCGGAACCAGTATTCATATGTTTTTATTGATTGAGCATGTTCCCTATATGCTTCCAGCAACTTGTGTTTTGTTGGCACAAAGATTGATACGGTTAGAGCACAACAAAATATGTTGTTACACTTCAGCAAAATGACACATACTGATTTTTAGAGAGAAGTGATGACGCTTTAACATGAATGTATTTACAAAATGGCTCGATGCAATTTAACAAAACTCATTTGTACCCACAACAAATAAGTATAGTAAACGCGACAAATTTTGACCACGAAAATTTTGCAGATTTGTAGTTTTTCTTGTCGAATTGGTCCGTAAGAAGTGGCAGCTTCGAAAGGAGCTTTGTCGGTTCTTGTAAATATTTTTTAAAGTATAACATTTACTAGAAAATCGACTATGATAAAAACAAATCTTAATTGAATTTGTAATAATATTGGCCAGGAGAATATTTCCAAAATTTAACTCGAAATCACGATTTTTTACAAAAAGTTGTTTTTTAGAAAATTTTCTGTTCAGTAAATTCCAAACGGATTTACCGATCGTGTCGAAACGGTATACTTAATTGTTTTCTATAAATTAAGTGATCTCAGTACTTTTGGCCGTGATAGGTTTACTGGAAGTGGCCGCTTTAATGAGAAAGTTTTCGTTTATGCAAATATTTTGAAAAGTACAAAGCATTTACAAGAAACGGTTAAAAGCAAAATAATTGTCAATAATTTTTAAACAAAATCAGTTTAAATATATTTTTAAATTGTGGCGGAAATGATGAGAGCATCGGTAAAGTTTAGGCGGAGTGACTTATAAACTGTTTGTATTAGTTAAGAGATCCTTGTGAAAAGTGGTATAAATATGTGTACAGGGATTTGGAGCTTTCATAAGAGCTTTTCAATTGTTGCAATGATGTTTGAAAAGTAACATTTGCAAAATACGACATGAAAATAAAAAGAATTGCAAAATACGACAAGAATAAAAAGACTCAAATACATTTAAAGATTGAATTATCAACATTTATTTTTCTGAAATTTAGCCTTAATAACAACTTTTGATTATACTTAACAGTTTAATGAAAATTCCGGCAAGTATAGCAGGTAAAAATTCTTTTCTTTTAGCCACAACATATTCACTTTTATATGTCTTTTACTTTATAGGGATTATCGTAGGGTGGTTGCAAAACTGTAAAAACTTTCTGGAAATTAATATGTCGCTGCATTTTGATTTCCGCTGAAATTACAAGAACAGCTATTTTAATTTCAGGTCTCCACTAAATTGTGTTACCTACAGTTCTAAATGCTTCTGTACAATATTTATGTATAGCGTTCGATTATACCGTTCCGAAGGTAGCACACTTTAGTGAATTGTAACATTTTTGACGGAAGTATTGGCTATGGTTTAATAGCTAACGCGAAGTACTTATAACGCATAAGATTGTGCCTGCAGAAATGTACAACATTTGTATTAATAAGGGATCAAATTTAGCGAGCCTAAATCGATTTACGAGTTATTCGGATCGAGAATGTGGATATATTACGTCCATTAAGCTAGCAGAACCCATACAGAAGAACATTACAAGATAGTATGGATAATTATAGGCTGATTATGGGCTAACTAAATGCCCCATTAAAAAATTTTGGGCTCCATCCCTACCCACTAAAGCGTGGGTTCTGCTAGCTTTAGAAAAAGTTAGCAGAACCCATATCAAAAAATTATTTAAAAACACTTGGAAAAATAAAGGTTAATTTTAGGCTAATTAAATGCCCTATTTAAATTTTTTTATTCGGGTCGATCTAGAAAATGCAAAAGGCTTTATCATTTCAAAGATAGGAGAACCCAAATCGAAAATCGGACCAAAACCGAAATTAGAACTCAAAACAAGATCTATTGACAATCGAATAATTTTAGGCTCGGTATGGGCTAATCAAATGGCCCATTAAAAAATTTTGGGCTCCATCCGTTTTTGAAATAACTTCAGGTCATTTAATCTAAAGCTAGCAGAACCCAAATCGAAAATCAGATCAAACCCGAAATCAGAACTCAAAACAAGATCAATATGGCTTTTGATTAGGCCATAATGAGCCTAAAAATATTTGTAAGTCAATTGTTCTTGTTTTCCGTTCTAATTTCGGTTTTGGTCCGATTTTCGATTTGGTTTCTGCTAGCTTTAGATTAAATGACCTGAAGTTAGGTCAAAAACGGGTGAATCCCAAAATTTTTTAATGGGGAATTTGATTAGCCCATACCGAGCCTAAAATTATTCGATTGTCAATAGATCTTGTTTTGAGTTCTAATTTCGGTTTTGGTCCGATTTTCGATTTGGGTTCTGCTAGCTTTGAAATGATAAAGCCTTTTGCATTTTCTAGATCGACCCGAATAAAAAAATTTAAATAGGGCATTTAATTAGCCTAAAATTAACCTTTATTTTTCCAATTGTTTTTAAATCATTTTTTGATATGGGTTCTGCTAACTTTTTCTAAAGCTAGCAGAACCCACGCTTTAGTGGGTAGGGATGGAGCCCAAAATTTTTTAATGGGGCATTTAATTAGCCCATAATTAGCCTATAATTGTCCATACTATTTTGTAATGTTCTGCTGTATGGGTTCTGCTAGCTTAACGGACGTGATATATTCTGGAAGATAAATTCTATTTCGTAAACTGTACTGTTTGCGTATACCAACAATTCTACTTATTTATTGTCCTTTGTCATAAGTGGTAATTTCCATCACAGAAGCATTAATTAAAAGTAATAAATCCAACGACCACGATATTATTGATACATTTTTTATTGCGGTCAAATGACCGGTGTTGAACTAGCGATTCGTAAGAATCATCGTGCGGCCAATTAACTTTTTATAGATAAATGCAAAAACTGTATGCCAGTCGAGGATTAAAGACACAAACGGTCTTATCAAAAAATTTATATTAGTTACCAATAATTTTCAAGGCCAGGGCAGGTACGATTTCTTATCAGCAAAAAAGCATTGGAGGTCCCATTAAGTATTATAAAGACAATATTCATCAATAAATATATTTTATTTTGGTAACCATAGGTCGAAGTTAGTTGGATGTCGCTAAATATACTTATATTTTTGGGTGGTACAAGGACACAGTACCTGAGGAACTCATCTTGCATAGAGAAAATATTATGAATTAAATGGATACGTCCGAAAAAATTAGATGGGATCTAGGTGCTGCGAAAAAAATATTTTAAAGTAGAAACCCTTCACTTAAAAGTTAATTATTTAATAAATTAGAAGATAAATTGTTAACACAATACGCTGAAATAAAAACAGACATCGATAGGTGAAAGGTTGTACTATGTGTTTTAATGCAAAGTGCTGAAATGACTCATTCGATTATTTCTAGATAAACATTAAATCAGAAGCAAAATGTTACCATCACAGTTCGCTTTAAGAGAATAAATTATCAAGGAGCTAAAAAGAAAATGTGCGAATGACAATCTTTATGTACATTTTTTTTAGGACCTTTGCGAATCTGATTTAATTAATAAAGTTAATTAGAGTTTATACTATCAAACAATCTTATACCACCACAACAAATTGCTTACTCTCACAACCTTTGTATAAAAAGATTTTTTAAACCTCAAAATTTATTAAGGCATACCTGCATCAGGGCAGTCAAAAACAAATACATATAATCTTCAAATTAAAGCTTTGAAATATAATTCATAAAATAATGGCATTTAACAATTACGACTTCTATAAAAAAATATTTATACTGAGAATTGTTATGAAGGGATTTATATCTCCATGGAGCGTAAGTTTGTGACATATAGCGTTGCTGCTATTTTGAGATTTGAGTGACACAATAACTTAAAAAATTAAACCAATACGTTAAGTTGATACGTGTAGTGTGAATCAAAATTAAAGTGGATATTGCAGTTATATTTTATATGATAAAAGTTGTTAGAGTATTAGATTTTAATTGTTTCGTAACATTATTCATGTTTGGAGCGCGGAAAGTGGGGGTGGTACTTCGGCGCCAAAAATGGAATGCAGCTCGCTGTAGCTGCTACATAGTAGTCTTTGTTGTAAAATATTAGTGATTAAACAGTGTACTATACTATACTGCCAAATTTGTAGTAATCTGCCACGGAAATATCGTTTGCGATGCATTAAAAATTGACAATTTTAAATTTTTTTAAACAATACTCCAATTAATTCACAGATCTAGCAAAATAAAATTAATTTTGGTAAAATAATAATTTGAATGGAAATATTAATTTTTGGTGGATTTTTTTGGACTTAATAAAAAAAATTGTTTATTATCAGCAAAAATTTATAAAATGTAAAAAAAAAACAACACGCAATTTATAATAATACTACTATTATACAATCCTCGTTGTAATTTATTATTTTGGAATGATGCCAATCAAAAAAATTTTAAATAAAAAAATAATTGAAAAAAATTCCAAACGGCTGCTGAAAACATAAACCAAACTTTTTTTTAATCAGCTATTATATTCCGAACTAACGAAAAAGTATAATTCAAATTATTTTGTTTAAATTTTCGAATTTAATAAATAAATTATTAAATTTTATTTAACTAACCGAAAAAATGTATTTTGATTTAATTAATTTTTTTAATTTGAAATGCGATGGGAAGGACTAAATACTAAATTATAATATTTTGTGATTTATAATTTTTGTCGAAGCAGAGTGCGGCCTTTAGAAATATTTGAACAAGATCATCAATAGTTTCTTTAAAAACACAAGTTTGTATTATATTTGTTGTAACACGTCGTATCGTTTTTATTTCAAATGCCTTAGTTATAAATGGTTAGAAATCTTGTGCGTTGAAAATCGGCCGCCATATTGTACGATGTTTGTTCAAAAAATTCGTTTTTAAATTCTATTCTGTTAAGCTTTAATTTAATTAAGCATAATAATTGATAAGTAAGGGTTATGTGTAGTTTAAATTGTTCTTTATATTTAAAGTAAGTATAGGCTTTTGATTCACATTTAATTTAGCTCTATTCATTATCAGTGAGCTCTCTCTTTCTCTCTCTCTCTCTCTGGCACTATATCCCATCAAGGGATTTAGCCGCCTCAAATTAGGTTTCATTATCATTTTTTCATTTCGGATAATGAGTGATTAATTCATTGATCCTAAACCAGCCGTGAAATTTTTTCCTTGTCACCATCGGGAATCGAACCCAGGACCTTCTGTCGCTGGAGCAAGCATGCTGACCACTTTGCCACCGAAGCGGCAATTTATCAGTGAGCTGTCTTGTCTAAAGTCCTAAACAAATGTATATCAACTAACTAGCTCACAACGTTTACTACTTATAAGGTTTTAATTTATTTATTTCTATCATATGAGAAACACAGTTTTTCTGTAGTCCTATAGTCCTGTAGATACGTGAAATGAAAGTTGGATCACCCAAAATGATTTGTAAAGGCAATACATTTGACACAAGGGCTGTTAGGTAAACTGCACCAAACAAAATTCATAAGTTAATTTGACAACCCCATTATCTTAGAATCCGCAAGATTGAATGTCATTCAGCAAATTTTGGTAGGCTATTTTGTCAATTAATGTAATTATGCAATTTAAATGCTGTAAAGCTCCCTTAAACATAGTGTCGGCTTGCAGACATAGTTATTCCCCGTCTTCACTACATTATCTTCCTATAAAATGACGATCTTTACATTATTTCAGCGATAGTGGAAGAATTATTTTTGTTATTAGAAACCTAAACTAGGCCGATACAGAAATGCCATGGCTGCAAAATTCCTTTCTCCTAAACAAGTTACGAAGGCACTAGATAAGTAAATAAAAACATCGCATGGTGATCGACTTTAAAAAACTAAATGCAGTTATTTTATCGAACAAATTCACAATTCTAGACGTAACCAACACCAGTCTAGGAACCCATATGTATTACACAACAATTGATTTAACATCCGGCTTCCATAACATAAAAATGTAGGAAAGTGACATTTCGAAAACCGCATTTTCTACATTGAACAGGAAATAGGTATTCCTATTTTTTACCATTTGGACTGAAAGACGTGCCCTTTTTTTCGATAGACTAATTAATTTGCGATAAGAAAACGTGTATTTGAGAAATTTGTAAAAAATATTTTTTAAGTTATGACCTAAATTCAAAGTGACAAATTTTACAGTACGACATATAATATATTTTTAACGGTTACAGTTGGGATATATGCTATCACATATTTTTTTGTTTCACTAAGTGTCCTCCATTGTCTCCCTAAACTCACACACACACACACACACACACTAAATATTTTTATAAGGTCTACCTTGACTAATTAAATAAAAATAAACCAGAAATTCTGCCGAATAATCCAATGCTCTAGTATTACAAACTAATCAATTCCATTACCAACATTCGCAATCAAATAATAATAATACCAAAAAATTGTATACTGATATCTGGACGTATTAAAATCTGCTCAAAAACTACATCACTAAACCAATAAGCAAATATTCCAAATGTTTACCAAAGATTCCAAAAAAATATCAACTTGCAATAAAAACTTTTGTTGTTTTATTTTTAACATAACATAAACCTATATACCAAAATATCAACAACAGTAATAATAACAAAAGCGGCAAAATAAAAATAAAGTAAATAAATAAATGATCGGAGATAACGAAAGAAAGCAGCCAAAAAATATTTCATTTCTAAAATGATAAATTTACGACCTTAAAAAGTACCAAAATAAAAAAAAACTTAGCTAGTAACAAAACAAAAATTAAACGAAAAAACCCTGAATGAAAATGATGAATGATTTTAAATGAAAATTATTTTCGAATTGTGTTTATATTGTAAGTCTGTGTATGGTGTAAATTTGATGAAAAATATAAGATAAGAGAAATTTACAGAAATTTAATATTTCGAATGGAAGATTAATCAGATGGAACGAAACTTTTATTCTTTAGAAAAGGAGCTGTTGTCTACCTGTTTATAAGCTTTAAATTATCAGACTTTTATACTATTTACCTATTTATTATAAAATGCTGGTTAGTTAAACTAATATAAAGATAGTAACATAACAAAAAATGGCTGATGTAAAGTTGTGGCCAAATATTTTAAAAGAGTCTTATTTATCAATTATTTATACGACTAAAATTTATCGACAGTTTTTACTTGAAAAAAAAAATTCATGATTGAAAATTTTGTGGCCAACACCCAAACTCTTTTTACTATGAGAGTATACATAGATCTCGAATAAACGAAAATTGGCTTCTGAAGCGAAAAATTAATTTCCGGACTTATTAATTTATTAATTTCCGGACTTATTCCGGACACACATACGTGTAGTTAAAAATCGTTAAATGTAATTTTTTATGAATGTTAAATTTTTTAACATCATCGCAAATATTGTAAAAGCTCTATTGGATGAATATCCCAATTACTGAAAAATGTTTAAGTCAAAATTGTTCATTGGCAATACTGAAAATTTGAACTAGAATTAAAAAATTTCGAACTGAGTCGTTGAGGTTCTTCATATATCAATGATGAATAAGGTAGGCACAGTAATATCTTGACGTTGTAGAAATAAAGAATAAGAGTTTTAGGATTTTAGAAATTATTATAATTTTATAATTTTAGGATCTTAGAACTATAGAATTTAGAACTTTAGCATAACAGAATTTAAGAATTTAAGAATTTTAGAAATTTAAAATTTTAGAACTATAGAACTTAAAAATTACGGAATTATAAAATTTGAGAACTGTAGAATTTTGAAATTATGGAATTTAGAATTTAAGTATTTTAGAATTTAAGAATTACAGAATTTTAGAATTTTAGATTAGAACATTTTTAAAATTATAGAATTAACGTTGTTTTAGAATTTTAGAATTTCAGAATTTTAAAATTATACAATTCTACAAATTTATAACTTAAGAACTAAGAATTTTAGAAATTTTAAATTTTTTAATTAAAGAACATTAGAATTTTCATATTACAGAATTTTAGAATTTATAAAATGTGGAATTTAAAAATTTGAGAATTTTTAAAATTAGGAATTTTAGAAAAACAGATATCAAGGAGTTTAGAATTTGAGAATTTGAGAAATAAAGAGTTTTAGAACTTTTAAATTTTAAAATTTTAAAATTCTCGAATTTCTCGAAGAATTTAAGAATTTTAGGACTTTTGAATTTCAGAACTTAAGAATTAGAGAATTGAAGAATTATAGAGTGTAAAGATTTTTGAGTTTTAAAACTTTAGAACTTTGAAATTGTGGAATTTTAGAATATTAGAATTTTAAAACTTTAGAATTTTTGAGTTTAAGAATTACAGAATTTTAGAAATTTGGCGTATAAATTTAATTTTTAGAATTTAAGAATTTTAAAAATTTTAAATTTAAAATTAAAGAATTACATAATTATAGAATTTGATAATTGTAGAATTTAAGAGTTTTAGAATTTTGAACTTTTGAAATTTTAGAATTTTGAAATTCTAGTATTTTATAATTTAAAAGAATTTTAGATAAGTACAATTTAAGAACTTAAAAATTTTAGAATTACAGAATTAACGTTGGTGTAGAAATTTAGAATTCTAGGATTTCAGAATTTTATAATTTTAGAAAGTTAAAATTATAGAATTTATGGGCTTAAGAACTTACAATTCTAGAACTTAAGAATTTTAGAAATTTTATATTAAATTTTAGGTTATTCTGGATAATAGCCACCTTGACAAAAATTTTAAATTTTTCATTTATGGAATATTAGAGTTTTTGTACAGAATTTCACTTTATGAATTGTAGAATTTTAGAATTTAAGAGTTTTAGAATTTTTCAATTTAAGAATTTTAGAAAAATAGATATTTAGTATTTTAGAATTTAAGAATTCAAGAATTAAAAAAATTTAGAAATTTAAAATTAAAAATTTTTTAAATTTAAAAATTTTAGAATTGAGAATTAAAGAATTTTAGGATTTTTGAATTTTAACTTTTTAACTTAAGAATTTGAGAATTGAAAAATTTTAGAGTTTTAGAAAATCGGAGTTTTAAAACTACAGAACATTAATATTTTAAAATTATTGAATTTAAGAATAGTAGAGTTTTAAAACTTTAGAATTTTTGAATTTAAGAATGACAGAATTTCAGAAATTTAGCATATAAAATTTACAGAATTTTAGAATTTTTCAATTTAAGTAATTAAGAATTTTAAATTTTAGAATTTAAAAATTTTAAAACTTTAAAACTTTTAAAATTATAGAACTCAAGAATTGTAAAAATTTAGAATTTTACAATTATATAATTTAATAATTATCACATAATTATAAAATATGAGAATTGTAGAACTTTAAAATTTAGGAATTTTAGTACAATAGAACTTAGCTCTTTAGAATTACAGAAGTTTAGAAATTTGGAATTTTGGAATTTAAGGATTTTAGAATTTTCGAACTATGGAACGTACAACTTTAGAACTAAACAATTTTAGTAATTTGGAAATGAAGATTTGTAGATTTTTTGAATTTTAGAATTATGAAATTATGAAATAATAGTATTTTAGTATTTAAGAATTTTAGAATAATTTTAGAATAGAATTATAGGAATTAAGAAATTGAGCAATGTAGAATTTTAGAATTACAGAATTTACGGTATTTTGAAATTTTCAAATTTTAGAATGTCAATGTTAAGAATTTTAGAACTTAAGAATTTTAGAAATTCAGTATTTCAAAATTTAAAAATTTTAGTTTTAAAAAATTTTTAAAGTTTAAAATTTAAGATTTTTAGAATTTTAAATAACCAGAATTTTAGTATTTTAGAATTTTAGAATTTTAGAATTTTAGAATTTTAGAATTTTAGAATTTTAGAATTTCAGAATTTTAGAATTTTAGAATTTTAGAATTTTATAATTTTAGAATTTTATAATTTTAGAATTTTATAATTTTATAATTTTATAATTTTAGAATTTTAGAATTTTAGAATTTTAGAATTTTAGAATTTTAGAATTTTAGAATTTTAGAATTTTAGAATTTTAGAATTTTAGAATTTTAGAATTTTAGAATTTTAGAATTTTAGAATTTTAGAATTTTAGAATTTTAGAATTTTAGAATTTTAGAATTTTAGAATTTTAGAATTTTAGAATTTTAGAATTTTAGAATTTTAGAATTTTAGAATTTTAGAATTTTAGAATTTTAGAATTTTAGAATTTTAGAATTTTAGAATTTTAGAATTTTAGAATTTTAGAATTTTAGAATTTTAGAATTTTAGAATTTTAGAATTTTAGAATTTTAGAATTTTAGAATTTTAGAATTTTAGAATTTTAGAATTTTAGAATTTTAGAATTTTAGAATTTTAGAATTTTAGAATTTTAGAATTTTAGAATTTTAGAATTTTAGAATTTTAGAATTTTAGAATTTTAGAATTTTAGAATTTTAGAATTTTAGAATTTTAGAATTTTAGAATTTTAGAATTTTAGAATTTTAGAATTTTAGAATTTTAGAATTTTAGAATTTTAGAATTTTAGAATTTTAGAATTTTAGAATTTTAGAATTTTAGAATTTTAGAATTTTAGAATTTTAGAATTTTAGAATTTTAGAATTTTAGAATTTTAGAATTTTAGAATTTTAGAATTTTAGAATTTTAGAATTTTAGAATTTTAGAATTTTAGAATTTTAGAATTTTAGAATTTTAGAATTTTAGAATTTTAGAATTTTAGAATTTTAGAATTTTAGAATTTTAGAATTTTAGAATTTTAGAATTTTAGAATTTTAGAATTTTAGAATTTTAGAATTTTAGAATTTTAGAATTTTAGAATTTTAGAATTTTAGAATTTTAGAATTTTAGAATTTTAGAATTTTAGAATTTTAGAATTTTAGAATTTTAGAATTTTAGAATTTTAGAATTTTAGAATTTTAGAATTTTAGAATTTTAGAATTTTAGAATTTTAGAATTTTAGAATTTTAGAATTTTAGAATTTTAGAATTTTAGAATTTTAGAATTTTAGAATTTTAGAATTTTAGAATTTTAGAATTTTAGAATTTTAGAATTTTAGAATTTTAGAATTTTAGAATTTTAGAATTTTAGAATTTTAGAATTTTAGAATTTTAGAATTTTAGAATTTTAGAATTTTAGAATTTTAGAATTTTAGAATTTTAGAATTTTAGAATTTTAGAATTTTAGAATTTTAGAATTTTAGAATTTTAGAATTTTAGAATTTTAGAATTTTAGAATTTTAGAATTTTAGAATTTTAGAATTTTAGAATTTTAGAATTTTAGAATTTTAGAATTTTAGAATTTTAGAATTTTAGAATTTTAGAATTTTAGAATTTTAGAATTTTAGAATTTTAGAATTTTAGAATTTTAGAATTTTAGAATTTTAGAATTTTAGAATTTTAGAATTTTAGAATTTTAGAATTTTAGAATTTTAGAATTTTAGAATTTTAGAATTTTAGAATTTTAGAATTTTAGAATTTTAGAATTTTAGAATTTTAGAATTTTAGAATTTTAGAATTTTAGAATTTTAGAATTTTAGAATTTTAGAATTTTAGAATTTTAGAATTTTAGAATTTTAGAATTTTAGAATTTTAGAATTTTAGAATTTTAGAATTTTAGAATTTTAGAATTTTAGAATTTTAGAATTTTAGAATTTTAGAATTTTAGAATTTTAGAATTTTAGAATTTTAGAATTTTAGAATTTTCGAATATTAGAATTTTAGAATTTTAGAATTTAATAATTTTAGAATTTTTGGAATTTGAAAATTGAAGAATCTTAGGGTTCTACAATTTTAAAATTTTAAAATTTTAGATCTTTAATAATTTGAAATTGTGGAATTTTAGAATAGTAAAATTTTAGAACTTTAGTACATAAAAATTTTTGAATTTTAGAATAGTAGAATTTTAGAAGTTTTGAATTTTAGAAATTAAAAATTTTGGAAACTGAAAATTTTATAATTATAGTATTTATGAATTTTATAATTAAACAATTTTAAATATTGAGAATTGTAGTTTTTTAAAATTTTTGAATTTAAGAATTTTAGATTTTTAGAATAATATATAATTTTAATTATAATAACCAGTGTATTGAAGGATGTTAATTGTAAAATATTAAAAAAAAAAAATCGAAATTTTTTAATATTTGGTTTCTTGTATCTAAAAATTAGTTCAAAGCAATTCTGCAATTTTTTTAAATATTCATTCCACCTATATTAAAAAATTTCGAAACATTATTAAACGATTTAAACGATTTATTAAAACACAAACTTTGATGGTTCAAACGAAGAGATAAATTTGTTTATTTTGTAATAACAGAGATAACCTAAAAAAGAAATTATTTGTAAATGCAAAACTTTAAACTGCGTGTTTATGTTTTGTAAATAGTCAAACAAAATAACAAATATTTTTTCTTTTTGCGTCAAAGTTTTCACAATTTAACGAAAAATTACGAATACAAATTTAAAATCTCTTTTGATTGTCTGAACTTTACAAGGTTCTATATTGAAAACTAGAATTTTGAGTTAAAGATAACTAAACTATATACTATAATATATTTCATAAACAATAAATTTACCATGTGGCTTTTCATGAAACACAAATAGCAACGTAACGCTCAAATAAAACACTAAATATATCAATGAAGTCGCGCTCGTATATTTATTTCCAAAGCTGTATCACACTTGTATATTCTAATGTCTTTTTGTGTTCAAACTATCACATCTATTATATCGCAAAACTGTATAGTTTATAAAAAAAACTTAGTTGAAACATTCATGTTAAATTTTAATTTTTCTACACTTTCTGGATTGTTAGTTAAAAACTTGACCATTTGTCTTTTTATATTCATTATATAGTCCATCAACGAGTAAAAAAATTGTTATGTACTCGGTTATAAATAAAAGCAGCATATACTATTTTATATAGACGAAGAAGACTTGGTATGTACACATAACTTTCCACAGAAAGCTCACAATAAAATTAATCGTGTGGTTATGTAAAAGACAGAAAAATGTTTTATGCTCGGAGTTTTTATTTTTTATTTTTTCAAGTTTTTTTTTCCATTCCAGTGAGCATCAACAGTTTTTTATGTACACATCTACATACATATTATATATTTTATTTTTATTAAAACATTGGAAGATAATAAAAAAAATTCTAAAACTATTTTTCGAGAAGATTACATTTTGTATATTCTTTGGAAATGTATGAAACCGGTTTTACTACAATGATTTATTTCGAGTCTAGAGTATCGTTTGTACATGGAAGGATTCTCTTACACAGAAATGTGGAAGAATATTTAAATTTAATAGAAAGTTTATTATCTCGAGTCCAGACGAATTATCCTAAGTTATATGTACAAAAACACAAGAAGTGAATCGCATTGATATAATGGAAATTAAGTTAAAAAACTATAAAAATTAAAACAAATTTTTTGTTGGCTTCTCTTATAATTTTATTAGATCATTACCATGCAACGTAATTTGAAATGTTTTTATATGGAAATTTCATTGATTTTATTCGTTCTGTTAAAAACCTATGAATGTTTTTATAAAAATAGTGGCACTTTAAATTAAAATTGAAGGTTGTTGTAACGAAAAGTTTTGCTCAAAAATTTAAATTAATCAAAAGTTAGTAGATAAGGCGTTTTTACTAATCTTTCAATTCAACTCTTATCTTAAATAATAATATTTAAAGCAAGTTTTCTAAAATCTTTACAAATTTTAATAAGATCGTGTTCGACTTATGACATCATTGCATATACACTTTTCGATCACTACTACTACAATTTTCAGTAATTTGAAAGTTGCGAATATAATTTAATAAAATGAAATAAACAAATGTTTTAATGTAATTGACAAGCATAGTGATTTTTAAATTTTTGCGGGTCCTATACTAGGAGAGAAGCTTGTGCGCTAGTCAAAATTCAAAATATAACAAAGTCAAATTGTATACACCGTTTTTAAACTGTATAAGCTGTAATAAGCTGCCCGTACCACTGGATTGTTTAATGAATACTATCATATTTGCGTTAAACTAATGAGCTGCTGGGAAACAAAATGACTTTCGTTATCTGAAATTACAACAGTGATGCTAATTTTAATCATGCGGGAGAACTTATTATTATTGATAACGACTATGAAATATGAAAGATTAAGTTTAGAAATAATAAGGGAGGTTAAACACGTTTGATTGGACATGCAAAAGCCTGTTATAATAAAACTTCTAAAAAACTCAATCGTACATAATAATGCACCGTAAAGAATCTACTCCGTTAAAACTGTAAACCGGAAACAAACGATAAAAGGTCAAACTTTATAATGACCAATACCACGCCCTACAGGGTGAGTCTTACGTAAGAACAATAAATTAGGGAGGTGATCGTATCTGTAATCGTTATAGAGATAATCAATGATCTACTGTAAAAGTTAGTCCCTACGAATTTCGATCATAATTTAAATGGGCCAAAAATAAGATAAATTGACATTAAATACACTTCACATTAAAAAAGGAGTGAAAATCTTTAATTGCAGTGATTTGCATTTGTAAATATTTTTTTTTTCATGTGTTTTATATGAGAAGTATATTTTTTTCGCTAGTTTCAATTCATGGTACAAAGTACATTGCAATCATTTCCGAAAAATATATTTATATATTACAAGTCGGCAAAATATTAAGTTTATGACAAGTAAAAAAAAAATTTGGTATTTCAAATAGGTCATACATTTTTTTTATTGGATTTACATAAAAGTTTATTTTAGATGGCAATTTGCATATTTTGTTTTTGTTAGGTTATGATCCACACAGACAGATTTTGGCAAACCACACAAAGTGTTGTTGTTGCACGTTTTCGTTTCTTTTCCTCGTGATAGCTCATGAAACATAATTCGTTCATTTTCGAGTTGCCACGGTCATCGTCATCCGCTACAAACTTCTCTGTAGAAATGATGGTTTAAATATCAGCTGGTAAGTCTGGTTTATTCTTTTTGAGGGTTCCTACAATAGATAATTTCCAGTGTCGCAAAGCGCAAAGTGTATGCTAAAGAAAATGTCCGTTGTAATGTTTCTCCCAGTAGTTTTATTATGTTGTACGAGATCAAAAACTACACGCTCTCTTGATTTACCTCTCCCCACTTTTAGCGCTCGCTCTTGCGAGCAAGCTTATACAAAGACTTAGGCCGTCTGTCTGTTGGCACTATCACAGCAAAAACTATACATACGAGAGAGCTCAAAATCGCAGCCCACAGATAGATACTACTCTAAAAAGGTCACATTTAAAATTTGGGAACTCTAGGTCAAGTAGTTTTCGAGATATTCAACTTTTTCTCTCAAAATAGAGGACACACAGATGCGGCTGTCTACTTTTTTTCAAAAATTTCAATTATTATTCTAGGCCAACTGACTAACTTTAATATATATATATTACTTTTATCTATAATAAAATGAGTGTTATTTCAAAACTAGTTTCTGTAATTTTTTGATTTGCTTAAGATTCTATTCATTTTTTGTCTATTGTGCTAATTTGTTGTATTAGCACCTTAGTTGTTTCAGAGGTTTTACACCTCCGTCCGTCAGTCTATTGCATTTTTCCTATTTTGGCGAGCGCTTGTCGGACAGTTTCAATTGTCCGCTTCTACTAGTTCCAGTATATATTTGGCCACACAATGGATAATACGATTTCGCATCACACTATAATGCCAAACTTAGCCGGTTTTGATGACATGTATTGAGTAAATCTAGTTCTGCTTCTGCTTGGAAATAAGTGCTCGTCGATGGTAATACTTTCCGATGGTGTATAATTTTGACGAAGATTTTGATTTGGAAAATTTCGAGATTTAGATTTGGACAATTTCAGTTATTGGTGCTGCTTTTTAGGTGCCAATTTTGCTGACCAGTGGCCCTATTCTGGTAATTCCCCGGGAATAGGGAATAATTTATTTTTGTAGCAGTTATTCCCCAGATATTTTTCCCAATTCCCCGTTTTCCAAAAGTTAATTCTGGCGATTGGAGAGTACATTTACGGGAAAATCATTTATTTATTTGCGGTCTTCAAGCGATCGCAATAAAACAAGAAAACAAAAGTCTAAAAATAATTTACTACATTTAATTGGTTTTCATTGATATTTTAATCGAATTTTACTAAAAAATAATTTTGTTTATTAAAGTAAAACATTGGATATTAATATTACCAATTTTTAGTATAAATTTACAGTCATAATATTGCTTTAAGAACATAATATAATAAATTTCCGTTAAATTCTATTCCCAGTTAATTCTTTCCTAAAATAGGTATGGAATAATAAAAGTCAAAACTGCTATAATGGGGAATAATTTTTCCCCAAAAATTTTTTTTCCCAAACACCAGAATACAATTTTGGGGAAAAGGGAATAAAACTGCTACAAAATTTAAAATTTCCATTCCCCGGGAATTACCAGAATAGAGTCACAGGTTTCGCTGACATTGTGGCTCTATATAGTGGTTAAGCATTTTTTTCTCCAAAGCAAATGGAAACGTTCGTTATTTTATTTGTTTCTTCCCATAGTAAGGAAAATGCTAAAGAAAGCTAACAGTTCCTTTTCATCTACTCTAGCCCATTTTTTCATCGAACCAATGGGATTTTTCTCATCGAAAGCATTATATACTAATTCGGCCTTGCGATTAATACACCGTCAAATATAACTATGGTAACCGATGTGTACATAATAGCACAAAACGTATAATCGTCGCTAAAATTTTTCGTGTTTGGTTTAGGACCGACAAATCGTTCTCGATACGATGAAGTGCTGGCATTTTCTTTTCTTTATTTTGTGATATATTTTCCAACAAAATGCTCGCTCCTCTCTCTGTCTTCCTCAATATCTTCATTTGTTACAAATAACTCATCATCTTCGTCAATATAGTCGCTTTCGTTTTCAGATTCGCCACCATCTTCCACTTCTATTTCTGTCCCGTTTATTTGTAAACCAGAAGACTCTTCTTTGATGGAATATTCCAGTTCATCATATTGTTCTTTATGCTCGTTATCTACCAACTGTTCCCTTCATCGTCTTCTGAATCGGTGCGGGATTTAAGACCATAGAATAATAAGCGTTCTGCTCGTACTAGCTAAGTCTGGAAATTTAAATAAAAATATTTGATAATATTTATTAGTGTTTCATTTCAAGATACTACTTGTTTTTTAGTTTTTATATAACATTGAGTACTCACCTAGCCAATTGACCTGAAGATAAAAAATTGGAAGCACTCATGTTTTTTTGGTTTAATAGAAATACTCAATTTTGCAACTAACGCACATCTAATTTACACAAAAGATCGATTTCGGATATATTACTTCTTCAGTTATTTAAAAATAACTATTACGTTTCTTAATTTTAGGTTCAATTTATAGACTATGGTTACTCTACATTTTGACTCCTCCTTTCACTGTTTTTTATAATTAGGTCGTGTTTTTTTTTTTTGGTTTTTTCTTTAAATTTGAATTTCTGTTTTAATTTGTTACTGGTTTTTTAGGCGGTCGTGTATCCGAATTTTTTGAAAATTTTTCAAAAAAGTGAGTCATATGATTTTGAGTCATTTTATTGTATTCTACTACTGTTATTGGTATACCTTCTTTTTGTATTTTTTGCTTTTTTTTGTGCTGTTTGCTGCCAATAATAATTACAAAGTAAATAATTATAAAATAAATAACATTCTCTAAGTAAAAACAGTGTGTAACTAAAAACACAAAAAACTGCATTCTAATGAAAAACAGAGTGACTATAAATATTTCTCCATACAAAATACAAAGGAAAATAATATAGATGTATGCATTTGTAAATCTTGCCCATAATAGGTATAACAATTTTCTGCCCATGCTATGATTAATTATTTTTTATATTTAAAAATTATTTTAAAAATTTATTATAATTTTGAGGTAGTTACTTTAATAGATTTACAAGCAAAATGTAATGAAATCGAATTTTGTGTCTGCATTGATTCAGTATTCAATATAGCTTGGATTATTGGTGATTTTTTAATTCTGAGTACAGCACAGAAATATTCAACAGACATTACTTCGCGCTACAAATTGTCTTTAATATTCTAATCCAATAGTATAACCAATAGTATATGAAGCAAAAGAAGAAGTGATCTGTATAAGGACTGACGATTAAATTTTCATTGAATCTGGCTAAATATTGTTCTCTTAGGTCTGTCAAGCCGAGCGACAGACTCTAAAGATATTCCAAAAAAATTTCAAGGTGAAAATTTGGACTCGACAATAATATGCAAAAAGACGGGAAAGGTTCGGAGCCGAACTCTATAAGCATTTTTGTTGCCTATAAAGTACTTCTATGCAGTGTGATTTGCGTATTTCAAATACTACGACCACCCACTCCCACACCCACCTAACCCCATCTACACCCACCCCACCCGATCCCAATCCACCATATCTCAACTACCCCAATCAACCACAAACCACCACATCTAAACATTATTACCAAACTATCCAATTGAAACCCAAAAATCCATCTTACCCGCACCACCCTATACTTCACCACCCATATTATCACCCTTTAAAACCTACATACCCACTTCCACACACACACACACTTCCACACACACACACACACACACACACACACACACACACACACACACACACACACACACACACACACACACACACACACACACACACACACACACACACACACACACACACACACACACACACACACACACACACACACACACACACACACACACACACACACACACACACACACACACACACACACACACACACACACACACACACACACACACACACACACACACACACACACACACACACACACACACACACACACACACACACACACACACACACACACACACACACACACACACACACACACACACACACACACACACATACACACACACACACACACACACACACACACACACACACACACACCACCCACACAAACCCTCATCCACCAAATCAAAATTCCGACACCAAACACAAAACGCATCATCCCACCCCCTCAACCTCCCATACCACCACTCCTACCACCCCCATAACCACACCACCCACACAAACCCACATTCAGACGAGATATATTTTTATTCCACATTCAGATGCTCGATGAAACCAAAATAGAATAGAAAATAAAAAAAAAATCTATCAATTTTAAGGAGGGGAGTTGACAAAACCCCACCTATCTCCGAACACCCTAAATACAGAAATGTACAAATCAATAGGGACCATTCCCAAGAATTGCTTGAACTTTTAGTGAAGAAATTAAGTTGATATCTCCAACCGTTCTCAAGTTATCGTGCACACAGACGGACAGACGGACAGACGGACAGACGGACAGACGGACAGACGGCAAACCGAAACCATATAGCATTTTCTTTAACAAAAATGCTTAAAAATTCTCATGTAATAAAAAAAAAACGAATTGGAGATCCAGGAATTGCTGGATCGCTATGACGATTTTTGAAAAGCTACTGATGAGCAAGGAACTTTACCTCCATTAGAGTTTGTTAAATTGACAAAGTCAAGACTCGATACTATTTCTTGAAATATTATGTTCATCGATGTATGTTCATCGATTACCAAAAATAATGGTCCGAATATCAGAACTCTGACATTTCTTCTCAAAGTAGAGAAATATTGTTACAAGTTTTTTTTTTGGGAAATTAGATAATTTGTTACCCAAAGATATCTTTAATGAAAAGAACACATCCTCTGGTTCAACAGAACAGCCTTCTCCATTGAAAAAACATGGAGATCACAAAATTAACGCATGTTCCATTCCTAGAACCAAAAATATTAAAGGGTTCTGTCGCAGATTTCATCAAACGTGCTTGGTCTGAAAATATCGGAACCAATGACTGCTAGGTAAGGCTTCCAACCCAGAGAAATCAAAAGCATGCACATTATAGATTAAATTTTTTTTATTAGTATCAGCAAACGTGCATGGTTTTGTGTACAGACTGCAACAGATGACAAATAATGACGGGTACTGGAAAGAATATTAAACTAAAGTTTTTATTTTTTTACAAAAACAGCTGAGGATCGGTACTGGGTGTACAAATCAGATTATTCAGTACCCACACGGGCTATCCAACTCCAAATTAGCAACTGATAAGAATCCTTAACTTGATATGACTGGCAAAACTCGAATCAATATGAACATTCGGTAGATTAGTTTTTAGAAGCGTTTCAACAGAAGCTGGGCACAAACATGAAATTTCGGAAAAATTCTTTGGGACCAAATACTAGGATTGCGATAAAGCCATGTTAACCATATTCTCTTTTGGATGCGAGGCCTAAAATGCGCGAAAACCGCGTGGCCAAATTACCTTTAAATTCTCCAACGGAATCTTATCGACGAGTGCGAGAGGGGTTCGCATCTCGGAGCAAACCAAGATTTGGAATCGAAAGAATCCGGCAAAACGAGAATCTCAAAATAATCTAATCTAATTTTAGGCTTTAAAAATAATTTAAATCTTAATTCGGTTACAAATAATAAAATACAAAATTTTAATGTTCAATTTTTACATTCAAAATAAATTTTAAAAATTATTACGATCAATTAGATCAAAATAAGAGAATCTACTTGATAGTGGAGCGTCGGTAATCGTGTCGGGAAAGATTCAATAAAAATACCAGGACTGCTGTGACTTATTTTGTGGAGGCTGACTTATTTGAAAGTCTACAATAAGTGTCCAGTTAAGTAGACTTTTTGGCAAATTGCTTGAATTATTTTGATGAATTACCAGTTTGGGTGCAAGCATCCCGTAAAAGTCAAACAAATCTACAGGAAGTCCAGCAGTAAGGAGGCGTATTGTTAGCTTTCAAACAAGTCAGTCTCCACAAAATAAGTCAAGAATTTACCCGCATTCTAGGTGACGAAAATCTAAAATTTCACGGAATTTCCTCACAACTCAAAATTGCTGACGGAACATCAAACAAAATTGAGGGATATGTTACGCTCCCAACCAACAATAACTGTTTCCATCCTTAGTCGGTACCTACTATTTAGTCTCCCAAGATGTACAGGACGAACTCAACAAATAAATAAGCAGGCTAATGAGTTTGGGTGTCATCGAGAATAGCAAAAGTTCGTAGAGCCCACAGGTAATTTTCGTTAGGATGCGAATGTAAAAAGTAGGCTGACCCACTTTCAATCATCGAAGGACTTTTAGGACAACTATCAAAAACAAAATATGTTACGGCACTTGACTAGCGACAAAAACTTTTACTGCACCGGGCGGCCATATTAGTTCTGGGAGATTCCGATGGGCTATGTAAAGCCGTGTCTAAAGAGGGGAAAATCGAATGAACAGAATGGATATTCCTCATTTGCGGAATTAAAATCGAGACTCACTTCTGGCGCCTGTCTTTATCACACCTGACTATTCAGCTCCTATTTACATAAGATGCGCGCATGTACTGATGCAATTAGAGGCTGATGTCCCAGAATAATTTTCACATGTAAGCTGGTGCTTGAAGTAAACGATTTAATATTTTAACGGCACAAATTATCGCTATTCAGGCTTGCCTTTAACCGTTTTAGTGCAAAGAAATTTTTGCAAAAATGTATGAAAATTGCTATACATGTATTGATTAATTTGAATGGAAAAAAATTGGTTTGAAATGAAACACTCTAATTTAGACAAATATCAATCAATTTTAATAATTCTTTTTGCATTATAAAGAAAATTTTTTTATTGATATGAATATGAAAAAATAAACATAAAATATCAATATTATTGTAGAAAATATAAAATATAAAAGAAATTCTTCAACAATTATGTTTTGCCGCACAAATAGCATGTATGCCTTTCCTACAGCGAACACAAATGAGTCGGGATCACTTTATCGCACTCCCTCTATTGCTACACAACGCGCACTGGCGTAAGTTACGTATTTTATGCCTCATCCACTTCTTTTCGATATCCTCAATAATTTTCGATGTGAGCCAGGTGATTTTTTTCGGTAGTGTTGGAAACACACAAAATATAGGAGTTAAGCACCATTCTTCCAAATATGTTGAATACTACTTTATCTCAATATTTTAGGGTTCTTCGCTCGTCCAAATACACGTACAACATTTTGTCAGATTCGTCCACACCTCCCATGTATTTATTGTAGTCATCAATCATGCTTAGTTTACTTTTTCGGATTCAAAATTCCCTTTCTTTTGCTTGATCGTCACACTATTGACTGGGTTTGGTTTGCGCTTTTTGTCTCTGAATGAACACGCATCAAAACATTTTCATGTGCTAGGTATTTGGCTTCTTCTACGGTTGCTTTCTTAGCTTCTGGAGGAATCTCTTTTCTGTTACGTTTTATTGTTCCAGTTAGATATGTTTTTTGTCCTAAAAGGGCTTTGGCCAAGCGTAAGCTTGTGTAAAAATTATCTGTAAACAAATGATCATCTTTGTTCAGGTAATTTTCAGTTGAAAGCAATTTTTGCACTACCGTAACTCCAAGACCATATTTTTCTACTGAATCTCTGTCATATGTATTCTTAGCTCCCTTGAAGCTGAAAAAACCCAAACAATATTTATAGATCGAGTCGCACAGCATCCAAAATTTGATCCCCCATTTATGGTATTTTTTGTTTGGAACTTGCCACATGCGTCATAATACGGATGGCCTGGTTCAAATAATAAAATATTATCAACCAAGTGAAAACACTTCAAAATCAGTTGGAACCTATCCCTTGACAACATTGTCCTAAACTACGGTATGTGTTGGGAATTTTTTATCCAATAACAAATAATTGTTGGCCTTTTCGTTATCACCATTTCGAGAAAGAGAATTATCCGATATAGTGTGCGAGGCCAAAAACTGGGCAGAATATCGGTTTGGTTTGACAGTGACATGGTAAAGAATAAGTTGAAATAGGTTATGGGTGTGCCATCGGAAGGTGGCGCCCGTCTAGGTCCAGGAGTCTCCAAAAAATCATTTGTTGCTTTAGAAAACACTTTTGTCGGAGGAATTTCGGAAAAAGTTAGTGTTTCTTCTGTTTTTAAAGATGAAGAAGAGATAGAAGACTCACTCTCAATCCTCAATCTTTTTCTTCGATGCGTTATATTACTGCTGTTATCACTATTTGTATCTGTTGTTTCACTTTCCATAGAATCACTAGGAATCGAATCAACGTTCGAAATAATAGCACGTGGTATGGTTATTTTTTTAAATAATATAAAAAACAAAACGGTAAAAAGTTATTTTTAAATTATAAGAATGCACTCTCCTTACAAATTACGCACGAGGTTAGAATACGCCCACTCCCAAGGAGCACCAAACACACACACTAAAATTCTCAGCGTTTTTGCGCTGCGTCGCAATTTTCGATACAGACGATCGCAGCGCTTTTGCGCCGCGTAGCATTCTAACGGTTATTGAAGTTAAAAGATAATTTTATTTGTATTATTATTATCTTTTCTAAATTGTTTAGTATTCTCAGATCAAAAACATTTATTCGGGATTGTGCTACATTTTAGAACTATTTACACTTTCACGGGTTGGCTACGTTTCTCCATGAATTAAACTTCGTTGACTTAACTGTTATAACATTTCAAACATTGCAATTGAAATTTTCCGGGATTATTTGTAAATATTTGAAATAATCGAAACTGTCGTTAAATTTCTACCTTGTAAACTAAACATTTAATTAAGCCAGGTTTTAACATATTTGCACCTAATAAGGGTTCAGTAAATTGCATATATTTAATAATGATTGCACTCAATAAAACTGCTATTTATCAGCAATTTCCCATAATAAAATGCTAATAATCGTTATCCTGTAAAAAATGCAATAAAATCTAAAATCGATAATGCAAACATTAGCTGAATATTTAATTTAAAAAAAAAACAGGAGCAGCAAAAAATAAATCTCAAAATTTATATAACCTGATTAAATTTGATAACGATTTTAAAATCGATAAACTCTCCAATCTCTATTATATTATACTAGATACACCGATGATAATCCATCATATATATAGAAAAAATAATATAAAAAATCATTTTATAAATATAAATATTTATTTATTTACTTACATAATAAAAAATATAGCTACAGTTTAGTATCAAAATCATATATACATACACTACACTAAAAAGCTTTATAAACTACTTGAAAGCTCATAAATTTTTATTGAAATCTTGTTTTATGGTTTTTTAGTAGTGTAAGGGTATTATTGAAATTACCATTGTACCATAGCAGTATTTGGCGTGAGTATGGAACATTTAAATAAATTAATTTACCTTAAAATTTATCCAGTCCAGCTTTAAAAAAAAATTAAAGAAGTAGCTTTCATAATGAATACTTGAAACTCGCTGAAATTACATTGAAACTTTTAATTTAATCAAAGTTTTATAAGCTTTTGATTATATATTTACTCGAGTATTATGTATATTATGTATCTTTGTGGTTAACCATAAATATACACTAAATAAATAGAAACATTTTTTTTGTTTATAAAAATGATAATTTACTTTTTTTATTTCATTTGGTTTTTATTTTTATACTTTGTTTAGGTGAAAATTGAATTTTATTATATTGTGTCCACTTTACCGTACATAAAACGTAGCAAAAATTTAATCCAAAGTCTAACCAACCATTCAACCAAAAATAAAATTTAATGCAATAATAAAAAGTAAGAAAATCTATAACATAAAAAAGTTAAACAAAAAACCAACGAAATTACGGAAAAAGGACAGTAGAATTTTCCTTTTCCAAGTAGGAATAAATACAAAAAAAAATTATTACAAATCAAATAATAGAAGGAGTAAAGTTTGAAATAAAGTTGATGGAGAGTTTTTTTTTTGGTACCGGAGCAAAAAAAAATATAGGACGTACGTAACTAGGTTTTTTGCTAAAAAAAAGTCGTAACTATCGAATTGAGTGTGCAGTGACAACATGACAATAGACACTTTTACATTACAGTTTTATGATTTTTTTTTGTTTCGACACAGGGATATTGAACAATTTCAAAAGGAATTTTGTTTTAAATGTGGTGCATGAGGGCCTAGTTGAATAAACGCAGAAAATATCAAAATCATCAGTTCTATGTCATTATTTCGTTATTTTATGTTAACTCGGAACATGTTGGTGTCGAAAATAGCGTAAAAAATTAATTTTGAGTAGACAATGTCGAGAATTAATAGAATATATAGATGATTCTTAGAAGTCTAGATTATTGGTTCTTTTTGAGATTTTGTCGTTCGAAGTCATCATTTTATTGTTTTATAGTATTTAATTGGGGTTTATATATAATTAGGATGTAAAAATCAATTTTTACAAAACAAAAATTCAAAATGTTGATTTGTAAAATTGAAAAACAAAGTTTTTGATTTCTAAAAATTTGAAAATCTTTTTGAATTTAAAAATTATGTGTTTGTTATCAAATAAAATTTTTAAAAATTAAAAAAAAGTTTTTCGATTTTAATTAAATATTTTGTACAATTGTTTAAATAAAGGTAAATTTAAAGAAAATATTTATTTGACGAGAATAATAAAATTTAAAACGAGATTGTTTGCATATAAAAATCGTAAGAAAAACGAAAAAAAGTCAAGTTGTTTATTTTTGTATAGTAATATAAGAAAATTCGTGATGGAAATTTAATCAAATTGTTCTCATGCGCGTTATTTTATAAAATTTGCGTTTCAGGAAATATCAAATTTAATAGATAATTTAATTATTTGATTAGTGTAGTATTTATATATTTACTAAATTAAAAAATTGTGTAATGCATGTGATACTATAAATTTAATAAAAATTTATAAGAAATCTAATGACAACCGAACAGCAAGAGAAGCGAGGTTAATATTTTCGGATTACTTTATTTTTCAAAAATATTAATATGTAAAAACAATTTTCACATTTATTAAAAAAACTATTATGAAATGAAAATAAATCTTTTAAAACTAAAAAATCTTCTTTTTATTAATAGAAAAACATCTTTTAAAATTTTAAATTATTATATCACATATCTGAGAAACATATTTTTTAAAATTAAAAATAATTGTTTAATTTTATAAGCAAACTTTACAAGCTTTAACAATTGTAGTATTTTCCTAGCAGTATATTATTAACTAGAAAACATATATGACTGTAACAATGGACGGGTTCACTTCCTGCATATAATAATTGTAATCTAATTTCATTTGTGTTAATATTATTATTATTTCTTGAGTGTAATTTAATTATAAATATTCTGACTACATGTGGTTATTTTAATAAAATTTACTAAATGAATATTAATATTGACTTCGTGCATGTAATATTCTGTTTTTCTAATTTACAGTGTATGTGTAAACGTGCAGTTTATTCCTTGAACTATTGATCCATTTGTGTTTAGCTAAATAAGTAAATGCATTTTGTATTTAAATTAAAACTAGAAAGCATATATGACAATTATTACATGCAGGAAGTGGATTCACCTCTTGCATGTAATAATTGTAATCTAATTTTATTTTTGTAAATATAGTTATTATTGCTTCAGTTACATTTAAGTATATATTTATATATTGACCGCTTCGTGACAATAACTCCTATCTGCCAAAACTGAATTGTTCAGCAAATTCAAAAAACTTCGTTGTCATTCTATATGTTTATTCTAGTTTTGATGATTTCGATCCGATTTAATTTGTTTTTCTTGTAACCCAAACTTATTTTAATTATTTGTGAGCCTGCGTCTAATCTTGCGTCAGCCTTTCTTACCAAAGCTCATTTTCACAAAATTGTCAGATAGGAGGTATTGTCACGAAGCGGTTATTAAAAAAAAAATACTAAATAAATATTAATAATTACTTCATGCATGTAATAATCTGTTTTACTAATTTGCAGTGTATGGTTAAATGTTCAGTTTATCCAGTGGATTACTGATCCATTTTGGTTTGGCTATCAAATAAATGCATTTTGTATTTAAGTTAAAATCATAAAACATATATGACTGTAAAAATGGATGGATTCACTTCCTGCTTGTAATAATTGTAATCTAATTTTGTTTGTTGAAAATTTTTTATTATTGCTTGAGTGAAATTTATGTATATTATATAGTCTGATTACATGTAGTTATTTTAATAAAACTTACTAAATGAATATTAATATTCACTTCGTGCATGTAATAATCTGTTTTTATGATTTGCAGTTTATTTGTAAACGTTCAGTTTATTCCGTTAACTAGGCTGGGATAGCGGTGTCTTTGTCTTTTACATTATTTAAATTTAACCCAATATTATTCAAATTATTATCTACAAATAAATGAAATAAATAAAGACAAAATGATGGTTTGCTCTTTTATTCTTTAATGCCTATAGGTGATTTCCAGATTGGATTAATTTTACATGATTTAATATGTTTTTGGCGAACCAGTTTAATTTTGTTTATGGACAATTGAACTATTTAGTTTATTGAAAGTTCAACTCATAATAATTAAGTTTTATTGCAGGAAATGTTATTTATGGGTACTTCATTAATTATTAAATTTTTTCAGGATGCTGATTACTGGAATTTTATACCATAAAACCAAAAATAATTGTCCTGTCTTGTGCAGTTAGAATTTACTAGCTATTGACTACTTAGGTGTCTGTAACTGGGTCTAGTTTATCATATCTAACAACCTTTCCTATCCCTCCATCTTGTTATATATAAAAGGGGTGTACGGTAGGCCCGGCGTGTCCGGGATCCCTGCTAAGTCTTTGCCGTACATTCTAATCAATCAATCAATCAAAACTTTATAAGCCTTAACAACATTAAAGCTGCCGGACGGAAGTACAAAGCTTCAAGGAAATGTTCATTTATACGCTTTTACTACATTTTCAATAAAATAATCGTAGAGCTTTCCCTAAAAATGGACGAAATTGGTTAAGCTTTTCGACATCAAACGAATGATGTCGGCGACTTAATAAACATAACGACCCCGGAATGAAGACGAAAGATACTAAATAAGAAAAGACAGCTGCTTTTAGGTTAGGCTACATCATGTTCTGTTTTCCAGATCTCACATACTCAAACTTCCAACGTGTCTCAATTTTAGACGAATCAATATAAGTTAGTTGGAGGTGCAACCTTTATTGAGGAGTTTCAAACCAGTGTTTCCCACCAAAACTATACAAAATAATCGTAGAGCTTTCCCTAAAAATGGACGAAATTGGTTAAGCTATTCGACATCAAACGAATGATGTCGGCGACTTAATAAACATAACGACCCCGGAATGAAGACGAAAGATACTAAATAAGAGAAGACAGCTGCTTTTAGGTTAGGCTACATCATGTTCTGTTTTCCAGATCCCACATACTCAAACTTCCAACGTGTCTCAATTTTAGACGAATCAATATAAGTTAGTTGGAGGTGCAACCTTTATTGAGGAGTTTCAAACCAGTGTTTCCCACCAAAACTATGTCGTGAGTCCGACGCTCTATCACACTGCGTTGATGACATATTCAAGCAGATAACGCAGAAGATCGGGCACTAATCGTCTATTAAAGACACGAATATGACGGAATGGGAAGGATGGACCTTGTTGGTTTTTCTTGAGCAGAAAGTAAATAAACCAAACACAATTTTTATAACTTAATGGCATTAGTTATTTCCTAATTTTTTTGAATAGTATTTATCACTTTAATTTCCAAGTTAATTTTATTTTATCGAGTAATACAGCTGCTGCTTGTTACAAAAGTGAACGAGATTTTTTTTATTTTTGACATTACGTATTAAAAGTATAAATACGGTATTACAATTTGTACTAGATCTTAAAACTACTAAGGTCCTGTCCGATTTCTGATAGAAATTTTTCTTCTGTTATAAATATGACATTATACTGAACGCAGCCAAATTATCACAGCCATAGTGCGTAATAATTTTGACAATCCCGAAATAATTTTTTGATTTTTTTTAGTGAGTTGGCACAGGACTAGTTCGTATATTTTTTTTATAAAAATAAAAATGGAACCTAACCGTTATACAAGAAGTATATTATTTTTAATATAAATTTTAATTAATTTGTTTATTAAGTTTTTTTTTGCAACAATTTATTTTTTGTAGTGACCGACGAAGAAATTAAAAAATTAATTGAGGCGAGAATCAAGCACGATGATTTATTCAAACAAAAATTCTATCGGAGGAATGAAAATTGTGCGTAAATTAACATTTCTTATTACGGAAGTTCGTTTGAGCTAAATTATTCTTAATAATTTCAGAATTATTCAACAAACACCAAATTTAACCGATTTTTCCGTTGACCAACTAAAGTTAAAATGGAACTATTTAATTAAACAGTATAAAGTAAATAGTATGACAAAAGTGTTACTATACTCAGTAACGACGAAGTTTTTTTTTAAATTTTAGGAGTTACTTAATCCGCCAACTGGAATTTAAACAGAAAATGGAGAAGTTACAGCGGCTACCTGGGAATTTTTCGATTTCATGCATGCGTACGGTTCCAGCCTCCACACTATACATCCCGCTCTTCTGTTAAGCCAAAATGGGCCTTATGCCCAAAATGAGTACAACACTTTTACAGGGTTAAACGAGGAAAGGTCTCCAACAGAATTATGACCTAGCAGAGTAAATAATTCATCACTGCCAACCAATCACCTCACATCAAACAACATCACTACACATTATGAACTTAGGCCAAGCAATAGAAATGATTTATCACATTCAGCAAACCGTTCCACAACAAATAATAGCCAGTTACTAAATGTTTCTGATTCAGAACCAGGTCCAAGCAATAGGTAATTAGCCAGAAATTACCAAAAAGAAACCTCGGGATCTACCCAAAAATGCAAAAAAGATATCTTTGGCACATATGAGAGGGAATGCAAACGACAGCGCAAGGAAACAAGATGTTTCTTCAAATTTTTAGAATGCTTTGCGCAACATATCGGTATTCCTTTCCAAAAGCCGTCATATTCCGACTCTTCAGATTCGGAATAAAATTAATCTCTTTTTAAATTTAAGTAAAACGACTGAATTTGAAATGAATTAAATAATAAAAATGAATTTATTTGAAATTGCAATATATGTACATACATTATTTATTTTTATTGATCATTTATGAGTCTGTTAAAAAGTTCCTCCCTGAATTGAATACTAGTTGATTGATTACCGTGTGAACCAATACTAATTTCAACTTCAGTGGGCTCATTAGTATCATCTATGTCTTCTTCAAGTAGGAAATGGATATCGTCATTATTAAGCATACAAATGTTGTGGAAAGTGAAACAAGCCGCAATTGTTTTCACAATATTTTCAACTTTTAAATGTAGAGCAAGTGCAAAAATAGATCTCCAACGTACTTTTACTTTTCCAACTGAGCATTCCACTATATTGCGTTGCGGGCAACACGTAACACTTCATTAAATTTTTTTGGATTATTATTAATATGGCGTTCTATGAATGGAATTATTAGTGCAATTGGCTCCATTATGCATGGGTACCCACTATCTCCCAACAAAAAATAACCTCGTGGTGGGTAGGTTTTTTCTTTAAATACTGGGCTGTTATATAGAACATGTGCGTCATGTACAGATCCCGGAAAGCCAATGAATATATCCACAAATTTATAACTGGAATCGCAAATGGCTTGACATTGTATGCTATATTGAAGATTACGATTTATGTACTGGTCATGAAGTCGAACAGGGCATTTCGATCTGAGTCTCATCAATGGCACCCGCCGCTTTTTCATAAATGTTTGTTCTCGCCCGTCTGTTAAATTTACGACCAATATCTGGAAGCTCGTTTTCTGTGGGAAGCTTGATCACGCGAGGCATTATTTTGTTTCTTGTAAAATCCAATAATTTGTGTATTATGGCACAAATAGTGGGCCTAGATATGTCCATTGCTACAACAATCATCCTATAGCTCGTACCGCTAGCAATCCAAAACAAAAACATCATCAGTTCCATTCCCGGCCCCCAACCATGGTTTTTATTAGGTAAAAACTTGGCTATTTCAATAAAAGTTGTGGATGAAATTCGTAAGTGCATCCTCGTTACGGCATCATTATATGTCAAGATTGCATTTAATGTATTATTTGATGGCACGGTGTATGTTGTTGGCCTCTGTAAAGAGAAATTATTGAATAATTAAGATCGCGCAAATGTTCTCGCAACTCAACAGAAAACCTGAACGTTGTATCACATTTTGTTTTTTTTTATTTTTTTTTTATTTAAATTATTACAACTGAATACAATTCATCTAGTAATTTTTCTTTCTTAATTTAGTCACTTGTGAATGAGAAGACGCCCATTGGCCAGCTCCATTTATATGTTCTTTACTGAAGTAGTCTTTGCTTTGGTGTCCTTAATCCATTAAATCAATTGGTTTCGTTCTCTGCAATCGTCTTACTGCATGTGAAGGGTCCAACATACCACGAAGCTCTTCATTTACGTGTTGATAAATACGTTGTCCATGTATTACTGCAAGTTTTTTTATTTATCACATTTTGTGCACACTTATGTATTCTCCCCAATATATAATTTGAGATGAGATTTTTCAGATTGCCCTGCATCGATATCGACCTCCACAAAATTCACACGGAACAATTTACTAATGAATATATATACCTAACTTTACCTGTGCACGTAACAATTCTGTTATCATAGGGCTGGCGTAATTCTGTCCTCTCCGTATTATATATAAATAACCCAATATTAAAAAAAATAGAATCATATTTGGGTCAAACTCATTTCCTAGCATATTTTTATTTAAATTTATCACTTTTATTTTAAGTTTAGAATACTTTATAAAAATAAACAAACGTTTCTGCTGTCAAATTTATAATGTCAAAATTCTTTCGCTATTCGGACAACAAATAAACTTGCTTAAAATATGGAAGCGATAATTATTTCACGTACGTCAAAATTATAACAAAAAAAAAAATATTATCACAGAAATCGGACAGGCCTGAAATGAAATTTACGAAAGTGTACAATGAAATATCAGTAGACATTTATTACAGTAAGTACTTTTTTAATGTAAATATTCTTAATTTTACTTAACTTAATTTAATTACAATACAATAATAGTTGTGTTTCTTGACGCTTGATCTGATCCAGTTCAGTTCATGTTTCATGAAACAACACAAAGGCGCTTGCTAGATTTTAAATCCAAATTTGTGATCTAAAACAAAATGTGGATTATGTTTTCCATATAAAATTTGAACTGATCCGGATCTTAATTTCAGATTCGTGATTGGATCATCAAGTATTTCCAGTTACATCAAAAGATAAGTGAAGTTCCTTGATTTATTTTAGGTAGCGCCAATAATACGCAGATTTAGGTAGCGCCAATGATACGCAGAATGGGATGCAGCATTAACAATTCAATGGAACAATAGCGATGGATTGGTCAAAACCAAACACAATCATATTCTATAAGCCGTATTGTTGCGACACACACGTAATTTTTCACTTCTGTTTAATTGTATTGTGCGTATACGAACATGCAGTTTTATTCTCTATTTACTCGAAGTTGTGCATATGTTTCGAAAATACATTTACATAAAAAAAATGTTTAACCCTTTGCGGCCTTTTGGTATATAATATACCACAAATTTAAAAATTAATGCCGAAACAAGCTTATAGTATACATACTCAGCTATATCATGTTTCAAATGCAGTATCTGATCCTTTACTCTCTCACCTCTCAATAAAAAATATGGTTTTTGAAATGTGCTTTGTTCATTATGTTTATTGGGATGGAAAAATTCAAATAGAAGTTCATGAAAAGTATGGTTTGCATCGCGGCCCGGAAAGGGTTAAAGGAAAAAATAGAAAACAAAAACTAGTGGGTGTGTCTTATTTGTTATTATATAATTAAAAAGTGCATTTCGATCACGATTTTTTTTTATTTCCATTTTTCATTATTGTTTTAGTCTTTTTATGCATGAATGAGGCGTGGCTTCACATATTTGATCTTTAAATCTATTTTGTTTTTTGTTGTTTGGATAAATATAAACGAGAAATCTAGAACAAATGTGCCATATTCGATTTCTATTGGCGGTATACAAATACTACCAAATAGAAGTTAAAAATGTACACCAATCCTATCAAATAGGAGTTAAAAAGTGATATTATCTGCGTGTATTACCGATTATAAGCCGGCTTATAGAATATGATTGTGTTTGGTTTTGGATTGGTACATAAATACGTATGTGATTTGTGTATTGGTAGTGTACGTAGTGTAAATAGTTAAATAAATACACGTATTAACATATACTTGTGTGCAATTTGTTTGTTGACATTGACCTTCTTGAACAGCTGATTTCACAATTTATGATGACGGTGTGAATTCATTAATCATGAACATTGGTGATTTCTAGATAATCAGCATGTTGAGTTAACTCTGGAAAAAATCGAATCTGTCGAGTCAAAATGAGATAGACAACGCTAATTCAGTTCTTGAGGAGCTATTAAAAACACATTACCCAATCGATTATAAAGGCAACAAGAACAATAATGGGCCTTATCTAACTTATTTACTATATTTGTGACTAAGTAAATCCTAACTTTACTAAGTAAATTAAACAGCAATAATCAGTGATTGCTTCCAATACATTATATGATGAACATCTTTAGAGAAGAAGATTAGGCAAAGCGAGAACATTTGAACAATTATCCAACATACCATCTGTCATACTGATGCCGAAGTAAAAAGCATCGTAAACGAAGCTCAATTACGAAAACACCAACTGTTACCGTATGTAGTTTATATCTTGTAACAGATGCAACCTAAACCAGTGCGACATGCTTACTTTGATAGTGTAAGTTAGCTAACAAAAAAAAACATGGTGGAACTTTTGTGATAGTTTAGGATTGTCTCAAGGAAAGTACACAAATATTTTTGTTTTGTTGTCATCGCTAGTTAAAAACAATTGTAAACAATTGTATACTAGCAAGCAACTAAATCGACTCAAACTTTCTGCGCTCACAGAAAGGTGACTTTTTTTAAATGGCTTAATCGATTTTCACAAGACAATATTTGTTTGAAAGCTTAATATTTTCACTTTAAAATGATTAATTTTCGAAAATTGGTTTTTTACTTTTTTATAATGAATTTTGAGTGAAAACGCAGTTCAAATTGATAATTAAGAAAGAAAGTATTGGGGATATTCAAATTTAAGTTATAACAAAAAATTCAATCAAAACAAAAACAATTTTATTAGTGAATACTTAGTATTGTCCCCTCTTGCGTCTACAACGGTTCACAAGTGGTTCCCTATATTGGCCTTATAAAGGTTTTGACAAAGACTTGGGGAGATCGTGCCCCACCCTTCATCCACCACAATCTAGAGGATGCTCAATTGGATTCATGTCTGGACTAAGAGCTGTCCACTGCATCGTTTATAGTCCAACCTCATCCATGAACTGCCGATTGCTTTGAGCTGTTTGACACCGGACACTGTGATGCATCAATATTAAATCTTCACCTTTATATCCTGCGTAGGGCACTACATGATCCAAGAGAATGTCCTCGATGTATCTTTCAGTGATCAGACCTCTTCTAAAGCTTCCACCAGGTACGAAAACAAGATCTGTTTTCCCCTCAAGCGATATGTTAGACCATACGATGAACGAACCGCCGTCGTGGGAACTATTTCAGTAAAAGAACACTGTGAAATTCGCAAGAAAATTTGAGTCGCTCTATAAGCATCTTTTTACTGTCTATTGACTAGCAGCTCCATTTTGAAGTTGTCTCTGCTCCTGCTGCACATTGACGCTTGTAAATGCCAAATTTGTATTGAAGTTAGCACGGACTGGCTGGTAAGTTGCCCTCTATTAAAGGTACCACGTTCCTAAATCCTTCTGGATACTCTTGAGACAGCAGATTAGCTCATGTTTAGCTGGTGAATAACTTTACGTTGATTGCCTCTTTCTTACAATAAAGGAATAACGTATCCCGTTTTTTTTTCGAGTAGTGTCCATGATTTTGAGGAAACAACGAATGCAACTGTTAGATATTTGTTCAGGTTGAGGTGAATGATCAGGTGATCAGTGAATGATTGCAAATATCGGTCAACGTGGTATTATAGAGGAGATTGCAGGACGCCAAATATTTTCCCGTCCTGCATAGGTTTTAATGATAAACATTTCGTAAAGTAAAGATAAAATACTGGTGTCAAATAAAAGTTGTTTTACGAAATTCGGTTATGCCATTTAAAAAAAATGTTTTTTTTTGCACGCGCGGAGTTTTGAGTCGATTAAGTTGTTCGCGAGTGTAGTTCTCGTAAGAGAAAATTTGATTTATCAATATCGTTGTTCATACAAATTATGTCACATTTAAAGTATCATTTTAAAATTATGCTCGCATCATACATTTTCGGTACATTGTTTCTGCCAATTATCGTTCACTTTCGAGAGTGAATGTTTTAGTGCTACATTTAGTTGAATTTCGTAACTATAATTTTGCTCGATACTCAGAGGCTCTATTCTTGAACACTATTTCCGTAATTGTAATGGAGAAATCATAAATTGGTATTCTTGAAACCATTACAAAAATAAGAAAGAGGGGAATAAAAAAGATTGACATTTCGTAATGAGGTGATTAAAAATGTCATCCCAATTGAAAACCTTAAACAAAACAGACGTTTTTTAAATTATTGTATGTATTTTTGTGCTTAATATTATTAAATTTTAAATATTTTTTTATTAATTTTTAAATTTTAAATTTTTAATATTTTATTTTATAATATAATATATTGTTGTTACGCGTACTTAATAATGACTGGAGCTGACTATTTAGAATGGTTTTTTCAATTTTCATTATCCGTCGTGGTCAACATTTCCGTAAAATTTACATTAATTCTTATACCTAGGTATAACCTTAAACTAAGAATTTTTAAATATGTATCAGGTCACAAGCATCATTTTGCAGTAATTGCATTGTTAATAAATTAGCAAGTTCGCTGATAATAGTGCTAGGTACAGTTTAGCCGTACAATTCAAAAATTGTATCGTTACCATCCCTAGTCGCTTGGAGACATGTACCATCCGGTTACCCGGTCTACTCTAGCGCACTGTTACGTTCTTTTAAGACGCTGATCAGTTCGGCGCAATATGCCCGAAACTGTGGGAGTACTTCGGCACTCAGTAATTTTGGCAGTGATAATTCATGTATGTTTGAATTACCAAGCCACTTTTGCTTTATTGACTTGACCGTCACCTCGTTACATTCGAAAAGTAGGTGGTTTACATCTTCTACTTTCGAGCCGCATAGAAATCGACAATGGTTTATTATTTTGAATCTCTGGAGGTAGGCCTTAAACTTACCATGCCCAGAGATTACTTGACTAACCGAGCTTGTTATTTGTAACTTAATTTTTAGACGAACTTTTACGTCTGGAATGAATGCAAATATGTGCCTTCCATTTGCTGATTCATTCCATATTCTTTGCCACAGGTCAACCGCCATTTGCGCGATTTCATTTTTGTTGCAATATTGAATTTGTTCACTATCTGCGACATGTATATGGTCACCTGATTCGTTCATGGCGCTTCTTCTAAGGTGATACATGAGCGCTCGTTTTTTGATTAGAATATCCACTGGAAGCACGCCGGCCAGAACTACAACAGCGTCTAGACACCGTTCGGTAGGCCTTTGTTACTCCTAGCAGTATATTCCTCTGAGCACTTTCTAGTGATCTGACGTGGTGACAGTTTAACCTGTCATACCAACCAGCTGCGGCATACGTGAATTGCGCCTCCGCCACACCTTTGTATATTATTACAAGTGTTTTGTGATTCAGTCCCCATCCCTCTCTTGACACTCTCGCCAATGAGTGGAATAGTTTCTTAGCGTTTTCACAGACTCTAAGAACGTGAGATGTTACTCCCATTCGTTCATCTAGGTTTTTTCAATTGTCTGAACTGGAACAAGCTGAGAGGTGATTTGGTGATATTCAGTGATATTCGGCAATCAAACCCGTTGGTCGACTGTTTTGCATCGCCGGATAAACTATTTAAAAAGCCGTTTCGAGTAATTTCATGCGTACCTTTCCACAGCTTTTCCATTCTTCACGAGCTCCTGGCACTAAAATTAATTGTTCTGCAATAGTTTTCTACAAAGCTTTAGCATCTTATATGAAAAACTGTTATCGAACTTTCCACTATTCAATTTGGGGTTAGTTTAAAAAAAATCGATTAAAATTTGTTTTTGGTCCAACGTGGTTTGGCATTTACCCGTCTTCCAGTATCCATAGTAAAAAAAAAATCTAAAATAACGTAAACATTTATTTATAAAACACGGTATATTATCAATGTTCCCCAAATATAAGCTAGTAGTAGTATACAGAAGATAAAAGTGGTTAAACCTAAAAAAAACTCATCCCAAATTACCAATTGTAGATATTCCCATGTTTTTAAAGATAGAGGCGGGTGTAAACAAAAATGTCTTTTGTTTTAGGAAAAAAAATGAAATGAACAAAATAGAATTTTTATTATTAACTCGAACAAAATATTATTTTGGGCATCAAATAGAAATAGAGTTGTACAAATTTAAAAAAATAAAACCGTAGTAATTCTAAAAAAATAATCCAAAAGATCACAATCATCTTTTTTACTATACCTAGGTAACAAAATGTCCATTAAATCTCTAAATAAATATTTTGTGGCAGTAAAATATGTGAAATCATTGCGTTTTAACTTAAACGAATATTTGAAAAAATCTAATTAATTTTATTACGAAAAGGAAATAAGGAACGAAAAACTCATTACGAAAATTTTAGTAACGTTCAGTTGCGAAATTTTTCGGAATCCAATTTCAAAAATACCATTTTAAGATTTTCGTTATACTTTGACATTAACTCGGCACCAAAAATTTTCGTAAAAGTTCAAGAATGCATAAGAGTTTCAACTCGAGAAATCTCGTCTCGAGAATCTCGAGAAATCGTTGTCTTGAGAAACTTAATTTTGTTATTTTCGAGATTCTCCTTTCTCGAGAAAATTTGGTCAAGATTTTCCAGAAATTGAGGACTAATGTTTGAAAATAGATGTCACCGCTCACCGCTAAAATTAAATTCTGCATAAATATTATGAAAAATTAACCAAACATTTTATAATAATGTAGGAGCTGTCAGTGAAGTTGTATTATTTGAATTGAAGATTTATAGTAAGGAACTAAACCGAAATACAACAATATTAAAAAATATAAGACATTTAGTACATAAATGTATATATAACATATGCTAAAAAACAACAACAACATATAAATAAAAAAATATTAGTTTTTTTTACTACAATAAAGGAAATAATTATTTACGTGACGTCAAACAGCTTCGAGAAAGTAAAGTTAAATTCCATGTGCGATAAAAGCGAAAATTTTAAATAATTAGGAGCAAGTTTAAACGAATATTATATTATTTAATTTATGTATTGTAAATACATTGTTTTTCAGCAGTTGCGAGAAATGACTCAATATGAAAGCGACAAGGTATGGAATTATGTCAAAAGAACAGAAAAAATAGAGAAGCCATACGTAGTCTACGTCTAAAGATTCTCTATTGTAAAGCGTCGTCAACCAGTGGCCTGCATCGTCATCTCATCTGCTAACATAATATGATTATGAAGCGGAACCATTCAAATGTTTCTTCCACAAGTGGATGGGCAATGCATGAAAGTAAAATAATTAAACAAGTTGACTGTTATTTCAAAAATCCGCAACAAGACTGCTGAAGGCATTCTAAAATTTTTATTTGAAAATCTTTGGGCCAATAATTCGGAAATTAGCACCGATCTGTTAAATGAAATAAAAAATCAAATCACTAAACGTAGGTACAAATAAATTATTTCATTAATTAAATTACTACAAAATCCTATAGTAAAAGCCGAAGAAGATCATTTTTTTTTCTACATGTTCTAAAATAGAAATAATTAGAACCGCGAAAACAATCTCGAGGCAATGATTTAAAGCTTCTGACCGTTATAAGGATACTACATGGATGAACAACAACAGAATCAATATCAGTGCCAGTACGTACAGCCAGTAAGTACACATAAATAAGAAAGGTTTGGTTCTATGAATGCTGTAAATTTTCTACTATCGCATAAAGGTTTTTACGTATTTTAAATTTGATATTCATAAATAATATGATGACAAAATACATCTTGAAAAAATTTCCACACAATTGTCCGCACAAAAATTAGACACAATTGTCGGGTTGTAGCGGACTATCAAATTCAAACTACCATTCACCGAAACCATTCATTCGTCTCGATTGTCATTTGTGTGTATTAAATTAGCAAACATAATTAAAATAGAAGATCCTCTTTAACTGAGCAGCGCACTTGTCTATAAGATCGTACAAAAAATTAGCGCTTACTTTAAGCAATATGGTTCTAAAAATAGCTATGTCGATATGATCTGTAATTTTTGGTATGATCTGTAATTTTCCGTCAACCACTGTGTTTCGTTTACACCACTGTATTTAAATTTTCTTAACTCGTTAACAGAACTTCAAAAGCAGAAGAAAGTTTAGAAAAACTTACAAAATTAGTTACATCTAACTAATCAAATACAGAGCAAAATACTAAAAAGAATTAAAGTAGTAAAGCAGAAAATGAGATTTATTCTCGTACATTTCCTAATATTTTTTTTGTATATTGCACAAAAATAATACATCATGGATTATGTATGAGATATTTTACTGCATAATATCATTTCATTCAACAAGATTTTCTTATATTTTATAAAATGTATATATCTATTCCATTTTTTGACATGGAAACATAACATCATCCATAACAACAACAAAAATTAAAAATCATATGAAACCGAAATAAAATGAAAATATATACTCCAATTGGGAGACAAAATGAAAAATATCACATGAGAAAAAGTAACAACTTATAAAAATATGTATACGAAGTTAGAATTGAAACACAAACCTTATAGCACCAAGCAGAAGTAAACGTAAAAAACATATAATAAACCATAATACAACACACAACAGTACACAATATGGATATACATTGTATATGTTCTAAGGAACCAGCAGAAGTAACATGTAACATCAACATCATGAACAAAACATGACAGTTTACAATATATTAGTAACATAAAAATGAATACAAGTAAATAAAAATGTTACACAGTAGCATATAAGATCCAAGAAAATTGTATAAAAATGTGTTGTTGTCATACTTTGTTTCTTCTCATTTTCTATAATATATGATACACGTATGTGTATATACCAGTATTTGTACCTCGTACCAGGAAATAGATATTTTTCATCTTTGAATCTATTAATTCCGTATTGTTGATTATATTTTTGATTTACATTTGAAATTTATATTAAACGGTAACTCTTGGAAATGAGAATTTTCTTATAAAAAAATTGAGTACAATAAGTGAAATTGTCAATATATGTGATAGTTAATGGAAAAAGTTTTTAGTTAATAAACCAGCCTATGTAAGTTTGTAAATGAGCAAGGTTCACGTTCATCGGGTTCATAGTTTCAAACTTTAAACTAACGTCTCTACTTGTTTTTTACACTATAAACTAAACTCCTATTGGTTATTTCCATAACCAATAGAATAATGTTCAAACTTTCCAGAAAATATAATTTTAAAAATGGACAATCAAGAAATAAATCAAGTGAAAATAGCAAACTGGTTTAATTAAACATATAAAAATTATATTCAATATAAACGTTTTATTTTTAAACTGAACTTATATCGTATCACAATTTGAGAACTTTTTGGTTTTAATAAAATTTTTATCATCGTTGGGCATTACTTGGTGTATTTGACGAGTATCTTTTATAGTCGCAACCCCAGAAAATCGTTCGGTTAACTCATTTTTGTTTTTTTTCTATTTCCGATTTAGTGGCATAGTCAAAATGTATAGATTTCATGTTGCTTTTATATTTACACCATTCATAAAATTCTCTCAGTGTATTAATTAGACTTTCACTAACACTTCTTAAAGAAGCTGCTCTAGCTTCCCTCTTAATGGTACAACCAACACCATCTGATAGTCCCTTTCCGTAGCTTATAGCGAGGAAATTCCATTTACAGTCAATATTAAAATCTTCATTGTGATAGTTGACGATGTTCAAGTTTTTTTCAATCTTGAACTGCGAAACAGCTCCATCTAAAAAATAAAAAAAAAATCCGGGGGTTCGGGTTGTTGGCCCCATTTGTTCTCAGAAAATTAATAAATTAAGTCTGAAAACATAATACCGCGACAGTATCTCCTCTGATATTATTGCGCATGATAATATCCTAAGTTCTCCTGCCTCTGTTTTGAAGTATGCAACAATTGGGAATAGCGTTGCTTGGTGCTTGTAATAATTTACAGCTTGAAACTCGTTTTGGGATACGAACTTATAATTTTTCGAAACATCCATTATTAGGACATGTTTCCCAATTGTAGATTTTGTTTCACTGATCTTTAATATTTTGGCTATAAAATCGGGCTTCCGCAGTACTGATAGACCGAACGTCAACGATTTTGAGAAAATTTTAAGAAATTGCTCAACAGAAGATGTAATTTTTTTCAAGTGTATTTGTATTTTTACCAGATACCCAATAATTGTACAGTGTCCCAATAGTTGTACAGTTACAATGTCCTGTAATACGGATAATAAAATACTTCCACCTTCACAGCAATCCTATGTCACGTTTTGATAAGACACTTTTTTAAGTAGCTCCGTTACACTCGTAATAACATGAACATGATGCAAAATGTTTGATATAATTGGACATAACTAATTATTTTATTGATGAATAATGCACACATTGCGTGTTCCAGATTTCCAAATTTAGAGAGTTCGATCGCCTTGAGAGGGTTTGTTTCAAAAAACTTTTGATAGGCCTCAAATAAGTTGCATTAAACAAGTAGTTTCTATTATTTTATTCGTTCGCCATCGGCAATAGGAGTCGTAACAAAATTATGTGCTCCAGGTAACTGCTCCAGCCTACTAATACCCATACTTTTATAAAATTCCTGAACCAAAGTGATCGTTTCAGAAGAAATTCCTGGTCTTATTTGTCTTGAACCTGGAAAACTGCCATGACCCTGCTGCTTGGTTAGTTGCTTTACGTTTTCAACCTTGTAAAGGCTTGCACCAAACCCAGTCATTATTCTAACTGTCGACCAATGATCTAGTATCAAAGTTAGAAGATGCATATTATTTTGATAATTTTGTTCGCTAGACTTAGCAGGGATCCCGGATACGCCGGGCCTACGAAACACCCCTTTTACATATAACAAGATGGATGGATAGGAAAGGTTGTTAGATATGATAGACTTGACCTGGTTACAAACACCTAAGTAGCCAATAGTTAGTAATTTCTAACTATACAAGACAGCACAATTATTTTTGGTAATACAAAATGCATTTATTCGATAGCTAAACTCAAATAAATCAATAGTTCAAGGAATATACTGCACAAATACACATAAACTGCAAACTATAAAAACAGATTATTACATGCACGAAGTGAATTTTAATATTCACTTAGTAAGTTTTATTAAAATAACCACATGTAATCAGAATATATAATATACTTAAATCTCACTCAAGCAATAATAAAAATATTTACACAAATAAAATTAGATTACAATTGTTACAAGCAGGAAGTAAATCTATCCATTGTTACAGTCATATATGTTTTATGATTTTAACTAAAATACAAAATTCATTTATTTGGTAGCCAAACCAATAAGGATCAATAGTACACGGAATAAACTGAACATTTAATCATACACTGCGAATTAGTAAAACAGATTATTACATGCACGAAGTGAATATAAATATTTATTTAGTAATTTTTTTTAAATAACCGCTTCGTGACAATACCTCCTATCTGACAATTTTGTGGAAATGAGCTTTTGATAAGAAAGGCTGACGCAAGATTAGACGCAGGCTTTCAAATAATTAAAATAAGTTTGTATTACAAGAAAAACAAATTAAATCGAATCGAAATCATCAATTATTATCACGCAGCGGTCGATATATAAATATATCGCTTGCTTATTTATATAAGCAATAATAACAATATTTAAACAAATAAAATTAGACAACAATTATTACATGCAGGAAGTGAGTCCACAATGGGTGGATTCACTTCCTGCATGTAATAATTGTCATATATATTTTCTAGCTTTAATTTCTAGTTTTAATACAAAATGCATTTATATGATAGCTAGTTCACAGAATATACTAAACATTAATTCATACACTACAAAATTATAAAAACAGAAAATTACATGCGCGAAGTGAACATTAATATTCATTTAGTAAATTTTATTAAAATAACCACATGCAATAAAATCCCACTCAAGCAATAATAATAATATTTGCACAAATATAATAAGATTACAATTATTACATGCAGGAAGTGAATCAATCCATTGTTACAGTCATATATGTTTTGTAGTTTTAATTTAAATACAAAATGCATTTATTTGATAGTTTAACTCAAATGGATCAATAGTAAACGGAATATACTGCACTTTACTCATACACTGCAAATAAGAAAAACAGATTATTACATGCACGAAATGAATATTAATATATATTTAGCATTTTTTTTTTAAATAACCACATTTAATCAGAATATATATAAATATATAATTAAATTTAACTAAAGCAATAATAATAATATTTACAAAAATATAATTAGATTACAATTATTACATGCAGTAAGTGAATCCACAATGAATTGTCATATAATATGTTTTTTGTCAAAATTGTCATATATGTTTTCTAGTTTTAATTTAAATACAAAATGCATTTATTTATTTAGATAAACTCAAATGGATCATTTGTTCACGGAATAAACTCTTCGTTCACTCATACACTGCAAATTAGAAAAACAAATTATTACATGCACGAAGTGAATATAGTAAATTTTATTAAAATAACCACATGTAATCATAATATATATATACTTAAATTTCTCTCAAGCAATAATAAAAATATTTAGAAAAATAAAGTCAGATTACAGTTATTTACATGCAGGAAGTGAATCCATCCATTGTTACAGTCAAATATATTTTCTAGTTTTCTAGTTTCAATTTAAATACAAAATGCATTTATTTGATAGCTAAACTCAAATGGACCAATAGTTCACGGAATATACTGAACATTTACTTATACACTACAAAATTATAAAAACAGATTATTACATGCAAGAAGTGAATATTAATATTCATTTAGAAAATTTTATTAAAATAACCACATTTAATCAGAAAATATATATTTAAATTCAACTCAAGCAAGAATATTAATATTTACACAAATGAAATTAGACTACAAGTATTACATGCAGGAAGTGAATCTGTCCATTGTTACAGTCAATACAAAATTCATTTAATTGATATCTAAACTAAAATGGATCATTAGTTCACGGAATATACTAATGGTAACTGTTACCAACTTGAAACAATATATTGACTGATATTGTTCTTATCTTTAATCAAAACATACAATCATTATCATTTCACTTCGATAAAATTATTTTCATTTATTCATACGCAGAGTACATAAACAACAATTAAATGAACAAATCTGGGATGGATATTTTGTTGTTGAGTTAAAAAAAAAAATTAAAAACAAAATGTCCGTCTTATACAAGTTTAAATTGAAAAAACTGGTATGAGGTGAAATAGTATTGTTTGAGGATTTTTTTTTCTGGGATGAAAAACTGGGCTAACTTCACATGCTTCCAGCAGTCCATTGATTTAAATATATGTTTCAAAGCTTATCTTACTTAATATGTTTGCGTTTCACTGCCGTTAATTTCAATTCGACCACCTTGATGGCTTGTTTGCTTGCTTAAGTTTGATAATAAGGTCCAAAAATATGCGGAAAATGATATTTTTTAAATATTTAAGATTTTTTTCCAATTCAAAGTATTTTACCGAAAACTGAATAATACATAGTTCCAACAAAAATGCCACAGACTGCCGCAGTTTCTTCTATTGCGGTTAATCCCGAGCTATGTATCTAGACTCTTTACTATCCGTGATATAGTATCTGATCTATTAGCATTTAAAACCCGCAAACCAGGGACACAAACGTTTTATTCCGACTGCTAATAAAACTTGCCGCTGGTTCCTTATCTCTACTTTTATTGATATTTTACTTCCAAATGAAGCCTCCAATTTTGCTAAAACATTTGATAAACTGACTCTGACTTTGAGTCATATTTTTACTTCTAGTGGTGGTTCTCAAAATAAATTTCAGATAATCGTTTTCGCAGGCCTAATGAATGCGTCCACTGTTAGTTCATTTTACAAATCTGCCGTGGCATTACCGTAAACCGGATATTGTTTCTTTCATAACTATTTAATCTAGGCAATTAAGGCCACTGTATTTGTCGCTTGCTTCGTAGTTTTATCATGCATTAATCTCTTTCGTGTGATTGCTCATAACTTAGTTTCAACTCAGTCGTAACTTTAATAGACATCTGCAGCTTCATATAAAAATGCCAAAATTAACTAATTGAGCTTCTATTGCTTGGCCAAACATTTGTACACCACTATAAAATAAAGCTCTCTTTAAAATCCTAGAACGGGGTTTCCACCAAAGTCCTTTTGAACTTTCGGCAACGGTTTCTGTAAAATATAAATTTTTACCTCTTTTCTATGCTAAATTTGAACTGCAGGACCGACACCTTTTGACGCTGCTCGATACAGTGACGACTTTCCTTCAAATATTGAAATTCAACATCAAAGAGAAAATTTAAAAAGCTCCACTTGAAGCTTCCGATGCGCAAATTTCCAATAAATTTTGTATGAATCTCCTAACTAATTTAAAATGTTAAGTATCTGATTCCATATACTAAATCCGCCTTGATTCTTGAGAAGCCGAATTTTGGTGAGACGCAGTCGTTTACTAAAAACTCTCAACTTTCGGAACATTTAAAAAAAATATTTCAATAAATTTAGTTTCAAATTTAGTTTGCAGTCGTTTTGGTTTTAAAAGACTTTTTACTTTAGTTTAGGTTGTAATAGACTTAAAGCTCTGTTTTTCAAAACATTTGCAAAAATCGAAAAAGTCAAAAATCAATTAAAGGAAAAAGCTTACGTTTTGAATTTTATTCCAATCAACCAATGCGTATGGATTGCACTGTAGAAGACCCAAATTTTTGCCATAAAACAGGTTTTTGTTCAAAAATCGTAAGTTTCCTATACAATTTGGAAAACTTTTCAGTATCGATAAAGTTTCAAAATTAATTTAAAATAAGGTTGTTTTTCGAAAATGATATACTTGGGGCTTGCAATTTATAAGAAAAGCTTAAGTATGAAGTCCCGACTGTCGATTCGTCTGGGCTGTAGAGAACAAACAGACATTTGGTAGATATGGCACATATGCACACGAGATTTTAAAAAACACAGTTTTTGATTACGATGATATGCATAGTGCATGGTAAATCTGCAAAATATTGAGATCAAAATTGTTTATGTTTTTTAAATTTGTACTTTTTTTTACATAATAGTAAAAATAGTTTCAATATTTTGTTATATTAGACCTACCATATTAGGATTGCAAGCATCTTTCAATTTTCTGTTTTCCTACACAGCATTCCCAAAACTAATAATAACGCTATGCGTACTAATTATAACAATTTGTTTTCTCCTTCAATCCTCCTATACAAATTAAACTTTTGGTGCAGCATAACCCCTTTTCGAATTCTCAATCAATTAAGATTATTTCAAAATCAATAAAAATGGAATTCAAAAAACTAAAGATTTGAATAAATTATTTTTTTTTTTCAAATATTTCCTCATTCCACATATTTAATCAATAAATTTAGCTTTCAAAAAGCTTAAGTTAAAAGAAAAACAGGTAAAATGCTATACACTAAAAAAAGCCTTAAAGGTAAAAGCCAATAAATATTTTCACTGAAGTTACAATTTTCACATATTTTTCTGCCGTATTGCTTTCTCGTTCATTTTTCTTTCTACTTTTCCGCATCGTCGTTTAATAAATTCATTGATGACGTCAATATTATAAAATAGAGCATAGCATAAATAAAAAAAAGCGCACACACAAAAAAAAGCTTTAGCATGATTTATTATTTCATTCTTTTGGAGCTTGTAATTTTTTTTGTGTTTTCATTTTCTACACAACACTATAGCTATCCCTATATACGATATGCCAGTTAGCACAAAAATAAAACTTTTCGTGTTTTTTTTAAACTTTATAATCGATTGGAAATTATTGAAAATGAAATGGAAAATTGAAATTGGTTTGCTGATAGGGTAACAAATTTGATTTAACATGGGCGCAACAATAATTATTTTATAACGGCAGGGAATATTTTTTACTGTAAAGATAAATGACGTAAGGTTTTTTTAGTTTGAATCTCAGTCATTCGAATAATATTTTTAAATACAGACAATATTGATAATTTGAACTTAATTATTAGTTTCATAAAAAAAAATTATTTTTTATTTTAGTTAAAATTAGAATATTTTATGCCCTTCAGGGCTGCTGCATAAAAAAAATCTAAATTTTAATTTATATTCAAAAATTTATCGATTTTTTTTTTTTTTTTGTTTTTGATGCAGTATTATGAATAATTGCGGTTGGACCCATTTCCTAAGGTAATTCTTGCAAATTTTAATTGAGGTAGAAATTTTTTACAAATTTTATATCAATTGACAAAATATGGTATATTCCCTAAGGAAATGATTTTAATCGTAAAATTGATTTAACCATATACAGTTGGTATTATTATGAAAATTATATGTGTTAAGCTAAAATAAATAGTACATTTTAGATGGTTCAATTATTAAATTATGTCTGCCTTCGTTGATAAATTTAGAGTGCAATAATAGAAAAACATAATTGGTTAATTTTTTTAAATAATTGAAAGTTATTCTCAGGTTGATTCAGTTTCATAAGACGAGTTGTTGAAAAAATGAGCTGTAACGGTTATGGTACGTATTGAAATTTGTTTATAGAAAAATTATGGTAAGGTGCTTAGCAGAGTTTTTACGTGATTGTGTCATTGTTGTTGTTGTCAAAGTAAACATGGCCGATAATAATACATTAAATACTTATGAGGACCGGATATCTTTATATAATTATAGAACTCGAATTTAAATTTGTTCAAATTAGGATAAATATTGAATTATAAATAAATCATAGTTAAAATTTTGTTTTTGACAAACATTGTTGTTGCTATCGAAATATACATGGCCGATAAGAACACATAAATTACTTAGGAGGACAAGATGTCTAAGTTTAAATATATAATTACTGAACTTGGGTTTAAATTTGCTGAAATTCGAATTAATATTGAATTATAATTTAATCATGGTCAAAGTTTTGTTTCACTCAAACATTGTTGTTGTTGTCAAAATAAACATGGCCGATATTAACACGTCAAATACTTATAAGGACTGGATGTCCATATATAATTACAAAATTCGGATTTAAATTTGTTCAAATTGAGATTGATATATATTGAATAATAATCAAATTGTCGTAAACAACAATGAATTTATCAGCCTGCAAAAGAGAAGCTAAATATACCAACACCGACTTACCTTGAACATCAATTTATAAACCTAAGATAAAAAATATCTTTTAAAATTATATTCTATTTAAATTATAATATGTACTTACCTATGTAAGATTTCCCCTGAAGCAACCCCTGAAATAATTATATATGTATTTAATTATGTATCTGTAAATCAAAATAATATTTGCTTACATTTGTATTTTGTTTATGAATTTAAAATGACAGTTGAACCATTTCTAAACCTTATAAATGTCATATAGGTACACTTGATAAACATACATTAGAGAATCCGTGTTAATTGTACTAAATTAATAACGTTTTATGCCATCTTTAGGAAATTTAAATAAGTTTAGTATAAGATTTTGTCTTGTCAAATAAAATAAAACTAGAATAAATTCTTTTTAAAATAAAAATAAAATAAAACTAGAATAAAACTAGAATAAATTCAAGTTTGTTCCAATTGGGATTAACATTGAATTATAATTAAATCAAAGTGAAATTTTGTTTTGGTCAAACATTGTTGTTGTTGTTGTGAAAATAAACATGGTCGATCATAACACATTAAATACTTATGAGGACTAGATGCCTATAATAAATTACAGATCTTGGACCTAAATTTGTTTCAATTGGGATTAATACTGGATTATAATTAAACCATAGTTAAAATTTTGTCTTTGTCAAACATTGTTGTTGTTGTCCAAATAAACATGACCGATTATAACACATTAAATACTTATGAAGAACAGATGTCTATATGTAATTACAGAACTCTGATTTAAATTTGTTCCAATTTAGATTAATATTGAATTATAGTTTAAACATAGTCAAAATTTTGTTGTTGTGGTCAAAAAAAGATAAAACAACCAAGGAACATCTAGGCCTGGAACGGGGAACTTGCGGCCTGTAGGCCGCATCCAGTCTGTTGTTGTTTTCACTGCGGCCTTTGAGTATATTTGAGTGTTTGCAGAATTTTTCAAACTTTTTGAATATTTACTGAAATTGTAATCTGAATTAGCAAATATGTTGCAAATAAAATATGTTTGAAGTAGTGGCCAGTGGGGTGATTAGATCTGAATAAAATAAACAAATACAAACATAATCTTCTTTTTAGAAGGATGATAACCGACCGACACCATGAATTAACCCACAATGTGATTCGCACAATAATTCAAAAAAAAAATTCGCCGATAATACTGATTCGTCACAAGTTCTGTTTTTTGTCTTCTGGAACTCTTACTGGTAGAACTCGTGGAATTGATATTTATGAAAACTTTTAATAAAAATGTCATGCATCAGGGCATAAGCTTGGATAATCTGGTGAGTATATGTACTGACGGCAGTGCACCGTCAGTGAAAGGAAAACGAGAAGGTTTTGCTTCGCTAATCAAGAAGGATAATGTGCATTTAGAAAAATAAATTTATTTTCCCTGCGTATATTGGATCAACAAAAATTTTGTTTAATCAGCAGCCTTGCGCGACTCTTTGGATTAAATAATAGGAATAGTAAATTCTATAAGAGCCACTCCAACATGACATCGCCAATTTCGGGATATGGTCGAAGTATCTTACCATTGCAAAGTGCATTAAATTTCATTAAAAATCATTAAATTTTATGAAGATCAAAAACAAAATTGCGAATTATTATGTCGAAAAAAATTGAAGTTTTTCGGGGAAAACGTTCATTCTTTAAAACACCTCTATCTAAATAAGATATTTCTCATCACTTAATAAACACATTTTTATTAATCACTTGTTTTTTGCTTCGCAGAATATTTTGAATATTTTTCAAAAAGTTTAAAAAATCACTCGACCGATTTCGACTTGTTAGGTCATCATCAGGAGTATCTACTGATTTGTATTAGTAAAAATTTGCTTTTTTCTACTATATAACAAAATAAAAGTATTTCTCATCAAATTTTTCCGCATTCATCCAACGTCATAAAACACTAGCAATTAGTAATAAAACTTGTGGAATATGATGAAAGATTTTGAACGATTTGAAGACTTTGAATGATTACAGCAACATGCATGCCTGCAGATTATCTGGATGCTGAAATACTCGCTCATCTTATTTAGAGATGATCGACAATCCAGTGCCACCCGTGACTTCAGACAAACCGCCTCTAGTGACCTGACCTTCGCCTGACTATCCACATATATTGCGATATCCCTCAGGGATACCACGTTATGCTTCAACCATGTCACGACCAGGCACGTACGCAGGATGAAGCGAGGGGGGTTGCAGAAAACAAATTTTATAAAAAAAAAATTTTCACGTAATAGAACTAGCTAATATATATATATATTATATTTTATTTTATTTCTTTATAAAAACATAAACTATACAAGAAAGAACTTAACAATTAAAGAAAAATTAATATATTAAAAATTATATAACAAAAATTAATAAAAAATTATATGATGTATGTACAAAAAAAATTAATACATATACATATTAAAAATTATATATTTTTCCTTATAAAATAGAATAAAAATGGCAGATTTAGCAAAAGACAATTTTCTGAAACAATTAAAGAGCGATAGAAGTTAAGACTGAAGTTCCAAGATTTTTTCTTTTCATAATTACCAACTACAAGCGAATTTCTAATTTACGTGAACTTTTTGCTATTTCATCTAGAACTGCATCAACAGAAACCGCGACATTACATTTAATATTAAGTAACGTTAATCCATTTAGCCTATCTTCATTCGTTGTGTTGCGTAAATACGTTTTGAGTCGTCTCAATGTTGAAAAAAATTGTTCACTGCTTGATGTAACCGGTAGTGTTACAAATATTTGAAGTAATTTTCGAAAAGTTGGGAAAATTAATTCGTCTTATGATAAAAATGCAATATGAGCATTTTTGGTGTATTCGAAGAATTTATAGCATGGCGCCACCATAGCTTCAGTTCACCAATGCCCTCAACTATGCTGCAGTTCGTAATACTTTTGTATTTTTCCAAAAGTATTTTTGCAGATTTTTCGTGCTTCAATGAAAAATTTTGTTCATTTGGCAAAAGACACATAAAACTTTGCAATATATTTTTATGTTTCAGAAACCGATCGTGAACTTGCATCTTTGCAGAATCTAGAAAAGGTATAAAGCTGGCAATACGATAGTACTCTTCAGGATTTTCAACTGCAATGTTGCAGCGATGAATTTGTCTTCCGGCTAGACGAGGAATTCGTATTTCTACATTAAGCTGGTTACATATTTTCTTGACGTCACTGAAAATTGCATTAAATTGCAGTTCTGTTTCGCGTCGTATTTCATCTAGCACATCTTCAACATCTTTTGCCAGTTCGATTGCAGCGGCCAGATCCAGATTTATTGTTTGTAGTGAACGACTTAGTGGCAGGGTTATACCAAAAACCTTGGCAAGCACATGAAGAGATACTTGAAATTCAGTACGCCTAATAACAGATAGAAGCTGAATCGCAGAAGAAGAAGTTGTTTTGTCATCTCAATCAGAAATAATTTCCATCGCAAGGATTGCAGCTTTTTGAAGCTCCAGAAATACTAAGGAAGACTCGCACCGTTGAATCCATCGTGTGGGACATATTTGTTTGAGTCGCGTTGCTGTTGATTCAGGATTTACTTTATTCTTTTGTTGAATCATCAGAAACCCCCCCCCCTCCCCCTACGTACGCCCATGGTCACGACACGTCACAAAAAAAATGATGTAACTTTAAAAATTAATAAAATGTCTGTTCTTGCTGCTTTTAAAAAATAACGAGGTGTTAATAAAGGCAAGTTAACTAATTTAACAAAATATACAATCGAAGACCATTCAGAAACAGATATGGGAGAATTATCCACGCGGTTAAGGCGTGTCGAAAAGATAATGGAAGAATTTACCGATTTAGAGCTTCTTATCTTTCAACAAGATCCAGAAGAGCAAAGTGACCTCACATACGAGGAAAATTATTATACTGCTGTATCCGCGCTTAACAAGTAGATACGCTCGAAAAGTCTTGATCAATGTGTGATCAGTCTCGAAACTTCCAACAACGCAACTCAAAATTCTGGACAAACACAAATTAAATTGCTGAAAATAAATATTCCCACATTCTATGGAGAGTACGCTAAATGGCAGTCATTTTATGACTTACACGTCCACCATTCCTGGGTCACCAATTCTCAATTCGGTACAAAAATTTCAGTTGCTGAAGGGGCTTCTAAGAGAAGAAGCGGCAGTACTATTGGGGCACATAACCGTTACAGAAGGAAATTACATAGGAGCTTTAAATAAGCTTAAAAATTGCAATGAAAGCAAAAAGCTAGCAGCAGCCAGTCATACATAACTCAACAGCAGCCAACCTTAAACGACTGATGGATACTTCCGACGAGGTTAGCCGTAATCTTCAAGCTCTTGATAAAGTAACAACAAGCAGAGATCCCTACTGGCTCGCTTACCTTTTCATCCACAAATAAGATGAGAAAACAAAAGCGCTCTAGGCTGAACATGCGACAGATACCACCAGTCCAAGTTTTTCTGAATTTTTAAAATTCTTGGCTCGGCAAATAGATAAGCTTCAAAAAGTGACTTCTGGTGACAAGCGAATCAATCCGAAAAATGAAGTAAAAAGTCATGTTCTTCTAGTGCTTCAGATCGTAATGCTGAAAATCACTCTGATTCAAAATCAGGATTCCAATGTGCAATGTGTGACGACATAAACCATTCGATATATTATTGTTACTAATTTCACGCTTTAAGTGCAGAAGAACGACAGGCATGAGTGAAGAAAACAAACAAATGATGCAACTCCCCAGGTTCAAATAATCCAATTTTTAGATGTCCATCACGACACCGATGTCAAAAATGCAACAAAAAGCACAACACGCTGATACATCAAGATCAGACATCAAATGACACAATAGAATAACCGTAGCTCCAGGAGTTAAAGACACTTTATTAGCCAAATGCAATGTATCGCAATATTTCCAACATCTATCATAAATGTTGTTGACGTATCAGGCAAGACAATACCCTGCAGACCACTTCTAGATTCAGGTTCTCAATTTAGTTTCATAACTGAATCTTGTGCGCAGCCTTTGCAATTAAAGAAACAAAATGCTCGAATTTAAATACCTGGTATGGGCCAAATCGGTGCTGGGACTTCAAAAGGGTTGGTTACAATAATCATTAAACCAGAAGTTTTTCCTCAATTATCAAGCCCTGGTAATGTCGAAAATTACAAGCCAGATTCACATAGCGGCTCCCCAATTCAACACAAAGGGCAACATAGATATTCTGATTGGAGTAGATTTCTTTTTAATATTCTTTTAGATGGTCAAATAAAAACTACACCAGATGAACCTATTCTACAAAACACATTATTCGGTTGGATAGTTTCGGGACAAACCAGTCAATCAAGGAACAACGAGTCAGTTTCAATGCTAACCATTCAAGAAGATATTGTCGATATCGACAGAAATCTGCACAAGTTTTAGGAACTAGAATCTATCAACGAGAAGAATATCGAATTATCATCGGAAGAAGAGTTTTGCGAACGCCATTTTACACAGAACTTAACTATGGATCAAAGACCCAGAGTAATTGAGCACCGTTTTGTTCGAGATCATAATTTCGCACAACTATATACCGTCAATTCATGCGCGAATATGAAGAACTCAACCACATGGAAGAAGTCCCTCCCAAAGAAGCTGGAAATGAATTTTACTTACCACATCATGGGGTGCTGAAAAAGTCAAGTAGTACCACCAAACTATTAGTGGTATTTGATTGGCCGGCAAAGTTCAGCCCAGGAATCTCGTTGCTATTAAATCCACGAAATTTCACATTAAGTGAGTGATTGGTAAAAATATATTGACCATCGAGGAAATGACTACCCTACTTGCTGAAGTCGAAGGAATTCTTAATTTCCGGCCAATGTGAGCAATAAACGATACCGAGGTCGATCCAATTACTCCGTCACATTTTTTAATAGGACATCAAACGAACAGAGAGAAATCCGGTTCTCACCAATTACAGACCCCGCCCTTTTCTATTCTCACGTACGCAATAATATACCTTGAATTTTGTTACTCAACCTATGACTCATCGCCTACCTGCGCGATCCGTAGATTAATTTTTATTGCTTATTTTTTCCCCTCCTTCTTTTATTTTTATTTATATTTTGCTTTTTTCATAACAAAAAATTTTTACTAATACAATTCAGTAGATACTCCTGATGATGACCTAACAAGTCGAAATCGATCCAGTGATTTTTTAAACTTTTTGAAAAATATTCTGTGAAACAAAAACAAGTGATTAATAAAAATGTGTTTATTAAGTATAAGTGTGTTTCGCCAAGTGCCTACGGCAAATAGCGTAAAAAGTAATAGGACATCCGTTATTACATCGGATATTACTCCGTGTTTGCTTCCCATTTCCCGAGCAGAACCAGATGAGGTTCATGATTAAGCTGAATTGCTGAGACTTCACATCAGCACATCACAAAGAATAAAAATAAACCGCTTCACATCACAAAAATAAACATCGCTATGGTACGATTTATTTGCATATAAAGCTACACATCCAACTCTCAAGTTTTCATCTGTAACACGAAGAATCATTTGAACATGCCAATTCAAGGTGGGGAGTATATTTGATAGGTGAAAAGTAACTAAAATTAATAATTAATTTTATTTATTGTTACCATAAAATTTTAAGTTAGCTAAGTTTTGTTGATCCATCACGATTGGTCGGAATTCTGAAAATGAAAGCGTAATCGAATTAGCTCTGTATATTAAAAAATAATGAATATAAAATAAATATATAAATAATAATAAATAATTTTGTTTTAGTTGTTTGTATTATTTTTATTTTCATCCTAAAATTTAAGAAGAAAAAACAAATGTTAACATTAGGCATTTGAAAATGTCAAACTAATGATGGATTCTCGTATCTTATTTTTAAATTATTAATCAATGTTACCAAGAATTTTTTTATTTTTTTATTTATTTAAATAGTACAAGCTTATCACATGATAATTTATTACTAATGATGATAACGCACTTATTTGAAACTAATAAGTGGAGCGAGTGTGGGTTTACAAGCAATCAATATGCTGCTGCCAATAATGAATCTTTATTTATTAGATGACCATCTCATGCGGTTTAATTCTTTTAAGGCGTCTCAGTTCTTGTGTTATGTCAAGAAGTTGTATTGCTTCACTGTTGGTATGTTGCAGTAATCTTCTTTCATGTTTGATGGCAAATTCCTGAATCACTTCATCAATCCATTTAGCGTTTAGATCGCGTTGTGTAATTCCTCGTTGGTTACGTAGCGGTAAGCATTCGTTATTGTTCGTAGAAATTTGTTTTGGCAACGTTGAATAATTAAACGATTTGATTCTTTAGTACAGCCCCAGTGTTGGATACCATGCGTTTACAGTACAGGCTAAGCTTAGAATGTCTTTCTATTAGCCAGTACATCTCACGTTGTTTTATTTTCATTTGCTCTGCTTTTTGTCTAATGTGATATTTCCAGTTCAATCTTGAATCGAGATGCAATCCGAGATATTTAGCAGATTAAGCTTGGGGAATTTGTACCCCATTGAGAAATGTATGGATGTTGCTATTTTTGCGCCGCAACGTGTATGTTACGTGTACTGATTTCAGCTCGTTAAGCTTTATTTTCCAATCCCTGGTCCATTGGCTGATTCTATCGAGTGCTTGCTGTAAATCTACTACTTGGTTCTGCGATTCGCTTGAGGCCAATACTGCGGTATCATCAGAAAAGTTCCGATGATGGTTGTTTCCGTTGTTGGTATATCAGAAGTGTAAAGAAGATATATGATGGGTCCTAATACGCTACCCTGGGGCACCCCTGCTATGGCTGGGTAAAAGTTAGAGCATGTTTCTTCATGTGATACTTTAAATATTCGTTTGGAGAGATACGACTCTAGCAATTGACAGTAATTTTCTGGCACTAATTTACTTATCTTGTAGATAAGACCCCCACACTCTATCAAAAGCCTGTGATACATCTAGAAATACGGCAGAGCAATATTTCTTCTCTTCTAGTGCTTGTTTTATCTTTGCAGTCACGCGATGAACTTGATCAACTGTCGAATGTTTATTCCTGAATCCAAACTGGAAATCAGGTATAATGATCATTGGTTTTAGTCGTTTCCATAACAACTTTTCAAACAACTTTGAAACAGTAGGTAACAAAGAGATCGGCCTGTATGATCCCATTTGCTCGGCTGGTTTGTCTGGTTTTTTTATCATGATTATTTTTGCAACCTTGAAGCACTCAGGCACATATTTAAGTCGAAAGCAAGCATTATATATATATGTTAACATAGTGACTGCACTATGACTGACATAGTGACTGAACTCTTTGATAACTCCTTAAACATCCTTGGTGAAATTTCATCAATTCCAGGTGACTTTTTGAGATTCAAATTCATGTCTATTTCTTGAGCAAATTCTAGTGGGGTGACACTTCTGATATTTGATGAAGACCTATAGACTGGTTTAGGGTCAATCCTAGATTGTATGTCGTGTGGTTGAAATACTGATGCCAGATGTTGTGCAAACAATTCAGCTTTGTCTTCATTATGTCGCACCAATTCTCCCTTTGTGTTCCTTATAGGTGGCACTTGGATTATTGGTCTCTTGTATCTTTTAGTAGCTTTCCAAAGAGAATAATTTTTGTCAGCTTCAGGACCCAGTCCTTTCAAATAATTTTCAGTACAAGCTTCTTTATGTTCTTTAATTAATCGGTTAACTTTATTACTTACCCGATTAAATTCTCTTATGTCAATAATATTTCTGGTTCTATGCCATATGCGTCTTTTTTTACGCCTTTCTTTTATCAGTTCTCAAATCACCAGGGGGTAGTTGGTCTCTTGGTAATACGGGTGTAGCCTCTTTAGCAGCTTCAAGCATGGAGTTAATAAAATGTTTAGTTTGTAATTGAAGTTCTTCTATGAAGTTCTTCTGTAGTTTTAAGACTAACGTTTAACTCAATTAGATTGTCCAGTTTCTCTCTAAATAATTCCCAATCAGTAAATTTATTAGTAAGGTTAAGTTTGGTTTTCTTTTTTATGACTAATGTACTCACAGTCATTAAGACCGGTGTGTTATCGGAAGTAAGGTCGTCAATACCTTCGACTTCAATGTAATTTGAGGCTATTCCTTTCGATATATAAAAGTCAATGAAATCAGGAACTTTGTTGATGTCTGTAGGCCAATAGGTAGGTTTACGCGATGAGTGATATTCACAACCTGACATTTCTATTGCACTTAGGAGTTCTTTTCCTTTTCCTGGTGTTATGAGTCGAGATCCCCACGCAGTATGTTTGACGTTGTAGTCACCTCCTATGATAAACTTTGGTCCAAGTTTATCAAAAATGTTAAGATATTGATTTGTTACGATATTATGTCTTGGTGGACAGTAGATCGCCCCTAAACTTAATTCAGCACCACCGTGGTTAATCGTTATTACAGTAGCTTGCATAAATGGCTCCTTAATTTCTTCTTGCTGGAAATGTAGGATATTTTGTTTGATTAAGATTGCTGTCCCTCCTCGAGCACGATTAATCGGATGCAATGTCCAATAGGCACTATATCCTGTAATTTTGATAAAGTTTTTCTCCGTAAAGTGCGTCTCTGATATTAAAGCTACATCTATGTTATTGGTTCTTAGAAATACTTCTAGTTCTTGGGCTCTTGCATTAAGCCCGTTAGCATTCCAGGCAATTATACGTAGGAACGTTATAGCGTAATCGATATAGTTATTGACACCTCAAAATTCCAACATAATTATTGACACCACTGCATTTCATAAGGTTTTAATTTAAATTGGTTTTATGTATACCTTCCTTGGTTATCATATATATGTTTGTCCTTTTTTAACATCGAATTAGTATTATCACTTTTGCTGTGGTCATTCAGTTTATTTATGAAATTTGAGTGAGAAACAACAGGCGTTGACAGCTAGGTATTTGGCGCCATAAAATAACTCATTTGGTTAAGGAATTACATCTTGTAAGTACCTCATATTTCACTTATTTTTCAGTTTATACAATTTACTAATTGGGATTAAGTTAAGTTATGAAGTCTATTAGTATATTTAAACTAAAAATATTGTATTTCTAACTTGTTTAATTAGATAATTGATGTGTCAATAATTAAAATAGATTTAATTGTATACATTCAACTATTGACACTTGGTGTCAATTATAGTACTGTTTGGAATACATTAATTGACAGTATGTAATAGTTGTACTGTTAGGGAAGTCAATAATTATATATTTGTTATTTTTTAAATTTTACGTTTCAAAATGCCTAAAGTTAATTATTCCGAGTCAATGCTTCAAAATGCCCTTGATGCGCTGCTAAGCATTTCGGCATTCCCAGAACTACATTGCAATTCCTAAGCAATAAATTTACAAAAGTGAGGCCGGGCGCTCTAACTGTTTTATCCTAAGAGGAAGAAAAAGTTATTGAGGAATGAATAATCACGTCTCAGAGGACAGGATTCCCTAAGAGAAAAGAGGATGTGTTACATGCAGTTTAAGAGTTCCTAGATGTGGAAGTAAGGGATCATCCTTTTGGATTTGATAATATACCCGCAGATGGACGGTCCGATTATTTTTAAAACGGCATCCTAATATTTCTTTACGAACACCAGATCCCGTTTCATCGGCGAGTTCAACAGTAGGTATGCATCAGATATAAAGACGTGGTTTATGTCAATTGAACGATATTTGATGGAAAACAATTTATTTGAAATTTTGAGTGATCCAACCAGATTATTTAATGGCGATAAAACTAATTTTCTACTCTGCCCCAAAACAAAAACCGAACTGGCTGCGAGAGGTGCCAGAAACATTTATGAAGTAGACCGTGGCGTGGCCAAAGCGAATCTTAAGGCCATGTTTACCTTTTCTGCGGCAGGGACGATGGTGCCACCAATGGCAATTTATCTCTATAAACGGATCCACGATGACATCTGAAAGTCATTGCCAAATGGCTGGGGTTTGGGTATTGGTAATAACGGTTGGATGACCAAAGAGGTATTCTACGAATATATATCCAAAAAAATTCACCCTCATCTTTTGAACTTTGGAACCACATTTCCAGTTATTGTTTTTATTGACGGTCACGCAACACACCAAACACTAAAGCTAAGCAAGTTATGCGTTCAATTGGGAATAATTTTGATAGCATTATATCCAAACGCCACCCGTATTATGCAGCCACCTGATATTAGTGCCTTTAAACCACTTAACAACGAATGGAACAAAAAAGTTGGTGAGTGGCGGCGACAACACCCCGGCGAATTTCTTACCAAACCAAAATTCGATCCTATTCTGGATACAGTCATTCAATCTTGTATTGGACTCTGGTTTCTTTCCCTAGGACAAAAACGAAATTGAATTTTACAAGTGCTTAGGAAAATCGTCCGGCCATCCTCAACGAGCCCCAAATGCTTTTGATGTTCTTCATAAACAACTTTCATTTGGACGATTTATTCAATTAGTTGAAGATCATACGAATACTCAATTTAGAAACGCTTTCAATGGTTTACGTAGCACTGAATTGTGGCCCAAAGATTTAACGTTACTCTACAAAATGTTTCTAGAGTTTGAGCCTAAGGGAAACAACGAAAAACCCATTTTTTTTACTGAAAACGCCCTTCAGATTGAAACAACACAATTTGACAATACGGTTGCGTCTTATGTTGATGTCTCGATAATCTTATCGGCGGTTTTTTGTATGAAATTGAAGAGATTGAAGTAGAAGAAATTTCGGAAAGTATTCTGAACCCAGATTTTAAAACTCCATCGTAGGTAGCCCATTTGGTAGACAATTATCTGGATTGGCCCATTACACATGAAAGGCAAGGTACTAAACCCATCAAACATAAGAAACCTTTTGTTATAACTAATTCATTGTGGATTAAAGCTGAAGAAAATAAAACAAAAATAAAATATCAGCAAATCAAAGATAAACAAAAAAAGAAAATCAAACGGTTGGAAAATATAAAAAAAAAATTTATGTAAAAATGAACGAGTTAAATTCAAAACAAGTAACGGAAAATCAACTGAAAAAATATTCCAACAAGTGTTTTCTCATTTGAATTTTTTACTTACCAGTTTAGCCACTACAAACATGTCTGGTAAATTTTAAAGAACTAATAACTACGTTTAATTTTGGTTTAGCTATTCCTTTTGTTATTTAGTATTGCTGTCAATTGAGCATGTTCTTTCAACTGGACCAGATAAATCACGTGTCCAGTCGTCCAAAATTTTGGTTAGAAGCTTTGAAACCTTAGAAAGTACATCGATTCCCTAACCGCTAATAATAGTCATACCTTCTTATCCTGTAGACGTTAATTAATTTTATTAAGATGGATTTTGTATTCAGCAAAGGCCTAAATTAATTTGTTTGCAGTTCTGCAAATAAGCAACATTTGTGATAAAGAATAAATTGACCCTGAAAAACAAAGTCAAAATGAACCAAAGAAACCCGAGGGGTTTAATGATGAAAATTTAGAAGACGTTGGACAAAACAGAATTGCGGTAAGCTCTATGTGCTACAAATGGACTTTTTCAATCAAAACAAAACAAGGTATTAGATGTAACCACTGCACTAGAGAATTTCACATTGTGTGTATTAAAAAAATGGATATGGAATATAACCCCAATATTCATATGCAATAAGTGTAAGGGAGTAGGATTTCCTATTTGAAATAATATGACCTGCAAATAATTCACCTATAAGACTGCAATTTTAAATTGGAATTTATTTAATTTTTTGTTGTATTTATTGATTTTATTTGTGATTATTAATCTTTTGTGATAATCAATTAACTAGCTAGCTCTAGCTATTTATTTAAAATATTGAAATTAAATGCTCATTAATAAACTAACTTACACAGCCAACACAAATTGTGTTTTATTTCAATAACTTCACCACTATAAAGATTGCCAAACCAGTGGAAAACTGATGTCAATAATTGTACTACAATAGAATGTCAATAATTATATTCGTGTGTCAATAATCGTGCTTTTGTTAATCGTATCGTAAATCAATTATATTTTTAAACTAAATAACTAAATAACCATTTTCGAACTGTAATACTGAAGAAAATGTCTAAAACATGTAAAAAAGCTTTAAACTACACAAATTTCAAAAATTGGAATTAACTCCAACAGTTTGAATTGAATTTAGCGGTTTATTTGGTGGCTTGGAATTATCTTCCAGTTTATCCACCCTGGTAGCAAGCTGGCTGAAATTTTGTCTCATTTCTGCCTGAAATTCGGTGAGCATTTTCATTATATTACTAATGAATGGCTCGTTGGACACAGGTTTCTACCTGCTTTCTTGATTTACATTGTTATTTGAGGTTTTGGTCACCTGGGCGTAGGAAACCCCTTCTCTAATAGTATCATATTGTTGGTTAAGCTTTTGCTGTAGTCGCTCTGCTACTGTTATTTTTCTCGGTAGTTGAGCATTTAGTTTTTTTTGATACACCAGGCATCCTTTGTAGCTAGCCGGATGACCATTTTCCCCGCACAGTGCACAAGTTGGTATAACATTTCGCGGCTTTTGACATTGTTTCGTTTGATGACTCTCTGCGCATTTGACACATTTGGCTTGCCTATTGCAGAAGTTCTTTGTGTGCCCTAATTGTTTTCAATTTGTACACTGTGGTATACCTATTACCTTTTTAGGTGGTTCAATAGACACCTTGCAATACAGCAGGTTCTTAATTTCGTATATGTCCTTATTGTTTTCCCCCTGCAACAGGTCTACATAAAAATGGGAAGTGCCTAATAATTTTCTCATTATTAATTGTCGACTTTTTATGAATATTAATAATGTTGGTTACTTTATGACCATGTCCCTCGATTGCCGCTTTGATCTCTTCGCGATCGGTAGATGACGGTAAACCTCGTATTACGACTCTGTACCATCTTTCTGTTTTGAGCTGATAAGTATGGTATTCCATCTTATATAATGTACTATCCTTGTTATTGGATTCAGTTTCTTTAATATCGCTAAGTAGTTTTTTAATTTTACGGTAGTCATTTTCAGACTGCGTTGTTATTTTGATATCGTTATTGGATATTGCTTTAAAAGCTGAGCAGGTTTCTCTGTCACTGCCAATACTCGAGCTCTGAGTATATTAAAATTCCTAACATTGCTGACATTGATTGGTGGTGGTAAGGGTTCCTTTTGGTGTGCATGTTGTGGTTGTTTTGGTATTTCGTTATCTTGCGGTAGAGATACCCTTGGTGATGGCGTTTTGGAGATTCTCCTCTTTTTATTTACATTTACTTTATTTTGTCTAGGTTGGGTTTCTTTCTCAAGTTCCTCTTCATCCGTAAAGTATTCGTTGCCGAGACTTTGTAGGCTCTGACTTCTACCGATAGTTGACGTAGAAGGTTTATTTTGCCTCTCTAGAGTTTCGATTCTGTTTTGTAAGTTTACCAAAATTTCTTGGTATTTATTACATTGTAACTCATATTGCTGGCATTTTGTCCTTAGTTCATTATTCTGGCGCTAAAACGAGGTTATTTTGATGTCATTCCATTGCCGTCTTGAAGCATACGGTGTCTTTTCTTTAATGTTGGAGAATGCATGAGTTCTATTGGATGTAGGGGGCTTATACTTCTATCTGCTCTAGTAGCTAAGCTTGCCACTACTAAAGCATTGCGGTCGTTTGATATCGACGACTGGAAGCCCGCTTGCTCACTTTCCGAAGTCGCCGGTACTAGGCATCCTAATCCCTGCACCGTAACATTATTCTTCTGCTGATCTGCCATGGTTGGTTTATTGTTCGGGGTTCCTTCCCCTAGCCAGATTTGGTTCGCGGATGGTATTTTATTTCCCACTTACCCTCCGGCAAGCCGGTTAAAGAGCATTCCCCTATCCGCCACCTGGGGACGCGCCACGATGGAAGTTTGGCATCTCCACACGGGATGTTACCAAGATGTACATACATATTTAAATTTAATTATCGCCCTATCTATTGCCAATTTATCAAACTAATATTTAGTACATTAGTATTTACATACCCAATATGCAATGCCGACGGAATTCCATTTAAATTCGCATTCTAAAACTACACTGCTTCTATTCAAAGAACCATGTGTATCACGCGGAAATTCGTACTCCCCGCCAAAGAAAAGTGTCACAAAAATTCCGGTGTCGGTGTGAATCCCAACTAAAAAGAGAAAAAAATCACAGAAACAAAAGGCACGTGTTTGTATATATTTTCCAATTGGAATAAATAATAATTCTTTTCCGAAATAAAACAAAATTTTCCATTTATAATAAAATAAATATTAATATTTTATTCACATTATTTTTTATTTGTGTACAAAAAACATAGAAAATTTATTTACATATTTAAATTTCATAAATTGAGTTTTGTATTGCATCCGCCACGATGTATTGCATCCGCCACGTTGTATTGCATCCGCCAGCATATTGAGATCTTGAAAAAAAAATCATTGAAAATTTACTACGTAAATGTATTTCGCGACGACGCCATTGTGAGACAGATCTCTATTACCTTTTTAGTCCAAATTTGCACATCGCGATCACTAAATAAGTTAAAAATTATTATTATATATTTAAATTTAAAATTATTTACTTTAACAAATCGAAAAACATTATAATGAAACACAACACACAGTACAAAAACTAATTATGTAGTGCAACCGTGCACGTCGACTTGTCAGAAGAAACTGAAAATAAAAGATACAATCGAAAGTTATAAATCGAAAATAATTTTACCGCGAAATAGAAAGAGAAAAACAATTATTTTTCTCCAAAATCAATATTTTTGTGTCTTTGATATTTTGTAGTACGGAATTTACTACGAATTTGAGCAGTTTTTTCCACACAGTGGAAAAATTGCATACTGGGTATTGTGAATTTATATTTTAGTACACTATAGTCTTATGTAAAACTGTGTAAAATCAGATTTTTAGTGCCATTGTGGTCGTACAAAATAATTTGGAAAATAAATACCAAAGGGAAAACTTCAATTAAAGTAAAAATTAAATTGTTGTAAATTATATCAATTTTTGGTGTCTTAATTTATTGAAGCTAACTTTGCCAGCTGTTATACAAACCTAAAACAAATAAATATTAAAGTCCACAAAAGACTAGGGAAACAAGTATACGAGAGCTGCAGGTTGAACCAAAAACAATTTGGCAGGGTTAATAAACATGGCCGATAATAACACATTTAATACTTATGTGGGCTAGATTTCTATATTTAATTAGTAAATTCTAACTTGAATTAGTTCAATTTGGGATAAATATTGAATTAAAATTAAATCATAGTAAAAATTTTCATTTTGTCAAACATTGTTGTTGTTGTTGTCAACATAAACATGGCCGATATTAACACATTAAATAGTAATGAAAACTAGATGTCTATATATAATTACAGAATCCGTATTTAAATTTCTTCAAATTTGGATTAATATAGAGTTGTAACTGAAGAACCATAGCCAAAATTTCGTTTTGTGTGAAAAATTGTTGTGCTTGTCAAAAACATAAAAAATAACAACCAAGAAACATCCAGGCATTAGTAACTATGTATACTTACTGGGTGAGCTTTTTTCTAAAAACTGCAACGATGTTTTCGGTCGAAACGTACGCCAATTGTAAACTTGCTTTGAAAAAGTTAATCCTGGGCGAACACCAAAAATTCGCACAGTCCAAGTATGAAATGTTACTTCGAATAACTTAATTGAAAAATACGAACTAAATAACACCAAAATAAATTTCACCATTGGTTGACCCATAATAAAGCTCGTGCCAGACTAACTTGTTATAAAAAAGCCATTAATTACATACAAATTAAATTAAACAAAATAAAAATTTGCTAAATTTAAACAATTTATAGAGTTTTTTTCGGATTTTTCTATATTAAGCTACGGCTCTCGTATATTTTTAGTTATTTATTTTAAAAACAAATGGTTAAATTTACAATACATATTCTATATCGCCAAAAAGCACAAAAAGCAAAAAAATATACTGTTAAAATATTCAATTCAGTTAAAAAATTAGATCCGTAATAAAAATAAAATAAAAAAAAAATTTGCTGAACTTTAAAAAAATAAAAATTTAAATTGATTGCCCACATTGGAACTTAATTGAATTGGATATCGGAATTTATTATTATTATTATTTTTTCAGCGATGCGCATTGGTTTTTCGAGCTTTTATGTATTATTATGTTGTATGTGTACTTTTTAGTTTGTTGTTATTCGGCGATCCCATTTCAATTGTATATTTACTAAAATAATAGTATATGTGGCTATGTATAATAAATTTGTTGTTGGTGCGATTTCTATGTTTATAAATATTACAGGAGATTTTTTTTTATGTTTTAGTTTTACAGATCAATTATTTTAATATGACCATGAACCAAAAAAAAAATCGCTAAACAAAATAACAAAAAAAAATAGAACTGAATAAAATATAAAATTCGTGTGTATGGTGTAAATATTTATTGAATTTTGTGATATTTAAATTCATTTACCAATATAGTTTAGCTTTTATGGGTGGAGGAGGTTTATCGTTAAATTGAAATTTAAAGCTTCAAGCTATAATGAAAATTTTTAATTGGGTTTTTTAATTTAATTGTATATTAGCTTTGATGTCGTTGTGGAGACAAACACATGTGTATTAATTGGGTATGAATTCTAATCTATTTTGAAAGACATAATACAATGAAAAATTATTTATAATGCAATAGTTTTATGAACCATTTTATTTAACATTTCCGCTTTTGCGATTAGAGAGACTGCTTTTTATATTTACCTAGTAAGAGATTATTATGGCAGACGGCGTAGAATTTCTAGTCACAAATACAAAGTTTTTTTTAATTTCTCAGTTGAAAATATATTTGTTTGTAAGCGCAAATAATCAGACTACAGTATATAGATGAGGTGCAATACCGAAAACTGTCGCAGGGAAATACAGGAAACGAGTCTATTTGTTTTGGCGTAGCGCCTGAAGACTTGATGCTGCCTTTATTCAATCTGTATTGTATTAATTACAAACCACATCATATTTTGTTAAAATGTATTCTAAATTATCATCTCTGATCGATAGCACCGGTCCCGCGTCATTAATGAAAATAATGAATATTTTTCAATCTCTGAATTTTGTTAAAATTTTCTCTGTTTATTTTTTATGACGTTTTAGTGCTGATGGATCAAATTTTTTGAATAATTCTGATGTGATTTGAGTATCACCAATGAATTGTCATTATGACAGTAATGAATTTTCATTTTGACAACGAGGTCTGGTATTTCAATATTTATTATCGCTTCATTTCTGTCTAAAGATTTACTATTTTGGATATTTGCGCTAGAGGACTGATGACCAAATTCGCAACCGTATACTGTTTATGAGAATGAAAACACAAATTATCGGGAAATTGCAAATCAATTTTATTTAATCACAACACAAAACAACACAATAAATATCATCAATTGAATAGAAAATCCTGTTGTCCAGCTGATGATGTCGTCATCCAACAATCTACAGCTTCAACCTAAAAGAAATACAACAAAATTTATAAATATGTACTTACCATTTTAATTGTATAACATAGTATTCCAATCATTTATGTATATTGTATCAATCAATTCATTAATTTATAAATAGTAGATCTGAAATCAAATTTAGAAACTAAATTAATTTTCTTGTAAGAATTTATTTCATTGTACTTAACTTTTATGTCCCGTATTGCAAAGGTAAACAAATCAAATATTTATGGAAATGTCAATTTGTTGGTAACGTAAAGCAAAAATTGTACTAGATTTGGTTGCGTGTAGTATTGAGTTAAGATAGCTTTTGGTAGCTTAAAGTTTAACATTTATTTATTTTTTGTATAGAATTTAAGATAACATTTTTGTTCTGAAAAAACATAAAACCTTATAAATAAAAATCTCGTTCACTTTTTTGAGAACGACTGAGCGATAAACATCATTTATTATTTTACCAGTGTGTCATCAGGCTTGATTAAAATAAGCTTAACAATTAAATTCTACAATCTCGCACAACCACTAAACATATACGAAAACTGGTGAATGGCATTTTTTTCTTTTAAAATTCGTTTCTGTTATAATTTTGTTGCCGATTAATGTATTCCAAAAAAATGTAAAATATTTGCTATAACGAAGCGTGCCACGGGTATCAGCAGTTATAGACCAGTATACCTATCCTAAACAAATTGGCGGCTTCTCTAGAATATTTATGTTGTAACTTAATAACCTTTTTGTTAAAAATAAGAAAAATTTAATATTACTTGAATATTTATTTTAAAGTTTTTAAGTTAAATAAATAAATTCATTCCAATCGGTTTGTCTATGGAAATGTAAATTTAAAGTCCAATAGGAGAAATTCCTTAAATCTTGTAGAAGAAAATAAAAATATTGTTTGCAATATCAAACATTTAAAAATTCTCAAAATCCTTGTAAGAACCATAGTCCCAAAATACCTGATTGATCCAAATTTGCCCTAAAAAGAAAAAATGTTATAAGCTTTCAAAAAACTTATACAATTGTCCATTGAATCCCTTATAATGGCACTACAAATGAAAACATGCATATTCTATTTTTGAGATAACATAGTTCAATAGAATCGGATATGAATCACTATATAATGGTAGACTGTGGTGTGATCTGTTCGAAAATGTGAGTGAGAACTGATATAGATTTCTTTTGGATCGGTGGTATAAAAAAGTAAATTTGTTAAAAACTTAACTATTGCAAGGTTCACTAGAATTAAATAAAGTTCACCACAATTTTAGAGCACTTGGCCAATTTTTAAAATGATTAAATTCCATAAAATAATTAAAATTTTCAAAAATGTATGTTGTCGATGAGTGGTTTGAGAGAAACAGAAAGAATCAACGAAGAACAAAGCCATTAAATGAAAATAATCGGTAAGTGTTTGAATCGTCATTTTAGTTAATGAAAGCACCAAAAATTTCAATTATTTGAACGAAGTAATAAATAAAATCAAAAAATTTGATCGTGCCCCTCTATGGGTATAGCAAAAACTTGTAAACATTAAAAATAGAATTCCCCGATCAACCATACAACTTTATGGGGCAGGTAATGAGACAGTGGGGTTTAAAATAAAGAATTCTACAATACCAAAAATGTGTTGGACGTCAGCGTGAAACTTCTTCTGTTAATAGACAGATGAACTATTTTAATTACGGTGATACGCGGTTAGTCTTCTATTCTAAACCAAACCATTATTGATCACCATATTATTGATTGATTTTTACAGTTTAATCTTGATATAAAGCTATTTCTTTAGTTCCGACGTTTAATCTACTTGTAAAGTTAAATGTTGTAATATATATATTTTTTATCACTATATCTTAAACAAAAAACCTGCAGTATACCTATTATGATGGTAGAGCTAAAGCGAAAATAATTTGAAATTGATAAATGAGAAAAACCAAAAAAGTATAGCGTATAGCTAGTATAGAGCAGATAAAAACTGGTTAAATGAAAAAAAAATTCTATATACGTTGTTCCAAAATTTAACAATTTAGAAACTTAAGACTGACTGTAGCAAAGAACTAACATTCAAAAAAAAAAAGAAACACAACACAAACAGATTGAACTAAAAATTAAATTTTCAATTTTCATTTCAAAACATCTGTTTCTCTTAATACACATCTTGTTTGACTTTTAAAATTAAAAAAAAAAACGAAACGAAACGAAAAAAGCTCCAGCAACATTAAATAAATTTTCCATCTATTTTACTTTGTTCCTATATATACCGAGTTATATTGTTTGTTGTTGTAATATAGTTTTTTGTGTTCTTAATAAAAATAATAAAGTCTTTCTATAAATATGCGGGTGGGTATATACAAATTAAATATTTCCCCAACTCTCTATAGTATCTTATGCTTATTCCATATTTAAGATATTTAAGTAAAAAAAAAAATCGTTACCGCTTCATTATCACTTTCAAGTCGATAGCAAGATTCTCGTATACGTGTTTAGTAAATGCGAGCATAATATACATTGTTTCTGCGATAACAATAAAAATCATTACGTTTTTGGTCTCAAAATAATATTAATTACTATATATGGTTAGATGGCAGAGTCCGGATAAATTGGTAGATTTAATTAAACGAGAGCAAACTAAGTAAAAACGTTTTTACCGAATACAATGTATATTTATGTGTTAAGGACAACAATGTATGTAACATAATTAATTTTCTCACTTTTCAAGTACAGCTGGATGTGGATACCTATAGAGGTGAATTATAAAATCCCAATTTTTTATAGCACCTGAAAAAAAATTCCAGTTAGATACTCGCAGTGCAACACTAAAACATAATATAGAGTACGGTAAAACCCAACTATGTATAAAAATATAATATTGGCACAATACAAAGCAAGAAAATTGTTACAATAACAGAACACTCTGCACAAAAGTATATAAAGATATAAAAATAATTAATTAAATTCTGTATTGTAGTGTTTAGAAAATAGAAAAATTACGATGTCAGATGGATAAAATAATTTTCATTATTAAAAAAGAAAAATTATTTCATTTTTGTAGCACTTTTTTAAGTAAGTGGATGATGCACAGAGCATTCGGAATTGTAGATAAAACTCACTCGTATGTGGAAAATGGAATATGGTAGATGTTACAGATTTATTTAAGTTTTCGTCATTATACCTTACTTTTGACAGGTTTACTCTGAATCGCCCGCAGAGATGAGGTAAACATACTTTGCCGTTCTGTTAATTCGCAACTTAAACTCTATACGCGATAGTAAAATGAAATGGTTGCTTATAAAATTTTTCTGTCGGACTAAGAGGATTCAACTTTTTTTAATTTTAATAGCAAGTCTGAGCCTGCGAGTAATTTCAAAATTCTTTAGGCTATATTAAGCATAAATAAAGTTTGTGCCTCACTAAAGATGGTGCTCGGGACTATCTTCCCCCTATGCTGACGTATCAGCACTGGTTCTTTCATTTGGTAAAAAAGAGTGCTAAAAAATTTTGGAGAGCAATTCAAACAATGATTTTTCCAACAAATAATTTTTCCAAATGCATTCAAGCATTTTACGACAAATTCGGTGTACAGGAGAACATTTTTTGTAAACAGCAAAATATATATGCAAAACTGAGTTGTGTACCAATTTGCAAATGTTTATAAGATTAAAAGAAAGTTTATTCTTTTACTTGCCGGTAAATTTTAATATGACTTGCCATTTCATCAGTTTTCAACGCCACACTTTAAGAAGCCTGTGACTTTCGCGATAAAAATGTGCCAACTGATACAAAAAATATAAAATGAGTGATTGTGATGAAATATATTCATATAGGAAAGAATCTGGTTATGTTTAGAACAATTTCCACACCACACCATGCAAACCTATTAATTTATTGCAAATCAACATGTTTCTGGGTATTTAATTATTTATCATAAGCCTATTAGAGGTTCCATTTGCGCGAAGGAGCATACATCATCCAATAAAACGACTGCGGCCACGCAATTACGGAGCACAAAAAGTACAAAGTAAATGAGGTAAATAGTAAACTTTAAATGTTATTTGTAAAATGACCCTTTAAAAGAATGTAAGGACAACGTACAAATGAGTGGTGCAGTGCATTCAAAAGCGGTCGAGATGGGGTGGAATATGGCTCTGGTCATCCTCAACTGAAGTTACCATCAATATTGTGAAGAAAATGGTGACAAAAAATCGTTATTTGTAGGTTTGAGAGAGATAGCAACTAAAGTTTCCGTATCTCACGAATCAATGCGTGCCATTGTAAACGATTGTTTGAAGATGAAACACGTTACCGCCCGACTAGTTCTGAAAAACCTGCGTTTACTTCAAAGACTCAATCGCGTAAAGGTCGTTAAAGACATACTAGAACGCGTCAATTCAGGATACCACCTTCATAACACGCATTATAACTGGTGAAGCAGCCACCAGTGGAGAGCAAACAGTGGAAAAAGTCAAAGAAGGCCATATTGCAACAGCTACCAATACACTCCCACAGCAAGAATTAAGACGCAAACCCTAGAACCGCGATAAAACTTGGGAGCAATCCCAAAGAACTTCTGTACCTCAAGTTGCACATGTAAAAAAAATATTTCGCCGCTGTAACGTTAAAACGAACATTCGCCACGAGCAGTCAAGAAAATACAGAAGAGGACGCTAGATCAATTCGTACGGAATGCCTACGATAGACAACTATAAAATTCACCAAAATCGTACCAATAAGAGAGAGATGCATCTGAGAACACATTAATTTATTTCATATTTAATTCATATTCAATTCATATTCAATTCATATTCAATTCATATTCAATTCATATTCAATTCATATTCAATTCATATTCAATTCATTTTCAATTCATTTTCAATTCATATTCAATTCATATTCAATTCGTATTCAATTCATATTCAATTCATATTCAATTCATATTCAATTCATATTCAATTCATATTCAATTCATATTCAATTCATATTCAATTCATATTTAATTCATATTCAATTCATATTCAATTCATATTCAATTCATATTCAATTCATATTCAATTCATATTCAATTCATATTCAATTCATATTCAATTCATATTCAATTCATATTCAATTCATATTCAATTCATATTCAATTCATATTCAATTCATATTCAATTCATATTCAATTCATATTCAATTCATATTCAATTCATATTCAATTCATATTCAATTCATATTCAGTTCATATTCAATTCATATTCAATTCATATTCAATTCATATTCAATTCATATTCAATTCATATTCAATTCATATTCAATTCATATTCAATTCATATTCAATTCATATTCAATTCATATTCAATTCATATTCAATTCATATTCAATTCATATTCAATTCATATTCAATTCATATTCAATTCATATTCAATTCATATTCAATTCATATTCAATTCATATTCAATTCATATTCAATTCATATTCAATTCATATTCAATTCATATTCAATTCATATTCAATTCATATTCAATTCATATTCAATTCATATTCAATTCATATTCAATTCATATTCAATTCATATTCAATTCATATTCAATTCATATTCAATTCATATTCAATTCATATTCAATTCATATTCAATTCATATTCAATTCATATTCAATTCATATTCAATTCATATTCAATTCATATTCAATTCATATTCAATTCATATTCAATTCATATTCAATTCATATTCAATTCATATTCAATTCATATTCAATTCATATTCAATTCATATTCAATTCATATTCAATTCATATTCAATTCATATTCAATTCATATTCAATTCATATTCAATTCATATTCAATTCATATTCAATTCATATTCAATTCATATTCAATTCATATTCAATTCATATTCAATTCATATTCAATTCATATTCAATTCATATTCAATTCATATTCAATTCATATTCAATTCATATTCAATTCATATTCAATTCATATTCAATTCATATTCAATTCATATTCAATTCATATTCAATTCATATTCAATTCATATTCAATTCATATTCAATTCATATTCAATTCATATTCAATTCATATTCAATTCATATTCAATTCATATTCAATTCATATTCAATTCATATTCAATTCATATTCAATTCATATTCAATTCATATTCAATTCATATTCAATTCATATTCAATTCATATTCAATTCATATTCAATTCATATTCAATTCATATTCAATTCATATTCAATTCATATTCAATTCATATTCAATTCATATTCAATTCATATTCAATTCATATTCAATTCATATTCAAATCATATTCAATTCATATTCAATTCATATTCAATTCATATTCAATTCATATTCAATTCATATTCAATTCATATTCAATTCATATTCAGTTCATATTCAATTCATATTCAATTCATATTCAATTCATATTCAGTCCATATTCGATATATATTGAAATCATATTTAATTCACATTCGTATTGTGGATAATTTCGAAAAGATGAACGAAGTGGTTATGGTGAATATGGTAATGAATAGAACGGCACGTTTCCGAAATTTATCAGTAGCTATATGCAAAATGATTGTGTGGAAAAAATTGCTCTTTTTTTGGCTTATGAGGAAGGCTTATGATATTGACTAAAGATCAAATAATTTTGTGTGTATAGCTACTAGATACTGGAAGAAATCGGGCTAACAATACAGCCCGTAGTAATACTGGAAGGCGGTCCAGCTTACTTCTGGTGGATTCTGATAGCAGTGTACAGTTTGTTTTTATTTTTTATTATCACTGCAGACTGTTCTGGGACCAAGGCTCTTCCAACTCTTTCGCGGTTTGCTTTTTCCATCCTTACTTTTACGCCGCTGCCAGCCAATTTGAGGACGTACGGCTATAGGTTCAATTTTATCACCATTTGTAAATTGCAAAGCTCAATTCCATCCTATATTGGGGTTATAGATGTGTCCCAATTCATCACAAATTAAGATCGTAATCTGTAGATGAAAATTCCCGTTGCAATCTGCCCCTATCGACATTTGAACCCGGTACCTCCGTATCCAAACGCCCAAGTTTTAACCACCCTGCCATTTGGTCGGTATAAGCAATGTACAGTTTTTAGATCAAAGATCAGATCTTGCTAATATCATTGTTAGAGAAACAAATAGAAAAGTCAGTGTTATAATTCGAAAATGGACTAATGATAATCCAGAAGCCAAACCAAAGGAATGGCAAAAATTCACTGCGAATAAATTTATGCCTGTATATAAGTTTGTTATTGATTATTGGGGCCAGTACACACTCAACAAAACAATTGTGGACCGCTTATAATATTATAAAGCTACAATATCACACAAACCATTCAAAATCGTCACCATTCGGTTTTATAATGGTAATACTCGTCCTCAGCAATTGTTGATTAGCAAATCGGCAGCCATTAACGAGATTTGGTTCAATTAAAGTGGCGCAAAACGATTGAAATCTCAAATACAGTTATATCATTGGATTCATCATATCGAAACGAATTAGATGGCTAAGTCACGTTGCAAGGTCAAAAGTGTTAAATAGCAATAACGAACCGGTGTACGTCGCATAGAAAGACCCCGAAGGCGCAAGCGATTGAACTAAATAGATATGAGGATCTCGAGGCAGGCAAGAATACCTATGGAAATTACAAGCAGTCGGGAACCAATTTGCATGGCTTTGACCCTTTTGAATTCTGTATCAAACATTACGTATAAATTAGAGAAATTTTTTCTACGAAAACCATTTAAAAAAATTTCCGAGTAATTAACTTGATACTTTGTATTGAAAATGTTATTTCATCTAAATTTTACAACGACGAAAACAATCATAAATTCCCGAAATATACAGATACGCAGTTCGAAAAAAAATCCAAAATAAATAAATATTTAATAATAAAATATTAAATGGAAATAAATTTGTTTTGTTTTCAATTTTTCAATATACGAGTGTAGGGCTTCTTGCCATTATTTATCCTTTTTAGATATAAAATCGAATGTAATCAAATAAATTGTAGTTTTTTGAATTAATATATTTGCTTTGATCAATCGAACGTTTATATTTATGTCAGTAGCATGAAATGTTATTTTGATCTATATGAATTTTTAATTTATAACTATATTTTTGTGTATCAAAACATCTTACTTTTTAAATTGTATTAATATTGACAATGTATAAAAATTTCATAAGGCATATTATTCAAAACTAAAATTTTTAATTTTTGTCAATATTTTAAAAGGTTTTGTTATCTGTTCTTGAGAAATTGTGGGTGGTACTCGTGTTAATTGCTACTATCCCAAAACTAAAATTTAACGAACTTTGTGATCTCATAAATCAGCACAATCATTATAGTCGACATTGAAATATCATTTTGCAATTTTAAACGAATTTCGAATTTGTTGTTTAGAAATTGTTGATGATATTCAAGCTAAGATGCAGCAGCTCAAATATCAAATTGCACGTGAGCTAATAAATGTGAAAATCATATTCGAAATTTAAATATTTAATTTTTGCAATTTTAAGAGAGTTTGTAATTTGTTCTTGAGAAATTCGGGTTAATACTTTTTATAGCACCAACGCTGGATGTATAAAAGTCGTTGGCAATGCCGGATTCATTGACAATGATTACACGAAATAAATTGTTTCGAACATTTTTCTAAATTATCCTAAAAATTGAAATGGGGTTATTTAGGAAGCACTCAACTCATTGGGAACCAAGATTATTTTCTTTCAAATTTTATTAAAAGTTAAGTGAAGTAATGATCCACAAACAAGTAATGATCTTAAGATCAACATTGGATCACATGCGGTTTCGGAGAATGTATCAGACCACTAGATGGTTCTTGTAACGAGAAACGTACTAACCATACAAGAAACTCGATCAGTTTGTGCGACTACTAAAAATAACGTGAAGATGTAAGTTTCATATAAGGGACCCCCGCCTAACTGGAAAAATCTAAAACTTGAAAACTAAATTATTATATGTATATTCAATCACCAATAAATGTGTTAGTGAAACGATTGGCAGAAAATATAAAGAAAAAAATCTTTATAAATGTTTTCATCGATTTTCATCAGGTCAAGAAAATTTGTATTGTTCTCTTTGCTTTTCTGATATTTTCACTGGCTGTCCTGATCTGCTGCGCGATTTATTGTGAGATGTAAAACCAAAGCAAGCTGCCTTTAATATCAATTCCATTGTTGCTTGCTACTTACTCAGCTGATTGGTTTTATGCTCTAGTTTACTCTAGATGGTAGTCCCTACTCGCAAATTTATTTTATTATTATGCTGTAAAAGCTTTACAGATTTTCTTAAATTTTAATTTATTTTGATTTTATTAATATCACAACAACACAACATTATACAGGCTTAACATTAAAGATACAAGCGAGATATAAAATAAATCTATCGACTCAGACGTTATACGATATTCTAGAGCCTATATACTCTACCTAAGTACCAAGAAATGTACAACAAAATATTTTCGTTCCTGAATTGAGTTGAATAATTAAAACTATTGTCCGTATATACAAAATGTACTAAATGAATCAAAAGAACTAAAGCAGAAAAACATTCGCTTTCATGAGCTTTTTATAGTGTACCTTCATATTATATTGTATATCCTTTGTATACTTACGTCATGAATTAAAGAAACCGAATAATAATGTAATGATGCGAATAAAAAAAGAGTGCGGGTGGAATGTGTTATCTGTTGGTATGGAAAAAATGGCCTTAGGTGGTAATAAAAGCTTTACAACAATAACAACAACAAAAACAACAAAAAGGTAAAATGGAAATGAAATGATCATCACAATGTTGGTTTTATTATTGTTTTTTGCAATTTTTTTTTCCTTTTAGTATTGTTTTGGTTAAGATTTTTATTACAAATTTATTTTCTTTCATTTTTCATGATTTTCTTGGTTCATCTTTCTTCGCCGCCGCCATTGCCGCCTCCACCACATAATCATAAAAAATTCAAGTTTCTTTCTTTAATTTTAATTTATGGTGAATTTAGTGTCGATGAAATGTCTAACACGTAGAAAAGTTTTGTTATTGTATAGGATTAATTAGTTTTGTGGTGTTCAAGTAGAAAATTAATTTTTTGGATGGATCTTTGAAGGTTTCAGAAAAATGTTTAATGGTGCTTTGTGGAAAGTGAATGATACCTCTGACTACTAGAGGTACATTTCCTAAAATTCTGCATTTCTTTCTATTAATTATGGAAGTTATGCTGAAGTTGTAAGAAAATTTCGTACTCACTGTGAAAGAGTAAATAGTGGTTAAAATTCGCCACAAGCTGTTGCAAAATATGAAGAAACCAGTATCATCGTAGTTGTTAATGAGTGTCCAAAATTCTTAATTCTTCATCCCAGCAAAAAAACAGTTTACCAACCACTTTATTCAGAATTTTGGATAAATATTTTACTTTGATTGTAAAAAAGATTCAGATAACCCAAAAAAAACCATAAAACAACAAAATTGTCGGATCGGGCTGACGAAAACCCACGAGAAATAATGGAAAAATTATGAATCCACAGAAAGTGATTGGCTGAATTGGATAACCATCACTGTTAATGCATTTCAGGAAAAAATAATGCGACAACATCCATATCCACCAACATCAAACAACCGTTGCTTGATTTATTATAAATTTGGGTAACAACACTAGAACAGCATTAAAAATACCTAGATAACGAGCAAAATAAAAAAAATTAAAAAAACACAAGTGTCAACGTCAAAGAATAAAAATTGTTTGTGCAATTCCAACGTTGAATTTTTTAAACCATGCTGGAAAATATTGTGGTTTATAGCCTAATCCAAAAGTAAATGATCATATTCGATCAACATTTCTGTAAATGTAAAACATATTAAATAAAAGCAAATACACATTTTGCATGTGACAGACCTAGCTTTGAAAAGAAAAGCCTGAATTTCCCTAAAGTTTAATGTAAAATTATTTCTTCATATTTTAAACAACAAAACTTTATTGACTCCATCGTTGGTACTATTGGGAAAATTGGGAAAAATATTTTTTTACCTAAAATATAATTTTGTGACCTACTGTTGTAGTTAAATATAATATTTTGGTGTAAATATTTTCGAAACAAAGCTGATTGGGTAACTTGTATTCCACAAAATTTTTATTGGGAAAAATAAATCCCAATATACGAGTAGCTTTGTTTCAAAAATATTAACACCAACAATTCTAACAGTACGCTTAAAAAATACATATAATTTAAACAAAAATCGTATTCCTAAAAAGATTTCAATCTATTTTGGATTTCAGACGAACATTGTACATTTTTTGAAATTGAACAAATACCGTTAAATTTTAACTAATATTATCATTATCTTGATTTTTTTGAAAAAGTCAATTATGCCACTTTCAAAATAAACTGCTGATAATATATCTTGGTGTGGTTTAAACATTTATCTAACACTACATACGAGAAAAGATGGTAACATGCGCAAATTACCAAAATTTGTTGGACTAATGTAATTAGACTTATTAACCCCTTGTAAGTTTTAACTCGTATTTATCATGATCCTAATTCAATTATATTTATACATATTATTCATATATTTTTACTATAGAAGTAGAGTTAAATGTATACAAACATCTATAGTATATGGAAAACGGGATCCAGGTGTCTTTTTTTTTATTTCAAAATTTAATTCTGCAAGAATAGCACTGTTGAGGCGTCTGCAACATCACAAAATAATGGTTACATGTTCTTGGAGCATTGTATACTTGGTCATTTTGCATGTGACAGACCTAGCTTTGAAAATAATAGCCTGAATTTCCCTTAAGTTTAATATTTAATTATTTTGTTGTAATGTTTTAAACAAAAAAACAAAAAAAAACCCTATTAACTCCATCGTTGGCACTATTGGAAAAATTGGGAAAACTTTTTCATTTCATTTTTTACCTAAAATATAATTTGCTGACCTACTGTTGGAGATAGTTTGGTGTAAATATTTTCGGAACAAAGTAGATTGGGAAACTTGTGTTCCACAAAATTTTTATTGGGAAAAGTAAATCCCAATATACGAGTATCTTTGTTTCAAAAATATTAACACCAACAATTCTAACAGAACGCCGGAAAAATACATATAATTTAAACAAAAATACTATGAAATCATTTTTCTTTCATTCGCTATTTCCAGGGAAAGACAGAATAGTCACACATGTCGCCGTATCCCAAAAAAGATTTCAATCTATTTTGGATTACAGAAACGGAGAAATTCGAGCGTGCGAATTGACGAGCTATTGACAGTCATATTGATTGATAAATTAATCATTTAAATAATTGTATTTAACATAACAATGATGATATTATGGTAAATGCAATCATGTATTTATCATATATTTTTCTGAGTGTAAGGCGTCTGCAACATCAAAAAATAATATTTACATGTTCTTGGAGCATTGTAAACTTGGTCATCGGTATGCACTTTTTTTTTTGGTAAATATTGATGAAATTGTGTTCACAAGAAACGAAAGAAATTGCAATTTATCATTCAAAGGCTTCTCTTTATTTGTACTATTAATATTTCTTATTCAGCTTCGAGTATGTAAATCATGAGCTTTCAATTAACACTTTTCACAAAAACTGATTTAGTAATGTATCCTCTTTCCTCTACCATTATAATGAGTTATTATTATTTAGATCAATCAACTAACTTATATGAATCCGCAGTCTACATAGAAAGCCTGCAACTATACCAGCACCGCAACGAAATATTGATTACAATATGCCGCCACACCAACGAAATATTGCTAGACCAAAATAATAGAATATAACCTCCTCAAACAGTTGAACCAAAACACAAATTAAATTGTGTTCATATATTTAAATCAAGCAAGCGAATTATATAAAATTATCACGCGACATTTAAAACTTGTGTCAAATTTGTCCTAAATCTGTCCTAAAAAGCAACAATAACAAAAACAGATGAGTTTGTAAAGACGTTTCTCCATATAATGTATTTTTTGTAAAATTTCTCTATAAAATGAATTTTAATACGATACAAGATACATACTTGTACGTCTAAATTGGGAATTCAGGGTGTTTAGGACAGCCAAATTTTTATTGGTCTCCCATAAATCATATGTACGGTTTCCAAAATTTTCCATGAAAATACTGTAATCCGCGTCTCTAGTTGGCGTTTATATAGAGATACTCCTAGGTCCTTTATAAAAGATAAACACCCTGAGTAAAGTATTTTTCAGGGAAATTTTGGAAAACCGTTCATATGATTTAGGGAATATCAATACAAATTTTTCTGTCCTAAACAACCTGAATTCCCAATTTGGCCAAAATTAACGTGTTTATCACTTATGTAGGAAAGGGTCCAATTTTAATATTTACATACGTTACTTTGCATGCCGGTTTATAAAAGTTTCCGGAAACACTCAGAAAATTTTACGTTTGGTTTTTAGTGAAAGTTAATTTGAAAAATCTAATTTTGTCTTAATTAAACTGGGATTAAATATTACTAAACATAATAAATATTTCATTAATATTTATTTAATTTTTGTGATCATTTTCTATTTGTTTCCCAGAGTATTAGATACTATCAAATTTGTAGGAATTACAATTTACATTAGTACGTAAAAACAAATCAATGTATGTTTTTATCGGTGATCCAAATTTAGTATATTATACTAACTAACACGTTTAATTGTTTTCAGGATTTAGGACAAACTTCACTAGTTTGTTCAGTAATTTAAAATAAAAAAATCCTATTTTTCTAGGACAGTTTAGGACAACCTGCACGCGAATCATTAAACGGGTTATTATCTGAATGCGCTTCGAAAAAGTCGGAGAATTTTTCATCTCGAAGCCCTTGAACAAGAACAACTATACAACCAAGTAATGAACAAGAATTCCGACTTCTAGTTATATATTAATCGATGGAATCAAGGGCCTCCAAAAATCGATACAACTACCCAGTTCTCGTTTATAAAAGACTATAACGCCATTTTCAACTATAATTTTAATTTCAATTAAAAAAAATCAATTTCAATTTCAATTTCAATTTCAATTTCAATTTCAATTTCAATTTCAATTTCAATTTCAATTTCAATTTCAATTTCAATTTCAATTTCAATTTCAATTTCAATTTCAATTTCAATTTCAATTTCAATTTCAATTTCAATTTCAATTTCAATTTCAATTTCAATTTCAATTTCAATTTCAATTTCAATTTCAATTTCAATTTCAATTTCAATTTCAATTTCAATTTCAATTTCAATTTCAATTTCAATTTCAATTTCAATTTCAATTTCAATTTCAATTTCAATTTCAATTTCAATTTCAATTTCAATTTCAATTTCAATTTCAATTTCAATTTCAATTTCAATTTCAATTTCAATTTCAATTTCAATTTCAATTTCAATTTCAATTTCAATTTCAATTTCAATTTCAATTTCAATTTCAATTTCAATTTCAATTTCAATTTCAATTTCAATTTCAATTTCAATTTCAATTTCAATTTCAATTTCAATTTCAATTTCAATTTCAATTTCAATTTCAATTTCAATTTCAATTTCAATTTCAATTTCAATTTCAATTTCAATTTCAATTTCAATTTCAATTTCAATTTCAATTTCAATTTCAATTTCAATTTCAATTTCAATTTCAATTTCAATTTCAATTTCAATTTCAATTTCAATTTCAATTTCAATTTCAATTTCAATTTCAATTTCAATTTCAATTTCAATTTCAATTTCAATTTCAATTTCAATTTCAATTTCAATTTCAATTTCAATTTCAATTTCAATTTCAATTTCAATTTCAATTTCAATTTCAATTTCAATTTCAATTTCAATTTCAATTTCAATTTCAATTTCAATTTCAATTTCAATTTCAATTTCAATTTCAATTTCAATTTCAATTTCAATTTCAATTTCAATTTCAATTTCAATTTCAATTTCAATTTCAATTTCAATTTCAATTTCAATTTCAATTTCAATTTCAATTTCAATTTCAATTTCAATTTCAATTTCAATTTCAATTTCAATTTCAATTTCAATTTCAATTTCAATTTCAATTTCAATTTCAATTTCAATTTCAATTTCAATTTCAATTTCAATTTCAATTTCAATTTCAATTTCAATTTCAATTTCAATTTCAATTTCAATTTCAATTTCAATTTCAATTTCAATTTCAATTTCAATTTCAATTTCAATTTCCAATTTCCAATTTCCAATTTCCAATTTCCAATTTCCAATTTCCAATTTCCAATTTCCAATTTACAATTTACAATTTACAATTTACAATTTACAATTTCCAATTTCCAATTTACAATTTACAATTTACAATTTACAATTTACAATTTACAATTTACAATTTACAATTTACAATTTACAATTTACAATTTACAATTTACAATTTACAATTTACAATTTACAATTTACAATTTACAATTTACAATTTACAATTTACAATTTACAATTTACAATTTACAATTTACAATTTACAATTTACAATTTACAATTTACAATTTACAATTTACAATTTACAATTTACAATTTACAATTTACAATTTACAATTTACAATTTACAATTTACAATTTACAATTTACAATTTACAATTTACAATTTACAATTTACAATTTACAATTTACAATTTACAATTTACAATTTACAATTTACAATTTACAATTTACAATTTACAATTTACAATTTACAATTTACAATTTACAATTTACAATTTACAATTTACAATTTACAATTTACAATTTACAATTTACAATTTACAATTTACAATTTACAATTTACAATTTACAATTTACAATTTACAATTTACAATTTACAATTTACAATTTACAATTTACAATTTACAATTTACAATTTACAATTTACAATTTACAATTTACAATTTACAATTTACAATTTACAATTTACAATTTACAATTTACAATTTACAATTTACAATTTACAATTTACAATTTACAATTTACAATTTACAATTTACAATTTACAATTTACAATTTACAATTTACAATTTACAATTTACAATTTACAATTTACAATTTACAATTTACAATTTACAATTTACAATTTACAATTTACAATTTACAATTTACAATTTACAATTTACAATTTACAATTTACAATTTACAATTTACAATTTACAATTTACAATTTACAATTTACAATTTACAATTTACAATTTACAATTTACAATTTACAATTTACAATTTACAATTTACAATTTACAATTTACAATTTACAATTTACAATTTACAATTTACAATTTACAATTTACAATTTACAATTTACAATTTACAATTTACAATTTACAATTTACAATTTACAATTTACAATTTACAATTTACAATTTACAATTTACAATTTACAATTTACAATTTACAATTTACAATTTACAATTTACAATTTACAATTTACAATTTACAATTTACAATTTACAATTTCCAATAGTTTAGTTTTAGTTTGGAACTGTAACAATAATGATTAAAATAAATTTTTTTTTTAGTCTCTTCGAATTAAAATTCGTAACTTACCTATGCTATTTACTAAAAGACCGTATCCAACTAGTAACCTCCTATAACAATGAAATTAAATAGTACTAATGTGGTATGTGTCAGGGCGTGAATATTCGTCGTGATATGTCGAATTGTAAGCCATTTTTGCATCGAGTGCTTTGCCTCCCAGTATACTTAAGCTAGCTTATTAGTTGTTTTTGTGTTTTTCGTCCTGACTTGTTATTAGATCGTGCCAAATAACATTAAAATCTAATCACTACCACAAGAGGTTGCAAATGATTGATGTTGATAATGGTATAGGTGCAAATCTCAACTAATAAACTATGTGACCACTTTAAAAATTCCATTCAGAAAACAATATTGCTCGTTACAAAAAAAACACACAGTAAATCGATGTACTCCTATTACGTTATGGTATAGTTGTGATAATTAAAGACATAATCACACTCATTCTTATAATCGGTTTCCAACATTGACAACACTTAGAATGAAAAAAATTTGTTATCTGCTTGTCTTGTCTTTTTCGATCCTGATACTTTAGTGTTCATCTTTTGTTTTATTACACAAAAATCAATCTTAATTTTTAATTACAAACCAATTTTTTTTAGATAGCTTGTAACACGAACGAGAAGTATAGATACAATGACTTTAATTTAATTTATCTTAGTAGAGAGGAACAATAACATAAAATATTTATATATTTTTTTATAAAAGGAATTTCAGTATTGATGTAAGATAAGGAGCAGCATTTTTTTTTATTTGCTGTTGTTAGAGAGCTTCTGTTCTGAAAAGCACAAAATGTTTTCTTTTCATTTTACAGAATGAATGTAGAAAATTGATATAATTTACTCTAAAAAGTGAAGCTTTTTACATTTCTTTGTATACTTTTTTATACTTATTATTTTTATTAGTACATACCAACACCACTATAATCATTATTAATTTCACTGTGTAATAGAATAAAATTAATTAAATATCGATTTGATTAATTGAAAGATAAAAGTCTCGTGTTCAATTTGCTTGTGTTTGTTCCTTTAATCTAAAAATAGAATATTATTATTTGTTCGTCTTATTAGTGATGCTGCTGGTGGTATAAATTTCAATTGTTTAAAATTAATAGGAATAAATTGTGCTTCGAGTCATGCTGTACTGAACACAATGGAAAAATGGTACATGCATTTAACGCGAAATTCAATGATAACGCTGTTTAATTACAGTTTGAAGTAATTTATGTTTAATTTAATTTATATAAATGCATTTTTTGCTTTTACGTGGTATAATACGAAATGGTTTAAATATGTTATTCGCGCTTACCTGTGTGTTACTCTACAGTTCATAACATCAAAATAAATCCAATGTAGTTATAAGCAAAACTTGGCACTTCAAAAAAATAATGAGTTTTGGGATGCTATCAATATTAGATCCATGTTCGTTTATCGAAGTGATGCACTGAGAAAATTTTAAAAGACGAAGTTAAAAAAATAATAATTTTAAGGAAAATTACAAATATTAACATTTATTCCAAACAAAATTTATTCTTTGACACACAGTTTCTGGCAGCTTCTGATTCAATGAACAAAATCATATGAATTTTGAATGTTTTAGAGCAAAATCAATTTTCTCATAAATCAGATAATTTTCGAAAAATGTGTAAAAAACCAAAAAGTGCTTATGGAAGGTGCCACTTTCAGTGAACTGATTTTGACTAAATTTCACTGGTATCTAAAATTATGTAGATATTGAATATGAATTAAATAAGACGTTTATTTTGAAAGTAGTTTAAGTCCATTTTAAAACAAAAAATAATTAATGGTTAATCATGTTAATCATAAATCATAATTCTTATAAATATTTTAATTTATACACAATTTTAGTGTAATATCAATAAAATCACAATGATTTTGTCATTTGAAAACTAGCTAGTTATATTTTTAAAGTTATATTTTAAATCCGATTCAAACACAAATCATTAAAAATCTCAATACAAAAATAAATGGACTTACGTGACCTTCAAAATAATCGGCTCAAATATAAATTGAATATGAAATGAATATGAATTGAATATGAATTAATTATGAATTGCATATTAATTGAATATGAATTGAATGTGAATTGAATATGAATTGAATATGAACTGAATATGAATTGAATATGAATTGAATATGAATTGAATATGAATTGAATATGAATTAAATATGAATTGAAAAGGAATTGAATATGAAATGAATATGAATTGAATATGAATTGAATATGAATTGAATGTGAATTGAATATGAATTGAATATGAATTGAATATGAATTGAATATGAATTGAATATGAATTGAATATGAATTGAATATGAATTGAATATGAATTGAATATGAATTGAATATGAATTGAATATGAATTGATTATGAATTGAATATGAATTGAATATGAATTGAATATGAATTGAATATGAATTAAATATGAAATGAACATAAATTGAATAGGAATTGAATATGAACTGAATATGAATTGAATATGAATTGAACATAAATTGAATATGAATTGAATATGAACTAAATGTGAATTGAATATGAATTGAATATATGAATTGACTATGAATTGAATATGAATTGAATATGAATTGAATATGAATTAAATATGAATTGAATATGAATTGAATATGAATTGAATATGAATTGAATATGATATAAATATGAATTGAATGTGAATTGAATATGAATTGAATATGAATTGAATATGAATTGAATATGAATTGAATATGAATTGAATATGAATTGAATATGAATTGAATATGAATTGAATATGAATTGAATATGAATTGAATATGAATTGAATATGAACTGGATATGAATTGAATATGATATGAATATGAATTGAATATGAATTGAATATGAATTGAATATGAATTGAATATGAATTGAATATGAATTGAATATGAATTGAATAAGAATTGAATATGAATTGAATATGAATTGAATATGAATTGAATATGAATTGAATATGAATTGAATATAAATTGAATATGAATTGAATATGAATTGAATATGAATTGAATATGAATTGAATATGAATTGAATATGAATTGAATATGAATTGAATATGAATTGAATATGAATTGAATATGAATTGAATATGAATTGAATATGAATTGAATATGAATTGAATATGAATTGAATATGAATTGAATATGAATTGAATATGAATTGAATATGAATTGAATATGAATTGAATATGAATTGAATATGAATTGAATATGAATTGAATATGAATTGAATATGAATTGAATATGAATTGAATATGAGTTGAATATGAATAGAATATGAATTGAATATGAATATAATATGAATAGAATATGAATTAAATATGAATTCAATATGAATTCAATATGATATGAATGTGATATGAATATGAATTGAATATGAATTGAATATGAATTGAATATGAATTGAATATGAATTGAATATGAATTGAATATGAATTGAATATGAATTGAATATGAATTGAATATGAATTGAATATGAATTGAATATGAATTGAATATGAATTGAATATGAATTGAATATGAATTGAATATGAATTGAATATGAATTGAATATGAATTGAATATGAATTGAATATGAATTAAATATGAATTGAATATGAATCGAATATGAATTGAATATGAATTGAATATGAATTGAATATGAATTGAATATGAATTGAATAGGAATTGAATATGAGTTGAATATGAATTGAATATGAATTGAATATGAATTGAATATGAATTGAATATGAATTGAATATGAATTGAATATGAATTGAATATGAATTGAATATGAATTGAATATGAATTGACTATGAATTGAATATGAATTGAATATGAATTGAATATGAATTGAATATGAATTGAATATTAACCGAATATGAATATAATTTTAATTAAATATAAATTGCATATGAATTGAATATGAATTGAATATGAATTGAATATGAACTGAATATGAATTGAATATGAATTGAATATGAATTGAATATGAATTAAATATGAATTGAATATGAATTGAATATGAATTGAATATGAAATGAATATGAATTGAATATGAATTGAATGTGAATTGAATGTGAATTGACTATGATTTTAATTTGTTTTATTTTATTTTGAAGAACCTTAACTTACCTTTGTAATGCAGTTAGAAGCTAATCTGTTTTTTTTTAAATAACAGATGTCAGTCCTGTGGCCGAGGTACTCCCTGCTCTCCCGCGGTTCATTTTCCCGTCCTACGCAATTACTGCAAAATTGAAGACATACGGCTATATGACCGACCTAATTTATCATCTACGCATCGCATAACTCCATGCCAGCTTATAGTATTGAACATAAAAGTTTTTTTGAAGATGGGTCGGCCCATGAGTTTTGCACGCCCATAGAAAGTCGTAGTTGTGCTTATTTGCTTTGTCGTGACTAATTTGTAAATATGCCATGTTATATACAGATACGATGAGTGTATAAGATAACAGAGATTATTATCGGGATATGCCGACGGAGGTCGTTTAGTTTAAAATATCAAAAGTTATTCGAACCACATTTGCCTTGGGATATCAAATATACTTATGGTACACCGGGCCCAAACAAAACACTAATATGTTACATATACGCATAGGTACAGTTATCCTGCCAATTTGTTTTGGACATGCGATAATTACAAATCTGAAATATTTTACAACATCTAATATTGTATGTCCAACCTATATCAAAATAAGCTACACATCTAGTGTTTTTATATAATTTACCCCGCCTTGAACTTGAGTAATTCTAATAACAAAAATTGTTGTGAAATTGTTGAGATTTTTTTTTTATTAAAACACACACATGTAGGTAAATATAGAGCTACCAGTATGTATCACAAAGATCTGATTCAGGTATTATGCTAAAAGCGATATCAAATACTTTTTGGTATAATATCCTATTTACGAGATATATATTTTATGTCAAAAAGTGTGTGGTGTATATCATAATTTTTATGTATATTCTGTGTGTGTATAAAATAAGTATGTACATACCAAATATGTACACATTTTAAGTACTTGTATCTGCAGTACAAATTTTGTAGCTTTTATTACTTTTTGCTTTTAATGTACGAAAAAATTATGGTGAACAAGCATTGAATTTTAATTATTGTTTACGTTTTCCGGATAACGTGGCACTGGAAATATTTTTTTTTTTGTATATCGGATACTCTACAAAATATTTATTTATATCTGATGTATATATAATTATAAGCCTGAAGCTATTTTTATGGTTCACAACTCAATTAAAATATATTTCATAAAATGTCGTAAATAAAAGACTCATTAGAAGTCCCTAAAGTAATAGAAATTTCATAAACAATTTCAACTTGCCAGAATATTTATAATTCGTAATGAGTTGCAGCTGTCATACGTGTCTCCAATATAAATAAATCACCCTTATTTATTTACTCACACTTGTAAAGCAAACAGATGTTCTGTATTATAAAATAAACTGAAATTAATATTTTAATAAATTATGTTTCGAGAACGGGATGAGGTATGAATTATATTATGTATTTGTATTGTTTAAGAAATGTTTCATCCCTCATCGTTAATAAGACTTTCTAATCTCTTAAAATTGGAAGGAATATCAAATGGAATCCTATTTTCGATGATGTATGAAATGAATATAAAATATTTATCTAAAGAGAAGCTTTAAAATCAATTTTAGTTTCGATTCCGAAATTGATGTTCTAATTCAAAACCAGCAGAACCCAAATCGAAAAATTATGGCCTAATAAAATTGCCCATTATGAAATGTTGGGGTCCACTAGACCTTGACCATACTTCAGAGTTAGTCTAAGTCAGATCTAGCTGTGCTCTGCTCGATGTAATAAAATAATCTCATATTTTCTACGAAAGTTACCCCTACAGGGGACAACAAGACTAGTTTTCCAATGAAAAGATATGGTTTAACACATATTTATGTTGAGACTGAGCAGATTGGAATGACACCAAGCGTCTAGGTTGTCAATATATTTTTGTAACTTGTATGTGTCGTTGATGTTCTCCATGATTTTAAATATTTTAAGGTCATCTGCAAATATTAGGACATTTGAATAACGATTTGTATTGGGCATGCCATTAATAAAAATGGTGAAGATCGAAGGGCCAATATTGGAGCATCGAGGCACGCCGAGGGTGCGGCTGAAATTAATTCAAACCAGTTTTCAGACAATTTTTTTATTGCTTTTGTTAAATTAAGTTATTGTAAAATTAAATTTAAATTAAGATTGTGAATCGTTCCTATAAGAGAAAAAAGAACTTTGTTGGTGATTTATACAATTTTAGCTGAGCCAATACAATCCTAGGAGCGCTCTTCGCATCCGAGTAGTAAGCGATACTTTATTTTTGAAAATATTTAAAGTTTGTTTGCATATACATATATAAATCAAGGAGAACTACTCTTAAAGGAAAACTACTCATTATTTAAATTTATTAAGAATTCTTATATAATAATATTTTCTACCAAAACATTTTTTGGTATAATTTTTGTTAACATTTAATAGTGATTTGATACAGTGTCAAAATGGAATAGGTTGTTTTTTTATTGATGACGTACGGTGATACGTGCAGTGATGATTTCCTAGATATATTACCACTCCAGCCGCTTAAGCTACCCCGTAATTGAAACAATCGCGTCTCGCGACATGTATACGTAACAAAATGGCGCCCCAACCGGAACCAATTTTTAAAAGTACCGTTGGGTAAAATGTTGGTCGAATTTAATTGTAAAAAAGAATATTTTCGTTGAACCGAAATTTTTCGTTAAGTAAATTATTATTATATCTTTTTCCCTTTTTTTAGTTGTTTTATTGTGGTTGTTTCAAAAAGTCATCCAAGCAGCTCATGTGTTTGCTCAACGTCAGATTCATTAAAACATCCCCTATTAAATCTCTGTAGCAAAAATATTTAAATTTTATTTGATCATAAATTTCAGATTCTTTAATTTTTGTCTTATTTTACCTTTTATTGCGGTTAGTTGCTAAATTTTAAAATCATCAATTTTCAATTTCAATTAATTAATTAATTTTGGACAGGTTGGTTTTTTTAGTATTGAATACCAAGCTGTTAAAACATGAGGAGGTCATAAGCTCCGCCTTATTTTCGATATCTGGTTTCTAGATAGGTATAATTGTGAATTCCTTTAAAATCTTCCGTAAACAAAACCAAAAATTTTTTTGAATGACACGTGGGCGAATTCCTGATTGGAATAGGTTGTATACATAGTATTTCTATGGTATTATCTTGATTCTGATTACGCGACCCTAGAATAAAATGGTTCTGGACATTTTTGAAAAAAATGAGTTATGGACGATCTACATGTTTCAATTTTTTTTTTGCAGTAAAAAATGAAGGTTTAAGTATATTAAGATTTTCGTTTGCGAGAGGAGCGAGAAACAAATTCCAGTAAAATAAAATTGGATTTTTTTCTTTTTAATGAAATATACATTAGGTAACCATAAACATCATTCAAACAAAAAAAGCAAACATGAGTAGCTAGTAAGGAATTTAAAATTATTTTATTCTGCAATTCGATTTTATTCGTTATCTAATTTAAAGCAAGCTGTTTGAACTATCAAAATTTTCGGGGCATACAAAAAAAAATTATAGCACCGAAATCTTTGTTTACATATTGGTGACTCTTTTGAGCTAGCAACTTTTTTTATATGCGTGCATCTGTATTTCTAAAAAAATCACATACGCACTTTTTCTTCTAAAATTTCTTATTTTTAATTCGCAGATACAACTGTTTTGTATTTTTCTGCTCAGCTGGAACTATTTTATTCTAAATGTATGCGGAAAATATAATAAGTTTAATAAATTTGTTTTTGTTAATACATATGTATATTTATTTTAACTTACGATTTATAATAAAACGTGTATTTGTAACAAATTTTGATTGTAGTACTTTATTAGCTTTATTAAACAATTTCAAATGGATAGTTTATTTTATTTATAAAACTTAATTATAATCTATTATATTTCTTCTATCAATTTTGAAATGTCTAGGAATGGTAATATAAATTACTGTAGCTGAAAAAGGCGAGGATATCTTTGAATTACAGCTTTCTAAGGTCGATAATGACGAACTGGTTAGTGACAATGAAGAAATCCTGTATTTTGTGGGGCGCCATATTGCGAACCGATTATTATAGAAATCTTTAACGAACAGGATCTCGATAACCATAATAATAACCAACTATGGGTGACTCAGCAAATGTGTGCAATATTGATCAGCAGTTCAAGCGACACTGTTGCTTTAGAACTACCAGGTGATCTAGTGGCAAATGATTCTGACAATTATTCCAAGACAGGGAATTATCAAATTTTAAAATTTAATCCTCCGATTGAACTGAGGATGAAGCGGTAAGTGAAATAACGAAATGAAATAAAAAGAATCAAACCAATATTTAAATTAAATTTTTTTATCTTATTATAAAGCATGGCTAGGTCTGATAAGTGGAAAATAAATAAAGAAAATTACGATTTTCGAAAATTGCATGTCAAATTGCAAAATGCGTTGCTCCGTGCAACTATCTGAAACTAAACGCAAAAATATTTTCGAGGATTAATATTTCCTGGATCAAGCAGGAAAATATAATTTTATTTTGAAGACAACGAAACGTATTGAGACACGTAGAAAACAAAAATCCGACAAAGTAAATCTTCATGGTAATAGAGTTTCAGTCCGCAAAAAAATTAAAAACGAAAAGCAGAAAAATAATATCAAAAGAAAGGCAGGACTTCCTAATAAGTCATATAAACAGTTTTTCATGTGTTGTTCTCTCTAGCATTCACATTTCATGAAGGGATTTTGCCGCCTGAAATATGGTCCTCCATCCATCTCGACCCATCGCTCTCGTCCTCCAGTTTCAACATAATAATACGAGTAGGTCTTGTTCGATGTCGTCGCGCCAGCGCAGTCGGAGTCTTCCTCTACAACGCACTCCACCTGGTTGTTGATGGGGGAAATAAACAGTTTTCGTTGTGGATAGATGTGTCACCAGGTTGTAAACAATGGGTTAAGAGAGGTAAAACGATTCACCTATGTTAATTTTCAGACATGTTATGACCTTTTGCATGTCAAAGCAGAGAACCGCTGTCCCATTTTCCTTATCCTATTCCTTTAACTGCCTCATTGTTACGGCCATGTGCTCAAATTATTCGTCTCGTTTAGTCTTGGTTTTCTCGATTGTGAACAATTCCTATAGGTCACATTTATCAGATTTGAGTTTCTAAAATCGGAGTTAAATCATGTATTGAAAATGTGCTGATAACGACTGGCGATTCATTTAGTTCTAAACATATTTTGGAATACAGATCACACATTGTGCTAATGTCGAAATTAGCATCTATAGGTATGTAACTCAAGGCCAAATCCAGACTCGCTTCTGATATTGCTCGTCCACTTCAAGAACCCTTCATACTTTTCGACACAGTTCCAGTCATATTCAATTTTTCGTAAACCGTTTTTATCGGTTATCCTAATATTGCCAAAGTGCCCAAATAAAGCTGCTCGCATATAACAGATATTCGCATTTGTATGAAAATTAGAAGTATCAACGAGTATCGTTCCATTGTGCCAATGAAGTATGTCTTAACTTTGTCCTAGATGACGTCCTTATATTTAGGACCATTTTACGATAAGCTTCATTCGAGTATTTAACAAATGAAATTTTTTCTAAAATTCTAATACCTTTATAATTATTGTCAATGTATTGGTAAAAATATAACTTGACTAAGCGAACATTTAGGTGAAATTACTATATATGAAAGTAATAAGAATAATATAAAATTTTGGTAGAGAATAGGTGGGTTAGGGATTTATTGGCCCTGTTTCATCCTCCTACCTACGTTCCAAGATATACAAATATGGCAAAATGTGATAACACACCGATCAAATTATTAAATTGTGAATAATATGAAAGTTCAGGGATTTGCTATGCAAAATCTACCCTGTGTTCCCTCTTCTGATACTGATTTTAATTTTAGGTATTAAGTTTTACATTTACTACCCTAGTTTCATTCTCCTACCTTGAATCCGTGATATCCAGATACGGCAAACTGCGACAATACACAATAATTTTGTCTTAATTTTAACTTGCCTTTTAGGGCGAACTTGAAATGGTTTGGTACGTTTACTTTCCAATTATCCAGTTTGCGGGATCGTTTTCTCGGTTTCTGTAGAATTCAAAATAAAGGCGATGATAAATTACATACAATTTATTTCCATAATTATGTATAAAAATTGGTAGGTGAATATGTTGTTGCCAAAACCCAACTATCTTTTGCCATGTTCGAATACATCACATTTGATTCCAAAAGCGTGAACTTAAACTTTCCGAACCATCCAAATGGCACAGTGGTTAAAGCTTTGGCATTTGGATCGGGAGGTACTGGGTTTGAATCCCGATAAAGGCAGGATGCAAAAAGAAACTTTTATCAACAGATTGCAGTCTGTGATTAAAAGTCGGCGTGCAAAACTCATGGGCCGACCCCATTTTCTATTTTCAGTACTTTAGGCTGGCATGGATATTCAATGCGCAGATGGTAACTTAAATCGGTCCTATAACCGTACGTCTTCGATTTTGCATTAATTGCGTAAAGTTGGCGGGAAAATAAACCGCGAAAGAGCCGGGCTGCAGAAAATATGGGAGGGATTAAAAAAAAGAAAGAAACTTTCCGATCTTTTGATAAAACCTATCTTGGAATTAAAAATCTTTATTCCTGTTCAAATTTTAAAACCCTTAAACGACCAACCCTTGTTGGTTGAAAATTTAATCATTAAATTGATTTGAATCTTCAATTCTGAGTAGTTTTTTGTAAATGTAAAACTTTTCAGTATCATTGCAAAATTTTTTAAAAAAAAAACCCATCTTCCGGTACAAAATATTCCAATTTTTTTTTTTTTTTTTTTACATTTGATTCCCAAAGCGTAAATTTAAACTTCTGAATTTTTAATGAAACATTTCTTGGAATTAAAAATCTTTATCCCTGTTCAAGTTTTAAATCACGGCAAACCATTGTTGGTTGAAAATTTAATATATAAACTGATTTGAATCTTTTATTATGAGTAGTTTATTGGAAATGCTAAACTTGTCAGTATCATTGCAAAAACTAAAAAAACTCTCATGGAAGCGGCCACTTCCGGTACAAAAATTTCACTAAATATCGCATGGATCTCCCAAAAATTGGAAAAAATTATGTATGAAAGTTGGTTTAGAATAGTTAATCCCCCTGGTCTGTAGAGATGCGATTTTTTTTAAATCGTGGTTTCGTAAATGTTTTATGCTTTTTAAAAATATTTGCAAAAAACGATTAAGCTCTTTTGGACCCATGAAAATTTCAAATCAAATTTGCGATGATTTCATTAATCATGATGTCAACAGTTTGCGAACCGAAAACTATCCAACGTTTTGGCTATTCATATCTTTCGTGATGATCGAAAGCTGGTCAAAAGTTAAAAAAAGCTCGCACCGGTGAATTATATGTGGTCCCGACTATATGCTGCTAACGAACTGACAAAAACAAACTTATATTCCAGAAGCAGTTTAAATTTCGAAAATTTGACCAGAACAGTAAAGTAATAAAAAAAGGTTTGACAAATCGAGGTTATTATTTGACAGATAAAATGAATCAGACGATATATGAACAAAATCAGAAATACGGAGAAACAAAACAACAATTAAAAGGAATCAAAATAGGCAAAGCAAATTTCGAGAAAAAAATGGTCGAAATGAAGAAAATATTAAAAGAAGTTTAAAAGTTGCAGTCCAATGTTCAGGAAGTTTAACAGAAATTGTAGTTTTTGGTTCAAGGCCTTGAATACCTGAACGTAAATAGAAGAACATTGCAAGCAGTCCATAGTCCAGACAGTATTCTAAAATTCACTAGAGCTCGTTTTCAGTTTTCAAAATCCAATTTGAAACTGCTGCTAACAGAAACGTATGGGAGTAGATAGTCGTGTCGCAGAATTAATAGTAGCTTTAATAGGTCGAGCACCCGAGATATTGCAATCCGTTTATAAAATTGATCGCAATCAGTGAGATATGTAAAGCGCTGGATTTGAAGTATGAAAGTGAGCATAAGTGAGAAAGGCATGGCATCAAAATTAAAAAATGTATCCGCCATTATATGAAAAGAGATAAAATAGAAGCGTTTACTGATGATTTTCGGGATCCAGAGGCATTTAGAGCCATGGTTTCACCAACTACCGCCAAAACCACTTATTGTGCTTTAATTAATGAAACTGCGCGGGCAATCATCGAAACGTCAATTAAAGTACGGTGAGTTGAAACAGTTGCACATGTGAAAAAGTGAGTTACATCTCCTAGATTGTTACTAGAAAAATCGATGAAAAGTAAATCGTCATCTAAAATGTAAAGTAAAGAGGTAGAATATGGCTCCCTCAACTAATTGCACTAAAATCAACCAACACAGTTCCAGACTAGGTGATGTTGATGAAAAAAATTATGTAATTACTTTAAACACAGAAACAACTCACACGATTATTAGGTATTGGATCTCATTCGTTGAAACGCACAACCAGCCGCAATGGGTTCAAGTTTCAAACAAGTAGTTGAAGTGACAAATTCTAGCTGGATAGAAATATTTTTTGTAAATTATTGGAAAATGTCGAAGAAGTTACAACGTTTTTACAGCTTTATCTTTTAGGTAGAACTCTTTTATTCCTCCAAAAAAAAGCGACATATTTTTTTTTTTTTGGGATACAAATTTGGGCCAACTTTACAAAGATCTCCAATAATCCTGTTAATCTTGTAAATTATTCATTTGACAAGTTAGGGTTTGACATATAACTATACCATTTCGTTGAACATTATGTAACTAGATTCATTAAACTTATACCACTTTGTTAATCCATGCATATGAGTATCAGCAGTTAACCTCATTTTCATCATATCTGCAGCAAAACTCTTTTTCACTCATAATAATATTCAATATTTTGTTTTAAATTAATTTTTCGAAATTGGTTTGGACTGAATTCACAAAAAATTAATCAATAATTAAAATAAAACTTCGTAAAATATTTGTATACAAAAAAAAATTATTTCCATTTTATATTATTGCTAATTAAATATTTATTTATTTAATTATAACGCAAATTGTAATTGCATTACATAATTGTTGAAGCATTATGCATTTTTATGTGATACATAAATACACGAACAAAAATTTATTATGTAGTACCTATAGAATTTTAAAAATTAAAATAATTGTAAATTTTTTTTTTAATATTTATCATTTTTAACTACTTGTTTAATAATAATTTAAAAACATTTGTAGTATTTGGAATTAAATTTGTTATTATATTGTTCGATATGGTATTACGTATTTTTTTGTGTTTGTGTGTGGGTGTGTGTGGGACCGAGAGGAGGGGGCTATATTAGGATCAGATATAAGCTCATACAGCGAATACAAATTATTTATTGTAATTATTATTTATAATTGTTAAAATATAAATATTATATTTCGTGTAATTTTGGTATTTTGATATTGTATTTCAGGTCTAGTAAGATGGCGGGTGTTAAGAGTAAATTTCAAGATATTGTTTTATGAAATCAACAAACGTTTTTTTATAGTTATAATTAGTCAAATTAGTCAGAAAATTGTGTGAAATTCACTTAACATGAAATTACATTACTTGGTAATGGCCTGCATATTATTTAAAAAATAAATTTGTTAATCATTATGAAAATAATGATTAACGCGATTGAAATTGCGAAATGATTCTCACATGAAAATTCCAAAATATTACATTTTAAAAAAATTAATTATTTATTCAGCACATGACACACAATATAGAAACGTTCAACAAATCACAGCATAATATTTATATTGTAATGTATTCGGAATAAATTTAATTTTCCAATAAATCTTAACATAAAATAAATACCTAGATGCAATATATGTGTACTTATGATTGTTGCATACAATATATAAAATATTAATATGTTTTATTGATTTGAGTGCAATTTTTATATTTATATGCTGAGCATATTTATGTTGATATTTAAACAAATATAAAATAATGTATTTACTGTAAGGACGCCGATAAAATTTAAATTTTATTGGAAATACAAAAATATTGCATAACATATTTTACATAAAAATTGTTTGTAATAACAATGTAAATACATAAAAATTAAAAAAAAAAATCAAAATTAAATTAATTAAAAAATTTATAATTTATTTAGTTAGTTTAATAAAAATGTAATTTATGTTTTATAATATTAATATATCGAATATGCATAACTATGTACAATAGTTTATGAACCATAACTAAAACAAGGGATTATCAACTCAAATGGTAATCATTATGTACAATATCAAATAGCTAACTGGAAATGTATAATTCAAAACATAAATTGAAATTAGAATTTTTTGGTTAAGCTTGCTTGTTATTAACAATTATAGAAGTTTATTTATTGAATAGTGCGCTTACCACTGGTGGGGGCTTTGACCTTTTTTCCAAATAAATAAACTTGATAACGTTATAATAATTAGCAAGCTAATTAACTTGAGAACAAAAAAGGTAGGTTTTTTAATTTCGACAGAATATATTCACCAACTTCCACAACGGGCCAAATAGAGAACCGTGCAACAAACTCTAGCTGTAAACGACCTGCTACTAGTAAAAGACGCCCAACTACAGGTCTTAAGTTGGAAATGGGGACGTGTTCTTGACACTCATGCCGGAAAGGATATTTTTGTGCGAATTGCAACAATTAAATGTAAGGACGCGACTTGCAAACGACCAATAACAAAACTATATAAACTATATTGATGGTGATTCAAAGGAGACATGATGCCAGTATAACTCCTACTAAGAATAACAGGCCATCGCCTAGACAACAACCACCTCGTCACGATAAAACTATATGAAGGATGAAGCCGTACTCTCAGTGTACTGTCTGTTCGGACTCGTTACCGCCAACGTCTAAATTAAACCTTTTACCCAGTCAGAGAAGATATTAAAGTTAAAAGTTGTCGCTATGGAATGGACTCCGGCGATTCAATAAAATATGAACAGCTATTGGAAGGAAATCAAAAACTGTAAGGTAGTCCAATGTAAATTACATGCAGTCAGGAAGGAACTGTCTACACTAAACTCCATCCAGCAACCTGGTCACTGATAAATCGTCAACACCTCGACTCCATCACCATTTCAGGACACGATATTCATGATCTCGTGCACATATACCAAATTATGAAAATACGCAGTAGGGTAACGCCATACTTTTGAAACCTTGTTTAAACACAGGAAATAAAAGTAATTTAAAAAAAAATATGACTAGAGCAAAATAGTTACATGCAGGAAGAAAACACTTTCTCTTGGTTTTAAAAATACAAACCAATCGATGTTATATTGTGGTATGATGAATATAGTGTGTAAATAACATCATGCAAGTAGTGAATGGTCAAGTTTCATTCTCACAAGTAAATTACACACAGGAAGTGAATACTTTTCTCATTGTTAGTCCCAAAAATAGGTTAACAGATTTTATTTAATTATAAGATTTATGTATTGGGTTCAAAATTGCAACTGCAATAATGTGGTATTCTGTAATGCTGTTTATAGTCTCATTCTTTAAATTCATTATTTTGTTAAATAAAATCAATATTACATGAAAAAGTGAATTTTGAAATCTATTTGCAAAATTAATTAACATTATCACATACAAGATGAAAAATTACATAGTTTTGAAATTTTGCTTAAACACATGAAATTAATCTAGTTTTATAAAAATATAACTAGAGTAAAATTTTTACATTCAGGAAAATAGTAACACTTTTTCTTTGTTACAGATTACATAGTTTAAAATCTTTAATTAAAATATAAAATGCATTTGTTGGTTTTAAAAATAAGGATGGGTTTGCGTACACGAAGCATATATCGGCAATAACTTAGCAAAGTTGTATACAATTATCAGCAAGATAAGCAGTTAAATATTATATAAGTTTCACGGAAAGAACTGAAATGAATACCATTTTTAATCAAATATGATTAGATCAAAATATTTACAAACAGGAAGTGAATACTTTCTGATTCTTACTAGCAAAAACAGTTTTAAAGTTTTAATTGAATTATACAATTTATGTATTGGTTTTAAAAGTACAAATGTATTAGTATGATATTGTGGAATGATGTCTATAGTCTCTAATCAAAAAATTATAATTTTTAAATAAAGTCAATAAATTACATGCACAAAATGAATTTTGCTATTCATTTTGGAAAATTTAGTAACCAGTCTCAAACAAGATGAGAAGTTACATACTTTTTAGTTTTGTTTAAACTAAAGAAAAATTATTACATGCAGGAAGTAAACACTTTCTCCTTGTCACAAAAAATCCAATTTTAGAGATTAAATTAAATTATAAAATGCATCTATTAGTTTTAAAAGTGGAAATGTGGAATTTGTGCAATAAATTATAAAAATAGTCCACGACATTCATCTGCTTGAAATTACTTGAAGCAGAATGGGACGCTTAGCGACGTTGAAAATTTGAAAAAAAAATTGATTATTCTGCAAATGTTTCAGATCGAAGTAATCATGCAGATTGTCGGATGAAGCTGTCGTATATGCAGGCCATATCGGACCATGCTTGGTTGAAATGGAAGCGTGTTTCATCCACAAGACCACGTATATTAGCTCAATTTGAATCAAAAAGAAAAACAATGACGAAAGTATTTAATGGAGTAGTATCGATAAACTTATGGATAATTTGTCATCAATAATGGATACGCCCAACAAAGTTGTAATTCTTTATAAAAAACGAATCTCGAAGTCAATATGTTCACAAAAACTTTCAATAAAATACATTAAACTTTAAATGAGAATGACTTTTAATTATAAATTATTCAAACATTTGTCTTCTAGCCATTTTGATTTGATTTCATCAAATGACATGCGGTTCCATGTTTTTAAATTGCAATCGCTTGCTTATTTAATTTAATCACCTGGACTTTTGGTTGTGCCTTGACTATTGTTATACTCGTATTTGTTGGTTTTACCAAAACTCATATATCTTTGTCAATTTGGTAGTAGGTAATGAATTGCCATTCTGTTTTGTGAAAACAATTTCTAAGTTGGTTTTAAATTTAGATTACGTTTAAACCTGCAAGGATAAATTAACTATTAACTAACAACAAAAATATTGTAAAACATTAAAGCTGAATCAAGACTCATTGATATTTCAAACTTAACATTTATATTTTTTATTGGAGTTTTCAAATACAAATGGAATGATCGCCATAGGATAATATTATTTTTGTAATGCATATACTCGTGTGATACAGACCAATAAGGAAATTTTCTTGTTTACTAATCACGTATTTACAAAAAGCTTCAGTTGAAATTTCTTTTTTTTTGTGTTTGTTCATTTTATTTTAATAAAACATTGAAACATAAAATTCAACATGAACTATCCTGCTTTACGTATAAACGTGACTCAGTTTTGTAATTTTTTTCGTATTATACGTTTTTTGTACAAATATGTACCCATGGAACATAATATGATCAATATGGTTTGCATTTTTGTATGGTGTATAACAATTGTTGTTTACTTGTTTACTTGTTTAATGGGCTAAACCGTGTTTTAAATGCATTAGTGTATCTACAATGTTCGCCGGTAAAAATAATCTTTGCGGCGAAAACATTGTGAATTTTTGGTAAAATAACAATGAACAAACTTTGAATTTTCCATGTTGTTAACATCAAATTTGGTCTACAAACGACTTGGTCTGTAGACGACTTGAAAACAATATTGATAGGCCTATATTTTGGATTTTTCTCACCTTCCAGCAATACTAAATATCGTTTATTTATTTAGATGGTGCTAGACGGATGTACTGGAACACGGGTTTTGATACTTGAAACGAGTGACTTATGTTTGAGAAAATATTTACGAACATTCCTTAGGCATCGAAAAGAAGTTTTTTTTTAAATATGCGCACAAACAATGCAAGCACGTCCAATTACAGACTAGATATGTCTGCTCTTCTTGTAATATTTCACTACATCCGGCTATATCTGCGAAGTTCCATCGTTGGCAAACTGATTTTTCAAAACATTTAAAAACATTTTAACCAAATTAAAACCACATGAATTTTTGAATAAGTGCGGCGTCTATGTATCAGCTTTAGAAATTTTTGAGTACAGTAATATCTGACGATGTCCCTGTCATTGACCCTGTCGGTGCACGTCCACCTGTCCTGTTCAATTAAGTGCCTGAATATGTAGTTATCATATTAACCTCGTATTTTAATAATAAGGTTGTTAAACAAAATAAAATATATTAAATTTTTCACTATATTCAGCATGTCAAAATATTTTATATTTATATTTTGAAATCCAACCTATGCATTTCGAAATTTTGATTTAAACTTTAAAAGCAATATTTCTGTATTAAAGAAATGAAATCATTTCTGTATTCTATAAAAGTAGTTCTGTCTTTAAGAATAAAGTATATACTCCTGCATGTTCAAATTTAATTTTAGTTAAAATTTATAAATTTATAAATTCATTTATTTAGTGAGATATGTTATTACTTATTTCGTTTGTGGCCATTTTACTAAAATTTTGCTAACGAACTTCAATATTCATTTCGTGCGTGTAATAATAAATATGATAAATAAACTCATATTTATCGAATACATCAAATACATCGATGTATTTGTATTTTAAATCGTAATTGAATTATTTAGTATTAAGATTTTACTATAATACTGCCTTAAATAAAAAACGTGTTTACTTCCTGCATGTAAAACTTTTGCTAAAATTGTAATATATTCGATTATTTATATGAAATCCTTCAAAAGAGTGTGTTTATTTATTTTTCATGCCATTATTTGACATGAATTTGATAAATTACGCTAACATTCACTTCGTGCATGTAATAATAATGGCATTTTTCAAAATAATGAAATGTAATTCCGCGTTAAACATTGATACAATTATATTTTAAAACGCAATCGATTCATTTTATGTTTTTATTTAAAGTTGAAAATTTATTTGTCTATAACAAGAACAATTTTTACTTCCTGCATGCAATAATGTTGTTCTAATTGTTATTATTTTTAAATGGTCCTAAATTAAATCATTTATGCAAAAAGTTAAAAAAATGTTCATTTATTTGCTTAATTTAATTGAATACTAATATTCATTTAGTACCACTTAGTGCTTACTATGTATGACTGTAACAAAATTTTTTACAATAATCATATTTATTTAAGTAGGTACAAGTAATTCCAAATAGTAATAATTTTATGTTAATTTTTATATTAATTGTTTCTTTTTTAAAATTGTAATAATTTCAATTAATTAGGCAAAAAACTAATTATTATGTAATCTCACATTTTACTTTTGAATAAATATACTTATTTATATTACGCTTAGTAATGTTTTTTGTTGTCAAAAAGACAAATGGCCAGTAAGCGATGGTCCACTTTTAAAAATATTTGGAAAGTACAGAAGTTACTTAACCTGATCTAAAATAATCAAAATTTTTATTTTCATTACGGATTTGAAGTAAATCTTCTTAAAAATAGTGATTATTTTCAAAATGACAGTTTTCGATTTAGCAATGATAAATGATACTTTCGAATTGTAAAAGTTACTAAACTTGATTAAAATAAATAACAATTTTTCAAGATCAAATATACAATGATTTTTAAACTTGTTAAAATATTGCAGTAACTTTAATAATTTAGGCAAGATATAAATAAAAAATATGTATGTATAAACTTAACTTGGGTGTTGTTTATTGACTAAATTTTGTGAAAGGACACTAACATTCACTTGGTGCATCTAATAATAACTTTATTTAGCAAAGTGAAAATCTTAAGGTTTTCAGCCTTACCAAAGCGTGATTCCGATGCAATTGGTATTTATATATGTATATTTTTTTAACTAGTGTGACTTAATTAGAAGGAAACTATCTACTTCCTGCATATAAAAATTAAATGAATACTGAATACTACTATATTGCAATGATGCATTTGTATTTCAAAAAACTAACCTACACATTTTCTGTTTTGTTTTTAACTGTAACAGATATGTCGCTGTAACAAAAAAATTCCCTTTCTGCATGTTATAATTTAATAAAAACTATATTTGTAGAAAAATTGTAATACATTTTGACAGAAACCTATATAACATTTGTCCTAGATTTGCTCGTAGTTATTTCACTTAGCTTTGCTGAAGGACGTTAATATTCCATTCGTGTATAATTAATTAGTTAAACAGAATAAAAAATATTTAGTTTTCCAATATATTTAGCATACCACAATATTCTGTATTTTTATTTTATAACCCAATCTATGCATCTTGAAATTTTAATTTTAACTTTATAACTAATATTTCTGTAATTGAGATGTGTTCACTTCCAGCAATTAAACTGTTTTGTTAAATCTATTTGTTCTATTTAATCTATTTAATCATAAAGACCAAAGCTTGAAAAATATGAACTTGTTTTTTTTTACATTTTGTATTTTAAATAATTTTTTGAAAACTTATTTAAATGTAACAAAATAACGTGTATTTATGTGCAAATATGTATTAAAATATACGCTTACTTTACTTGTGGTTATTTTACATATTATTACTAAATATCACACATTATATTTATATCACAGGCTATAATCAGCATTCCACAATATAACATCGATGCATTCATATTCTAAAAAGCAATCAGCGCGTTTTGTATTTCGATGATTACTTTCACAGTTTTGCTTTTAACAAAAAAGTAATCACTTCCTGCGTGAATAATTTTTTGAAAAGTTAAATTTGTTTACAAATTCTAAAAAATTAAATCTATTAGAATAAAAATAAAATATGTTATTGCGATGGATTTTGTATTTTAATTTTACCTAAAACACTTAAATGCCTTCAATAAAAACAGTGTCCACATAATTTTGATAAAGAACAGTAACTATTCACTTCGTACATGTAATAATAGTTTTATTTACCAAAATAATAAATAGTAACACCGAAGAACAACATAGATACATTTGTATTTTACAACGCAAACGATACATTTTGTGTTTTAATTGAATCTTTAAAATTTATTTGTATGTAAAAAGAAAAGTGCTTACTTCCTGCAGGAATCATTTTGTTGCAATTTATTTGTTTAGAAAATTTTATTAAATTTATGATTGTGCTCATTTTATTTAATTTTACAGAATTACAGTATCTACATCGTGTAAGTAATAATACAGACCCTTTTTAAAACACAAAAAATTATTCAATTTCTTTGTTCAAACAAGTACCAATATTCACTTCGTGCGTGAAATAACAAATTTGAATAATACACCTATAAATAAGATTTCCAACTATATTTATTATACTACAACATAAAATATTATTCGATGAATTTCGTAATTTTATTTAAACTATAAAACTTAAATGCCTGGAACAAAAATAGTGTTCACTTCCTGCATGTAATACTTTAAAAGTTCTTAGTTGCTATGTCATTATTTATTTAAAAATTGTAATAAATTCGATCGTTTGGCTTGAAACCTTTATAAATATGTGAAAACTTATTTTGTATGTGATTATTCGACATAGTTTTGATAAAGAGACGCAATATTCACTTCGTGCATGTAATATTTACTAAAATAATGAATATTAGAAAACTCTGCAGTACAACATCGATGCGTTTGTATTTTAAAACGCAATAGATCAATTTTGTTATTTGTATGCAAAACACAAAGTGTTTACTTCCTGCTTGCAATGATTTTGTTCCAATTTATTTGTTGAGAAATGTGTAATAATTGTATACATTTTAGCAAAAGCCTTTAAATATCCATTTATTAATTAAAATTATGATCATTTTACCTAGTTTAACAGAATCACAGCTTCTAATTCGTGTATGTAATAATACGGGACCATTGCGAAACACAAGAAAGTATTCACTTTCTGCGTGTAAAGACATAAAAAATGTTATTGCTTATTTTGTTCGTGGTTGTATTATTTAAGTTTGCTAACTAGTACTGTTATTTACTTCGTGCATTAAATAAAAAAATTTATTAATACACCCATAAATAAGATTTTCAACTATATTTATTATACTACAACATAAAAACAAAAAAAAATTATTTAATGAATTTTTGTACTTTCATTTTAACTATGAAACTTAAATTCCTCCTACAAAAATAGTGTTTACTTCCTGCATGTAATAGTTTAGTAGTTTTTTGTTGTTTAATTTATATTTATTTAAAAATGTGTTATTTGCCTTTATTTATAAATTCAATTTGGAAACCTTTATAAATGTGTGTTTACTTATTTTGCATAATTTTTTTAACATAATATTCACTACGTGCATGTAATAATAACATTATTTACCAAAATAGTTAACATCAATTCGTATTACAACATCGATGCATTTGTATTTTAAATCGTACTCGATCAATTTTGATTTTTTTTTTAAGTTTAAAATTTATTTGTATGTAAAAAGAAAAGTGTTTACTTCTTGAGTGCAATAATTTAGCTCAAAACTAATTTGTATTGAAATTTTTATTAAATTTATACATTCAGGCAAAAACCTTAAAAAATATCCATTTATTATTAACGATTGTGTTAATTTTACTTAATTTTACAGAATTACATTATCCACTTCGTGTACCTAATAAAACGGGTCCTTATCAAAACACAAAAAAATGTTCACTATACGCAGGAAGTGAATAAATTTTAGTATAACCAAATTTGTTTACAAATTCTCAAAAATTCTCAATTAGTAAAAACATAAAATAATGTTATTGCTTATTTTGTTTGTGGTTATATTAGTTAGGTTTGCTAACGAGTACCAACACTCTTTAAGTACATGAAATAACAAACTTGATTAAAATACCCCCCATAAAAGATTTTCAATTATATTTATTATATTAGAACATAAAATATTATTCGATGAATTTTGTATTTTCATTTTACTACAAAACTTAAATGTCTCCAACAAAAATAGTGTTCACTTCCTGCATGTAATACTTTAGCAGTTTTCTGTTGCTTTATCTATATTTATTTAAGAATTGTAATTTATTCAATCATTTGATTTAAAACCTTTATAAATATGTGTTTACTTATTCTGTGTGTGATTATTTAACATAATTTTGGTAATGAACAACAACATTCACTTCGTGCATGTAACAATAATTTTATTTGCAAAAATAATAAATAATAACTTAAACGTACAACATCGATGCATTTGTATTTTAAATCGTACTCGGTCAATTTTGTTTTTTTATTGAAAATTTAAACTTTAGTTGTATGTAAAAAGAAAAATGTTTACTTCCTGCTTGCAATAATTTTGTTCCAGAAATTTTTATTAAATTTATACATTTAGGCGAAAACCTTAAAAAATATACATTTATTATTTACGGTTGTGTTAATTTTACAAAATTACAGTATCTACTTCGTGTATCTAATAAAACTTCCGTCCATTTCGAAACACAAAAAAGTATTCACTTCGTGCGTGTAAAAATTTTAGGATAGTTAAATTTGTTTATAAATTCTAAAAAATTCTGATAGAATTTCTGATTTTATTGATAATAAGCAAAAAAATAAAATTATGTTATTGCTTATTTTGATTGTGGTTGTATTATTTAGGTTTGCTAACGAGTACCAATATTCACTTTGCGCATGAAATAAGAAATTTGATTTTTTGATAACGAATACAAACTTGGTATACTTACTTATCTTTTATAGTGCATGAAATATTAAATTTAATTAAAATACCCATAAATAATCATATTTATTACACTATATATTACTCGATGGATTCTGTATTTTCATTTTAACTATGAAACTTAAATGCCTATAACAAAAACAGGATTCACTTCCTGCATATAATATTTTAGCAGTTTAGTGTTGCATTATCTATATTTATTTAAAAATTGTAATTTATTCAATCATTTGATTTAAAACCTTTAGAAATATATACTTATTTTGTTTGTGATTATTTCACATAATTTTGGTAATGAACAACAAGATTCACTTCGTGCTTATAATAATAATTTTATTTAATTAAATTTTATAATTTACGATCAATTTTTTTCTTATTGCAACTTTAAAATTTATTTGTACTTTGTAACGATATCTGGTTCAGAATGCCATTACTAAAAGGGAAAAACATTATCGTATTTTTCCATTGATGATGGAGTCGAATGTGACCCTCCCAGTGTACAGACTCCTTCTGTTTTCCCGCTAGCTCATTCGGTGAAGGGTCTTATGGTTGTGGGTGGCACACTCGGGAAATCTTCCGGATCACATTTAAAAAAAAAACCCGTACTCCGAGAAAAAAAAATAAACGAAAGAAAGACAGCACTCCGACTCCCTCCAACACTTACCTCATTTCCTTCACTCACGCTAGATTCATCTCTACTCACTCATGCATATTAACTCGGCAAGACTTGTTCATTTTTAAAGTTATATTTATTGACAACAAAATTTAACCAAAAAAAAAATATATTCAAAAAGATCACAAATTTTGTAATTGAAATTATTATATAATAATGAAAAAAATTAAATAGAAACATATTTAAAGAGTATTTTACTAAAGAGTATTTTCTTTATGCACAAAAATACTTTATTATATTCACAACGATTACCACTTGTGTTATTATTAATTACCGATCGTCTGTTGGGTGCTTTCCAAACTTCTGCACCAATAGAACACCATTTACTGAATGACCAACTCAAAAAAATAATCTTGTCTTCTCTACCAGAAAAAAGATGAAAAAAAAATTTGGTTGCAACAGCAAAATCCGCTAACACAATAACAAATAATAAAAATTATCGTATGATTTGCCGACGGTACATGCACCGATAATGCAAGTCATTTTCAATAATAATAATTCGCCTAAAAGCACACTGTACTAACAGCATGCAGAACTCGCAGGCGTAATAACAAATCAATTGAAAAAAAAATATTAATTTTATAACAGGGTGGCACGACAGTTGAACCAGTATACGCGTTGCGTAAATGGAACACACGTTACAACTTAAAAAAGAAAAGTGTTTACTTCCTGCTTGCAATAATTTTGTTTCAATTAATTTGTATAAAAAGTTGTATTAAATTTATACATCTAAGCAAAAAACCTTAACACTTGCATTTATTAATTATGATTGTGATCACTTTACTTAATTTTACAAAACTGCAGTATCCACTTCGTGTACGAACTAATTCGGGCAATTTTCAAAACACAAAAAAGTATTCACCTCTTGCGTGTAAACATTTTAGTATTGTTAAATTTGTTTGCAAATTCTAAAAAATTTAATCAGTTAGTAAGAACATAAAAATATGTTATTGCGTTGGATTTGGTATTTTGATTTTCACTATAAAACTTAAATGCCTTCAATAAAAATAGTGTTCACTTACTGCATGTAATAGTTTAGTAGTTTTTAATTGTTATATCTATATTTATTTAAAATAATTTCGATCATTTAGCTTAAAACCTTTATAAATATATGATTACGTATATTGCATGTGATTGTTTGACATGATTTTGATAAAAAACAGCAATATTCACTTCAAGCAAGTAATAATTAGTAACTCCGCAATACAGCATCGATGCATTCGTATTTTAAAACGCAGTCGATCTATTTTGTATTTTTATTTTGACCTTAAAATTTATTTGTATGTGGAAAGAAAATGTTAACTTCCTGCAAGCAATTATTTTGTTGAAATTTATTTGTTAAGAAAATTTTATTAAATTTATGCATTCAGGCAAAAATCTAAAAAATATGCATTTATATTAATAAATGCAAATTTTTAGGTCATGAATTGCCATGGTTATTATTACCATGAGCATTTGGTTTGGTGGTTATTATTGATGTATTATTGACGCGGGCTTACTCCACCATTTTCTACGTTTTATGTTGTCGTAGTGGATCCACTTTTCATCCTTCGCCAAGCGCAGAAAATGGTTGAGTAAGCCCGGTGGTGCATCAATGGGATCATGAACTACTGCAGTCTAACAAACTCATTACTAGAGAACGTCATTATCAACAATTTACACAATAAACCAAAAATATATGACAAGGTAATCGTTCAGCACCACAACGCTCTTCCACATGTTGCAAGATCGTCAAGGAAACTTTGGATACACTTCAATGAGATGTCCTATCCCATCCGCCTTATTCGCCATAAACAATGCTCTTTCCAAATACCATTTGTTTCGGTCAATCATTCATGGTCACGCCTACATGAGCAATATTTCAGTTACTGCTTTCGAAGAACCCACATATTGATTCGGTTCTTAAATTGCCTTAAAACACGGGACTTTTTTTGACGCGGAACCCGAAAGCTGTTTGAAAGATGAGTCCAAGTCCTGGCTAACGATGGACAATACTTTGAATAAAATTTATTAAAACAATTTCTCTGAATAAAGCATCAAAGTTATAAAAAAGTAAACGTTCAAAGTACGATTGATAACTCTGAAAATGCGTGGAAAACTTTAATTACCTGAAATGCAGCATTAAAAGCCAGAATTGCAGACGAACATCGGAATTTCTTGGGCCAACAAATATTTCTGCAATCTAAACATCTTTCACAATTAAGTAAGTCTACACTTATGCGGCACTCATAAGACCTGGAATAGATATCAGAAGCAATGGTGGACTTTGATATCGAAAATTGGACAAAACAGGATCTTATGAGCAACGAGATCAACCAACTTGGGACCGTTCTAATCGAACTGATTAAACTCAGCTGAGCTATATGATTGGGTCCTGTTGCAACGTCGTGACGACAACGTATTACAAAATATTTGATCGAAATACTGAAAAAAGAGACTGAGTAAATGATTTGGCATAAGATATTAGCAAAGGTTAATATTCTTAAACAAATTGCACAGTCACCCGGTTCAGTGAGAGCAGCGGATTTTATTGGTTTGAATAAACTAAAAATAAAAACGTACGTTGTATATACAACCAATTGAAAAAACTATAAATAATAGTTGGTGTACTATACAAATGGAAATATAAGAAAAATCTCATATTCATCCTGTCACCATAACTAAAATTGTATTCCTTGTATTTGAATGCCTTTTGCATACAGCGTTACATATAAAATTATATTATATATGTAAATGCATTCTGGATTTGCACACGTAAATAAATAAGGTAATTTATTTGATGGTTCGAACCTTGTTTTCCAAAGTTTTGATATTAAGAAAACTGAGAAATGCAATTTAATTTCCTGTGTTGTAAAAATACAATCAGCATTTTCTTATTAGTTGCTGTTGTAATTCAGTAATCTTTTTATAGCATGAAGCTATATTATGCATGTTGATCAATGGACAAATTGATTCTGAACAGGAATAATTGAGTTATTTTTGCAATCGCCATAAATGTATAATATAGCCACTAGCAAAAAAAAAAAAGTAAATAGGGGTGCAATCATTTGAACAGTAAAAGAATTTGAACCACGTCAAAAGAGAAATCAAAAATTTTACAAGTGTATTAGAAAATTAGGGAAATGAAATTTTTTTAAACATAGTTGTAAATGTAAGGAAAAATAAGGGACAAGTACCCGAAAACATAAAACGACGCCAAAAACCTAATTATTGTTGATATTAATCATAACAAAGAACCCTGTATATTCTCCCAGGTGATGCATATCCCAAACAAAAGCAAAATATGAATGTTTACAATATAAAGAGGCAGCATGTAATAAATTTTCTCGATAATCGAAAATCAAACATAAAAAAATTAAATACACAATTTCACATTATAACCCCACCCCAAAGACCACAAAAAATAGAGTATAACTCAAGAAAATCTAGAAAGGAAGCACACAAAAAATAATTTAAAACACACATAATTCGAATAAAATACAACCTCAAAGTATATGAAAATCTTATGAACACAGGATGAAAAGCATAGAAAATTTAATATTATAAATTTTATCATTATCTTAATCTTTACTTGGAACAAAAATAAGACAAGTACAAAATTACAAAAATATCAATACACCAGAAGTAACATCCGTAGAGCAAAAAATTTAGTAGCACAGTACCTATACACAAAAATCAAATCTTGCACACAACATACACAAGGTACACGTATACCCACAGATATATACACTACATAATTCTTGTGTGTGTTTTAAGAAGGAAGAATAAAATATGTAATTTATTGTTAAAAAGAACACAAAACAAAAAGAAATCCATGTTTAGTATGTATATGTTTATGTTCCTGTTATGATTCTATATAGAAGAAAAAGAAAATTTTTTAGAAATATACAAGAATACAAGACACCGATTTCTTCTCGATACTTTTCTATTTCTGTCTTATATAAATTTTATAGAACTACCAAATTTATTATAGAGAATATACACCGAACTAAAGCAAAAAGAAATCCCATTTTCCGATTTGGCACATCACAGTACCAAAAATAATCATTTTCCGTATACATAACATTTTTTCCAATATTACCTCTCCCTAGATCTGTATCCAGCCTCTGTATAATCATATCCTCGTCGTATTTATATAAATTTAATCTTATGATGAAATCTAATTTTCTTCCATCTTTCGTTCTAAGTTGTGAACTGTGAACGAAATCATAACATTTTTATGTCTTTTGTATTTCGTGCTGTTGAACAATTTTTTGCGTGATTTATTTCTTGAAATTATTATTTGGCTAGATCGAGTACAATTTAAAAATCTAAATTTCTCATATCAATAATTAAGTTTGATTTTCAAATTAACACAGTTAAAGTCCCAAAATAAATTCTGGTTTAATTTATGTGTTTCTCGAGAAGACTAATTTTGAATTACTCTTCGGCTTTCGTTTTTGAAACGTTTTCGAAATATACCAAATCGATTATGTATAACAAATATTCGAGGGGTGAGCGCGTTTTTTGTAGAAAATTGATAATTATGATTAGCCTTAAATATTTACAATACCCTTGCTGTATTCTGATGTATATATTCTTGATTTGGTAATTGCAAATATGACATTTGGGATAGAATTAATCAAGTCTAATAAATATGATTAAATTCGCTAACAAAATGTTGAGAACTAATAAAGCAATAACAATAAAATAGGATACAGCAACAATTCAATTCAAATCATCTAAAATCTTCAACAAATGTCAAAACTTAAGGACCCTCTTAAAAACATATTTAAACACAGCAAGAAATATCTGCAATTGATTCGCAATCTAGGCGTCAATGTCATAGCTTGAAATCCATTAGCAATGAAAGGATTATTTCTAAATTATATGTGCAAGACGGCGCAAACACTCTTAGCACTAATTTCCAGTTGCTTGCCCAAAAGGCAAATCTATGCAGCGTTTATTTAGATTTTGATAAACACAGTTCCAGTCATTAAAATTGATTTTCTTTACTAGAATGAATCAAAATGAAGGGGTGGGGGGAGGGGTTGCTTTAAAATAGGCATTTCTGAACAACAAAACTAAATGACCCTAGAACCGTATAAGTATTCGTAAAACATTCAAACGTTGAAATTATATGAAAAATGGCAGACCATCTGATAATTTAAAAAATACCGAAGTTTTCTTAGAAATCTTCATTAAACTTTGGTGGTACATTTTTGAAGTTGAAAGTCAAGACTCCAAATATTGTTTATGACTATAAACACGTACGTAATGTACATCGATCCATGGAAAACTTTCATTGTGGCTACGAATCGCCAAAATATCTTCATCAGATAGTTTGATTTTTTTATGTTTTCCTTTTGATGATGGCTTGGAAATGCCAGTCTCCTGATTATAATTATTTTTCAAAAACAAATAAATGAACCATTGCGATACGAAAAGCGTGGATAGGGAAAGCAATCGGCATACTTGTGAATGTGATTTTATTTGTTCAGTTTTGAAAAAAAAATATCTTTTACGGATCCAGGTGTAATTAAATTATTGCAAGGAACACGTCTTAGCGTCGATAAAACATCAGCAGTTACTTCCGAATAACGTTTCCATCCGGGATATAATCCAGATCTTGGATTGAGTCATCGCAGTTAAAGTCACTTGACACGTCATCAGTTTCGATCGATTGAACCAATGTTGTTTAGCTAAAAATTCCCGACATAGCTCTGCCAATATATAATAGATTTACATTACAACATTTCAGTACGAATAATTATGAAGTTTAATATACACATTTTAAACATGAAATTTAAATAATAATAACATTAAGTTCAGATTTTTTCGATTGAACAAAATTCTGTGTGATTATAACGGGCAGGACAAAAGTCCCGCTACCATTTTGATTGCCTATAACTTTGTTCAAAGCAAAGATAAGTAAGTTTGGTTTTCATAAAAAGTTTATTTGGTCTTTACGTTTTTTTTTCGTTATGATTGAAAAATTATATCGGCTAAATGGTGACCGCGGTTCGCTATGCAACTTTCGGCTCTTTTTAGTGCATTTTTCATGACACCATGCAACATCTCAGGCTGAATTTCTTCAATTTGGTGACGAATATTGCCTTAAAGATGTTGATTCGTTTGGGGCTTATTCACATAAACTTTTAATTTTGAAAAATCCCATAAGAAAAAGTCTGGTGCTGTTAAATCCGGAGATCTGGCTGGCCATGGTAAATCGCCATTTCGCGAAATTAGTATTCGTGGAAAAACGTCATTCAATAATTGAATTGTAGAACAGGATGTGTGTGTTGGGGCCCAATCTTGCTGAAACCATATGTCCTCTAGTCCTTGCTGTCCCATTTCAGGCACAAGAAAATTTCGAATCATGTCTTGGTACCTTTCAGCAATAACAGTAACTTCAACACCTCGGTCATTTTCAAAAAAATAGGGACCAATAATGTTTCTAGCATGAATACCAGACCATACAGTTGTTTTTATGGATGCAATGATGTTTCATGAATTAATTGAAGATTGTGTGTTCCCCAAAACTGACTATTCTGTTTATTGACGTGGCCACTGGAAAGAAAATGGGCTTCTCGTTCATCATGATCTCTCGGTAGCAGTTTATGGACTAAATGAATTTTGTACGCTAACATTTTCCAATCAGTTTTCAAAATTCGCCTTAAACTGCGTGCAGAAATGTGTAACTGGGAACCACGTCTCCCAATTGATGTTTCTGGAGACTCTGCAACACTATCGCGCACCAGAGCCACATTTTCAGCGTTACGAGACGTCTTCCAGAACAAGATCTGTCTGCTGTCGTACAGTACTATCAAAAATTCGCATGTAAACGATAAATTGTGGTTTTGTGAGGTACTGGACGATTAGGATATTTTCGACTAAATTTTCGCTGAGTGGCAATAATGGAACGATTATTTTCAATAAATATTGTCACTATTTCTGCTCGTTCTTGTGGCGTATAGTTATCTATTATAAAATTTGGGCATCTACACAACACAATGGTTAAAGCGAAACTGAGCTTAACGTCATATAATCAAGATGGCGCGCAATCAAAATAGTAGCGAGACTTTTGCCCCACCCGTTACAAAATTAACCTAAAATATTAATTTTAATTAAAATGAAAATTAACAAATTTACAACAAGTTAAAGTAAAAGTAAATAATCTAAGAAAAATTATTTACCTAGCGACACTCGAATTTAGACGAGTGTTGGTGTTCTACTGACATTTTCAAAAAAAAAAAATCCCTTCTTAGTGTCGTTTTCCAACAGTCAAAAGTGAGAAGGAAAGAAGTATTTAGAAAAAAAACCAAACAAAATTGAGTAACAGAAAAAGATAAATATCACGTAAAACACTTAAATAATTAAAAAAGGAAATTCGATAGATGTTGTTTACTTTTAATATTCTTTTGCTTATTGTGATATGCAACAAATAAACATAAAATGGTTTGTAGGACATTTAAGCAGCAAAAAATTACTTTCTAAAATTTTGTTCAAGAAACTGTTCTGACGAAAATATTGTTATAGGACATTTAACACGTTGCCGCACATCTTTAAATTGACGACCGTTCTTTAAAACACATTTTTTTTCAACTGTTTATGACTGCGATATAAAATGCAGCGTCGTTCATATGTTTCGAAGTGATAATTATCAAAAATTCAAAAATTCTCGAAGGCTGCAACCGTAATTTGCTCATCAAAACATTTTTTCTCTTCCAGAGCAAGTGACGGCTATAACCATCAGATTTTTGGACATATGTAGGCAAATGATGGATATAGCCGCCCTGCACATTTTAATTAATAAAAAGAGGAACATCATTTGTACGAAGTGTACTAATGCATTCATTTGTTAATTATTCAGTAATACATCGAAAAAAAGATGTAACATTCCAGATAACATGTCAGTTGTTTTTTCTATGCGACTTTTCATGTTTAAAATGTGTAGGACGGTAGTAACCTTCATTTGTCTCTGAAGGTGGAAATATGTCGAATTATTAAACATGAAAAATCGCACACAAAAGCAATTAATATGTAATCTGGAATGTTACATCTGTTACTATACTTCGAACGAGTGATGTTCCTATTTTTATTAATTATATGCAGGACGGCTTTAGCCGTTATTTATTATTAATAGTAATAAAGTTGCAGTCTAGAGTTTTTAAAAATTATCTTCAAAACTAAAAGAGATAGAAGAATTATGATTTCGAATACTGAAAGAGCTGAACAGATCTTATAATCCATTAAAATGCAATTTTGGCAAAAGGTGGTTTATGAGACATCAATATGTTGTGCTGAAAGTTTCAGAAAATTTAATTATACTGAGCCATTTGGAGCCGCTTAACTAAGCCATGGATGGTGAGTGGAATTTGTTGATTTGTATTTGTAGGGTGGTTTATAAGGTTTAAACAGAGTTAATCAAATTGGTTTGAAAACATGATAATGTTTTTATTTTTCTAGTTTGGAGTAGCAATTTTACTAATTCTACTAGTGAATTACTGGAAATTACCTTGAATGGAATAATAACGCCTCAAGTAATGAATTGAATTCTATGCGACGATTCGTAAAATCTATTGGCTTAAAACTTCAGCGGACTGATGACCTAACTGGCTATACATTCGTAACATCATCTACAGGTTTGTACTCGTACACAGACTTCAAATGAGGTTCAAAATAATTTTTAAAATTCATCACTTGCGATTAAGTTAAATTAAATTATTTCTGAGGTTATTGTCATCAAAGAACGAATTTTTAGTACACTAGGTCGCCCGTTGGTACTAATGGTTAGCTTTTACCTTTGGAATAACAAAGAAATTTCTGTTAAAATTTGGTCATTATCACACGAAGCTTCTTCATCAATAGCTAGTAATCCAGTGCACTATTCAGATTATTCCCAATATAAAGCGCTCCTATTATGTTTTTCAACTCGACTACTTGAATTGGGTCTTCGCCGATCCCACTAAATTCGTCAGAAACTCCCCATGAAACTTCACATTTGCAAACGCATTATGTTACAGTGCCGATTATATTGTTTACTGTATCTTTAATAAAATAAATTGCATCCAATATATTTATCCGTTTGGACAATTCTGATCCATTACCAATAAAAGCTTTTTAAGCAACAGCTTTCGGCAATGAAATTTAAAATTTGCGATATTATATAACCATTTTGTTATTCAAGTCTCCTACAAATTCTTCGAAAATACTGAATGTCATCCACGCTTTATGGTTAGCAAAATATTTTATGAAAATTGATTTGACACCGAAGCTTTTAAATATGCTCCTGGATTGGTAGCGTACCTATTTGCTTTTGAAAGCAAAGTTGCTGACATCTGCCTGATATTTTGTTAACTAGAGCCAATGTTGGTATTAATTTATTTGTATGTCAAACTGCATAGTAAAATAATGTCTTACATCAGTAATTTGCAAATTAAATTAAATTGATAAAAATATATTTACCAAAACAGTAAGTGTATGCAACTAATTACAGCCTATATAGTACAAACATAAAATATTTCGATTCGACCAAGTTTTTTAAATATTCATTAGAGATTTTGTGTTTTTCTATACCCGTGGTACTTATTGGAGTAGCAAATGAAAGTTTTCCAGTATTAGTCTTCATACGTGATCGTGTATTATTTGTTATAAATAATATGACTAACTAATTTAAATATAGAAGGCTTCCAACAATGTGTTTACATTTACTCCCATGCTCCCTAGCTTCCTCTGAAATTTGCTGAAACCCTGAAGACGCTTTAAGGTCAGTGACTGGCAGATCCAATTTGTTGGCTATTTCAATGACTTTTTCTTTTATTATAGGTCCGCTCTCGTGGCACAGAATCATTCGTACACTTTTTGTCCGATTTCGCCATACGTCATTTTTTTTAAATAACTTTTCGGATTCTCTGGATTTTAGGTAACGTTCTTCGAGACGGATTCTTTCAGTAGAATCGCCTTGTATACTTTTGCTCGACGGTTAAATTATATAAATAATCTAATTGTTTTCATGTTGGGGTGCTGTCTATTTGAAAAGAAAAGTGCATGTGTATAAGAATAATTAACTGTATATGATTATTTTTGTACCTACTTTTGCTTACAAAAAGATTTAATTTTTCCACGTAAATTAAAAAATATTGAACCACAGACAAAATTAGTGTATTGGATTTACTAGTTAATTTTGATCGTAATTAATTTTTATAAAGTTTTATTAAACAACCATTATCGTAACCGAAAAATTGGCACAGTGGTTAAAGCTTTGTCGTTTGGATCGGCAGGTACCGGGTTCGAATCCTAATAGGGCAGGATGCAAAGTGAAATTTCATCAACAGATTACGATCTGTGGTGAAATGTAATATATCTATGACCCCGTGTCGGTGTGCAAAACCCATTGGCCAACCCATCTTCCATGCCAGTATATAGGCTGGCATAAAGCGTGCAATATGCAGATGGTCTTAAATCGGTCCTGTAGCTGTACGTCCTCGAGTTGGCCGGGAGGCGTAAAGTAAGGACGTAAAAATAATAACCGCATAGTCTTCAATAAAAAAAATAAATAAAAAATTACAAAAAATATAAAATCATTATTGTACGTCTAATTTATGATTCCCGGTGAAGTTTAACTTATTTCTTTTTTGCTTAGTGTTTTCGTATTAAATTTTTTGTTTTAGGAATGAACGATTTACAGGTAAAATAAATTTCTCATAGATGTCAGTGTATCAATTTATAGTTTATTCGTTGATGAAATTTTATTCCGGGTTTCCCAAGTTTAATTTGGTATATTTTAATTAATTAACCCGTTTCGTTTTATTTTTTTTTAATTTTTGCATTAATATTGTATACAGTCAGAAACGAAAATGATCATACAAACTGAGTTTTGATTTTTTTTATAAGTTATAAGAATTTATTTTGCAGTTTTTTATTAAGTTAAATAATTATAAAATTAAAAAATCCAAAAATACCAAATAAAAATTAATTTTTTCGTGTATAATAACAAAAAATAACTTCCGGTGAAATTTTGTCCCATTCTTTCATAATTGTTTCTTACAATGCTTTCTTACTGGTATCACTGTATTTTCTAATTAGGCGTTCCAGGTGATCCTATAAATGTTTATTGGGTTTCAGGTCAGGTATTTTCTAGGTTAGGTTCGTGTGGTTGCTATCGCACACTTAGGTCAATTTTGACCCATTGTGATACCTCTTATTCACGACACATCATTAACCCATTTACCTACTCCCACAACTACAGTATACCACCAATGTGCAGGTGGCAAGCTGCATGTCAACCTATGCACATGGGCGTGGATGGTGTGCCAAACGATTGATTTTAATTTTTACTGTCAGCAACTAACACGTTTAAGGCAAACAATTCATTATAAATCTCCAAAATTGATCAGCAGAAAATGTGTTGTGTTCCATCATTAAAACGCTACACCACACACATCTCTAATGACCCGGCAGAAACTGAGAGAGCTTGGCTGGGAAGTTTTGATGCACCCACCATATAGTCCTGACCCTGCACAATCGGACTACAATTTGTTCCGGTTCATGCAGAACCATCTTAATGGTTTTACATTAAATTCAAAAGAGGCCTACGAAAATGAGATGTCTTGATTTTTCGCCTCTTAACCAGAAAAGTTCTACATTGATGGGATCATGGCTCTACTAAAAAATGGCAAAAGGTCATCGATCAAAATGGCACATATTTGGTTTAATAAAGTTCATTTGAAATAAGAAAATTATTTGTTTGAATGTCAACCAAAAAAGGACACGAAGTATTTTCCCTACCCTTCAATATTTAGACTGTCAAATTCCTTAACGGGATGTAAAATTAAATAGGCTATGACTTAAACATTAAGGTAAAACAAGTATAATTTTATTATGAAAATTTTTATGCAATCAATAGAGAAGCAACAAAATACACATTCATCATTTTTTATGTAAATGTCTCTTTCACATTCTAAGTGGATGCAGATTCTAAACGAACACTAGATAATTATTATTTTTTTAATAATTGATTGTCAATCATTGTAAGATATTGATAAATATTTTGAAATATGTTGTAAACAATGCTGCTCAAAACATCAAATAGTTCATTTTATATTTACAAGCAATGCATAAACTAGAGGCAAAAACAAAGTCAAAGCTAGATTTTGCAAAAGATACTATTTCAACTCATAAAAGCGAACCAAATACTCTAGAGGACGATGACATGATCAACGAACTATTTGGTACAAACTTAGAAGATACGCCATACTTTTCAAGATATAACACAATCTTTATTAAAATCATTAATGACATACCTGTTATCGATAAAGAAGGTACAAGCAATAATTTAAATGGCCTAATATTCATACATTTTTCAGTGAAGAAATACATTAAATATCTTCCTTATGGAGTATTGTATTGATACCGAAAATTTGGAGCCGATTCAAGAGTGTCGAATACGGTTGTTGAAAGCTGGTCCAACCTGCTAAAAATAAATAAATTGACAAAATGCATTTAAACCCAGGAAGGTTTGTGTATGAATTACGGGTACAACTTGAAAAATTAGCTATGTGTGCACCACATCTTCAGCCAAAACAGAAACTGATCCAACTTTAGAAGAAGCATGGAGTAAGAAACAGAAATGGGTACGTTAAAATACGCAGGGAAATTAGCAATGTAACGTTTGTCTCCACCAAAACAAATAAGCTTTGGTAGCTAGACCAGCGAGACCGGAAAAGTATTACAAAAAAATGTCTGATTTGAATTTACATGTGATAGTATTTCAATTTCATTTCAATGATTTATGGTGTTGTCTATATAACGATGTTATAATTCTTTAAACAAATATACAACTTATTATGGACAGAACTTAAATATGAAGCAATAAGCATATTAACAAAAAAACTAATTCTGTATGTTTTGACCATTATCAAGTCTCAAAAATTTTACGTGATAACTATAAAGCTTTAAATGCGAAAACACAAAAGGAGTTAAATTTATTTTACAAATACAGATTCGCTATTTTAACAATCTTTGAATCGAAGAACCAATCTATGAATCGTTATTGGACATTGGTAATTATTTATTTCCAGTAGTTTAAAATTGTTACGTATGTTCCTTTAAATCCAGTGAGACGTCTGTTCCAAATTGGTAACAAATTAAAAAAATTTGTAAATGAAATTTATAAAATTATTGGGAGGGATATTCGACTATTTAAAATTTTTTCAAAATCTACTTTGACTCACCAAAACGACGGTTTTAATTGTGGACCACTCATTATATATGCAGCGGAAAACTGAACTGCAGGGAAGCATATTACTGAATTACATTCGGACGATCCAGAAGTTAGCAATGCAGCCTTGGATAACTATCGCCTTCTTCTGAAGGACATTATTCCTAGAAATACTGAGCCAATGGAAAACAACTATTTGGATTGTTTTAGAGAATTGGGTATAACGACGCCAAAACTATAGAATATATTTCGTGCGATCCCATCCATTTAGAATGTGAAGGAGACATTAACAAAATGATGAATGTGTATTTTGTTGGTGCTTTAATTCGTTGATTGAATAAACATTTTCATAATAAAATTATACTTGTTTTACCTTAATGTTTAAGTTGTAGTCTATTAAGTTTTACATCCCTTTACAGAATATGGAAGTTATATAAGTAATTTTCAAAATATTAGTGTATGATTGGTCTATTGATTCCCAGCCAGGTCCCAGGGTACCTGGAAGGTACACACTGCTTCTGTATGAATCGCATTGGCATACCATGGAGGGATGATTTCTCTGTTAACTAATCCTTAACACCCAATTTGAACAAAACAAACGTGTTTTTCTATTAGATAGGACCTAATAGCATCTCACGAGCTCACTTCGCTTGTTGCTTAATAGGAGATTTCCGGAAAAATTCTGATATTTGTACATTCTACTTGTAGTAATCCACAACAAATTTGGCTGTCCTTACCACCATATTATACCCTCAATTTGAACAAACAAAATGAGTTTTTCTGTTAAATAGGATCTAATAACATCTCACTACGTAGGTCACTTTGCGAACTAGCGAACAGGATATTCCCGGAAAAATTCAGAAAATTTAGATTTTTGTTAAAAAGTATTATTTTATTACTATTTATTCTAAAATTCGTTCTATCGAAACATTATACAAAGCCATCCACACATATTTTGTTGTTGTTACTTTTTAGAACGAACTTCTCCCACGTATTTTTCAAAGATCATCAGTATTTATTTACTTTATTTTATTTTTTAAACTTTTGTATTGTGGTATATATTGATAATGATATAAGGCAATGCTGTGTGATGTTCCTAAATATGACATCAACAATAAATGGATATTTCAATTCGTTGGTTTGCCTTATTTCCAAGACTACTACCAATAAGCATTTAAAATGGAAATTAAAATTGTGCTGTCTATGATAAATCTCTTTAAATTCTGATTTGAAGAGATTTATCATAAACAGCACGATTTTAATTGTGTCAATGTTTATTAGTAGTAGTCTTGGAAATAACGTAAACCAACGAACTGGAATATCCATTTATTGTTGAAGAATAAATTGAATGATTTAGCGTAAATTTAATCAACGACATAAAAATAATCGAAAAATTATCAAAAAAAATGATGATACATGCATTGTCATTGTGCACTGAGATTCTCTTAAAATTTGCGTTCTCTAGCTAGCCCAGAAGTGATTTAAGTTTCGATTGCTAGATTTCACCAGCACAAACAGACAGCGACATGAAAGCGACTTTATAAAGCGGTTTTTATAATGTAAATATGTAATGCTGTAAATTTACTTAAACTCATCTAAGAAGTTCTATAAATACCATAAATCTAAAAATCAAAATTTTTCAATTAAATTTATATAACCAAATTCTACAAATTTTGGAAGCTAAATAAAATTTGAATAATATTTCATAATTGAATGCAGCTCAATTGAAACTGCTATTGTATATTTGATTGAACATGATTTTTCTAAAAACATTTAATTTTCTGCTATATCGCATCCTACTGTAACTAGCTATTTAAAACGTTCGCTTGTTATAAAAAGCGAGTGCCTAACACATTTTGTATATAATATATGAAAAATATAATAAATACGATATGAAGAAAATCAAAAGACTGTAACATTAGAATATTTAAAGTTGATTGAAAGATTGATTAGATTTTTTTTCTATACTTAACTTTTTTTTCGCTTCATGGATGAATGATAAAATTGAAAATGGATATGTCAGATAGACATATACATTTTTTGTTAATATAAACATAGACGCATGTCAAATATCTACTATTTCATCTTAAAGAGCAAAACGAAATTTATTGTTACTACTACTTTTGAGATGTATGAATATAATAAAGCATTGAAGTTTGTATATTTATTATGCAAATATGTTTTAAACTAAACCTATAATAGTTAGGTATACACCCAAAACGCTATATATATATGCCTGTTTAGTTTGAATCGATAAATGAATAAATAATTTATTTCATTTTTACTTTAACACCTATGATGGAGATGAGAAATTGTAAATTTTAATTTTTTGACTGTTTCATCCCCCTTGCCTCGTAATCTATGATGCACTATTTGTTTGCAGATGAAAGTATTGGTTCCACAGATTAACAAACCCACATGTACAGGTAACTAAAAATACTTATACGTAAATGTTAAAACCAAGACGATGTGACTCAATACAAATAATAATAAAAAAATCAAAGCTTCTTCTTTACAGCTATCTAAAGATATTTTTTCGTATTTTGAAGCTAAGTTCTTAGAATTTATAATTTAGAAAGATTTAAGATGGTTTTAACGAAATGAATTTGAGGATAAAATATTAGCAAGATACAGTTATTTTTTTACAGCATCACAGCTTTATATAAAATTGAAGATGATTTTTTTTCAATATTTGAAATTCGTGTGATAAGAATATTGTTTGTGTCAGAAATGTGAATCAGATTTGAATTGGGTAAATAAACAACTATATGAAACGGTAGTTGAACTTTACTTTACAGTTCATAAGATTGTATGCATATTTAAAATGTAACATAATTTTTAGCTATAATTTTTTTTTGAAATCTCAACATAGGACGATTAAATCAACTACTTTGTTCTATTTATGATTTCTTTTGCTTTATCTTACAACGTTATATTTTCTTGTTCTCTTATTTGTCTCTACTTTAGAGATACTTTCATCTCTTCTTTAAGAACATACTATTCAGCTTCAGTACGATTTAATGCTGTAACGCAGTCTGTCGGGGTTGAAACAAAAGTTCAACTTAAGCTATTGCCATTGATAGTTTAGGCAGAATCATTTTATGCGTTTTTTCACAAAATGTTTTTTTTTTTGTAATCTTCTTTGGGCCGTTACATATAAACTTTAAATATTCATTAATTCGTTTTTCTTGACTTTAAATTTCACATCTAATTATAGTCGTTTGTTTAGACCTGTTTTCCTAACTTGTTTAAGACTTAATTAAGACTGGGGAAGGAGCCAGTTGTATGATATGCCCACACATTATACGAGGGTTGCCTTTTATATTTTGGGATTGGACAACCCTAGTGTTGCAATCTGGCAACTGACAGCTCTATCGTAAAGTTTGACATTTTTGAGATTATACATACTCAGAAAGTTTTGACATTCGAGCGCTATTTGTGTTGTTTACAGTACTCATTAACTCAACATCTCGGCGAAAAAATGGAATTAAATCGTCAACATTTTCGTGCGATTATTTTTTAACCCTTTTGACGTGGAGGGCAGCAAGAGTACACGGATGAACTTAATTAAATTTTTGGCGATGAAAGTCCATCAAGGACTAGTGTTTATCGATGGTATGGTGAATTCAATCGAGGTCGTAGTTCACTCCAAGACGAATTTCGTGAAGGTCGTCCAGAATCAGTTGTTGTTCGGGAACCCATTGGTGCTGTGCGTGAACTAATATTGCAAGATCGTCATGTAACCTATCGTGAGATTGAGACAGCCTTAGGCACTAGTGGGACCAGCATACGTTCAATATTGCATAAATATTTGAATGTCAAAAAAAATTGTTCGCGTTGGATTCCACACTTGTCAATCGCTCAAAAAAACTATTACCAAACACTGCAAATTAGTAAAACTGATTATTACATGCACGAAGTGAATATTAATATTTATTCAGTATTTTTTTTAAAATAACCACTTCATGACAATACCTCCTATCTGACATTTTTGTGAAAATGAGCTTTTAATAAAAAAAGGCTGATGCAAGATTAGACGCAGGCTTACAAATAATTAAAAAAAAGTTTGTGTTACAAGAAAAACAAATTAAATCGAATCGAAATCATCAAAACTAGAGGAAACACATAGAATAACAACGAAGTTTTTTAGATTTCCTTAACAATCCAGTTCTGACAGATAAGAGTTATATAACGAAGCGGTAGATATATAAATATATACTTAAATTTAACTCAAGCAATAATAACAATATTTACAAAAACAAAATTAGATAACAATTATTATATGCAGGAAGTGAGTCCACAATGGATGGATTCACTTCCTGCATGTAATAACTATCATATATATTTTCTAGTTTTAATAAATAAATAAATAAATGGATCAATAGTTCACGGAATATACTGTCCGTTTACTCATATTGCAAATTAGAAAAACACAAAATTACATGCACGAAGTGAATATTAATATTCATTTAGTAAATTTTATTAAAATAACCACAAGTAATCAAAATATAAATATACTTCAATTTAGCTCAAGCAAAAATATTAATATTTATACAAATAAAATTGTATATATATTTTCCAGTTTTAATTTAAATACAAAATGCATTTATTTGATAGCTTAACTCAAATGGACCAATAGTTCGCGGAATATACTGCCTTTCTGCCAGTTCTCCTAAAATCAACACATTTCCATAATTTTCTTCCTTTGATAAAAAAAAAATTGACAGAATTTTATGAAAAAAAAGTTAAAATTATTTAATATTACATCTGATTCAGATTGCCTAGTAAACATTCTGCGGCAATCAATTCGCCTTCCAATTGCCAATTTTAAGTGGTCTGTTCATTTTATTAGTGTAGCATGGGTAAGTTCATATTTGGTGTATTGTCTGTCTAGTCGTTTTCATATAGCTTCTACATCACGTTTATATTTTGCTAAGCGCAAAATGTTGCCAAATAAGCATTATGCTGTAAACTTGTCAATTTTGTTTTTTAAAATTCAAAACTTCAGCATATCGTAAAAAAAATATAATTTAACAAATAATATATTATTATTCGATGTAGCCACTGCACGAAGCTGGTCTGATGGTATTTTGTCCCATTCTCATCTCGGCCTCTAGAAGAGACAATTTGGAAAATTCATTCGGTTCAAGTCCGGGGAATATGGTGGCAATTATTATGAAGAAATAAAGCTGTTAAGTTTTCCCTTGTAGAAAATGTTGGGTTTTACGGACATAATGGGAGTCTTGCTGAGACGTGTAATGGTTATTATACATATTGCATAACCATAAAAATCTTATTATTAGAAAAGACCAAATTTTAAAGCTCGCCACCAATGTGCAAGTGTTTTAACACCTTTGCTCTTTCTAGGCAAACTGCCTTATGTGTAGGTGTTAAATATTGCACATTTTTGTGTTTTGTAGAGCTTCAATCATATAATTCATTTTTTAATATGCACCTCATGCTACGATGAGACTAAGGAGCACTGGTTGGTAATGTTGATACAGAACTCTCCTCAATAGGCATCATGAACAATTTCACATTCTGTCACTGCTTGTTGAACTGTGAACATCAATCATCAAACATTGATTTTACACTTTTAATTATACAAAATGTTACAATCTTTACACAAGAACTGTTCATAAATATTTCAAAGTTGCTTAAATAATATCCAGTGTATTTTAGTTAAACTTTAATATTATCTAATAAAATCTAATTGATAAAGTGTAATAATCACTGAATAATAGTCAAGTTTAATGTAAAATAGTGGTTTGCTTCGAAATCTATCAGCTGTTTCAACCAAATCAAACCCATGAATAACAGTTTTAACATTGACGCATAATTAAGAATAAAATGACGCATAATTAAGAATAAATAAAACAACAAAACAAAACGAATTTACTGCATCGCTAGAATTTATGAATGAAGAATTTGAAAAATTCGTACAATTATCCTTTCTCTCTCTCTCTCTCTGGCACTATATCCCATCAAGGGATTTGGCCCCCTCAAATGGGGTTTCATAATCAAATTTCCATTTCGGATAATGAGTGATTAATTCATTGATCCAGCCGTGAAATTTTTTCCTTGTCACCACCGGGAATCGAACCCGGGACCTCCGGCCGCTGGAGCAAGCATGCTAACCACTTTGCCACCGGGGCGGCGTACAATTATCCACCGTTGTTAAAAATCAAGGTCAGCAAATAAAACAATTAAAAATTGAAAATGTTGAATGAAAAACAAGTAGCAGATTTTAATATCAAATTGGGGGTAATTGAGGAAGACTCTCGCAGAAACAATTTAATCTTCCACGGGGTACCTGAGGAACCTGCTGAAAATGTGAAAACCAAAATAAAACAAGTGTTTGATAATCTTGGTATTCCGTCATGTACAGAAGGGGTCATAAACATCGTTCGTAATCATCATAAAAAAGATGCTCAAACTGTTAATACAATAATTGTTAAATGTGACAATGGATCAACAAAACAGAAAATTATAGATGCATGCAAGGCCAAACAAATTGAAAAAAATCGTAAACTGCTCATCACTGATGTTGGATTTCAAAAACATAATGGTAAACTAGATTTTTTTGTAACAGAACACTTGTCGTCCTACAAACAAAATTTACTTTTGAAGGCAAAAAAATTAAAAGAAACTAAATTGATTGCCTTTGTGTGGGTGCAAAATAATTAATGTCTTAATTAGAAAAACAATTAATTCTAAAATAATAAAAATTCACTCGGAATATTTCATTGATAATTTCATTAATAATGTAACTAATGATTAACATATCTTGTCTCTAATAACTTTTCCCTTTTTTTTATATATTTGTTGTGTTAATGTCAAATATTTGCTTTTATTATCAAAATGTGAATGACTTGAAAACCAAACTAAATCAATTAGTTAAATTTGTTACTAAGTAATTATGATATAACTTGTTTAACGGAAACTAGACTTAATTCAAATATAAATAATTATGAAATATTTTCTGATAAATACATTGTTTATAGACAAGATAGAAATTTAGATTTGTTTCCTGATAAAGTTGACGGAGGTGGTTGTCTCGTTGCAGTGAAAAATAATATTAAATCTTACCGTATGCCAACTTGGGAGGTATATAAGGAAGAAATTTTTATATGTGTTCAGCTAAACAATAATAATCTATATATTAATGTACCATATATTTATCCGCAAGCTTCACTAACTGATTATAAAGAGTACTTTGATAACGTTAATAATCTTATTAATATAGAGAAATCGTATTCTTTTTTTATCATTGTAGGTGACCTTAATTTACCATATATTGATTGGCAGTTGCATGAAGATGAAAACTTAATGACGCCTATTAAATACTACGATAATGCTGGTGAAGCGTTACTTGAAGCGATTGAACTCTCTGGATTATTCCAGTTTAATACAGTTCGTAACCGTAACTACCATTTATTAGATTTAGTTCTTTGTAATACCCTTCCTACTCAATGTTTGGTTAAGCCGGCTGATGACATTTTAAGTAAAATTGATGAACATCATCCTCCAATTGAAATTATATTAAAAATAAGCAAAATGCATTACCTACAGGAAATTAAAAAAGAAATTCTAAATTTCAAAGAGTGCAATTATGGTTTGATTAATTTCGAAATAAATGCGATAAATTGGGTTAATACGCACAATCACTATTATACTGAGCAGTCGGTTAGACTTTTTTACAAATTGATAAATTTTATAATTTCAAAAAATGTGCTTGTTATTCGCAACACACATAATTCCTATCCGGAATGGTATTCCGTTAAATTGATCAAGCTATTATCTGTTAAAGAATACTTTCGTAAAAAATTTAATAAAACCAAGGATTCTGAATATCAATCAATGTTTGCACTACTAAGATCCCGAGTCAAAAAGGAACAAAAAATATGTTATAAGAAATATTTGAATAATATCGAAAGCTCAATTTGTAGCAATCCCAAATTATTTTGGTCCTATTGCAAAAAACAAATAAAAACTGTATTCCATCTAGTATGTATTATGATAACACACATGCTTCAGACCATAAAACTATTACAAATTTATTCTCAATCTTTTTAAATCAGTCTACAACAATAATAATCTACCAATACCGAATCCAAGCAGTCTAGTTGAATGTAGTAGTTCCTCGAAACTAAACGATTTTTGTGTTTCTTATGAAGAAACTTATACCAATTTGATAAACCTCGACACAAATAAGGGTTGTGGTGGCCCAGATTCACTTTCACCATTTTTTATCAAAAATGTTTCTGGTTCTATTTATATACCACTAACAATTATTTTCAACAAATCCTTGCACGAAGGTATTTTTCCCAGTGAGTGGAAAACAGCGAAGGTTTTAAAAGTGGGGACATCAACAATGTAGCAAATTATAGACCAATTTGCATCTTAAACGTGTTTTCTAAAGTTTTTGAAAAACTATTTTATACGAAATTATTCAATCATACTAAAGATAAAATATCGAGATAAAATATCGAAATATCAGCACGTTATTAAGTAAACTATACCAAATTATCGCGTAGGTGGTAAGAATCTTAGTTGGTAGGAGGTCAACCAACAATAGAGCAATAGAGTTCAATATGTTGAAATAGAAGGAATTCGATCTAATAAAATAGTTCCCACATCAGGTGTTCCACAAGGTTCCACCTTGGGTCCATTATTATTATTCTTACTTTTTATTAATGATCTTTCAACCAATCTTGAAAATAATATGTTATTATTTGCGGATGATCTTAAAATATATGATGGTATTAAAACTATCTCTGATTGTGAGAAGTTGCAGAAGGATCTTAATAGTTTATTTAACTGGTGCCAGCTAAATTATATGGAATTAAATATAAATAAATGTTTTGTTCTTAAAATCAAACCCAGAAATATAACGTCCGGATACAATTATCGAATCAACAGCGTTGAACTTGAAGTCAAGAGTTTTGCCCATGATCTAGGAATTATTATTGATAATAAACTTAGCTACAACCACCACATTCAAGAAATAGCTAGTATATCCCTCAGAATGCTTGGTTTTATTATGCGAGTTACATCAAATTTTTGCAATTATCAATCATTTCTGGCCCTTTACCGTGCTCATTTTAGATCGATTACTGAATATTTAACACCAATTTGGAATCCAAATTATGAGGTGCATAGTAAAGCTTTGGAGAAAATTCAGAGAAAATTCACTCGCTTACTTAACCTTAGAATGAGATTACCCTACGAACCATATCCTTCCCGTCTGGAGAGATATTGTCTACATTCGCTTCAAAATAGACGTAAAATCAATGACGAGCTTACGTTATATAAAATTTTAAATGACATAATTTATTTGGATTTAAAAACGAAAGTTAAACTCAACACAAATCCATTCAACATCAGAAAACCCCTAACATTTAATGTAATAACAAATTATTGTAAAAACTCTCCTTTAACACTTTATTTTGCAAAATGCTCATAATATTTATTTTAATGATTTAGAATTTAATATTGGTTCTTTAGTAATTTACAAAAAATATGTAATTAGCATTTTAGACAATTCTAATCACCTTTAAAACTAAATTTAAATGTAAATTGAGATATTTTGTTAATCTTTTTAATTATTTTAAAGTTGAAATACCAATTCTATTGTATATTATTATAATTAATGTTGTAAATCGTGTTTATGCTACCAAGTAATTGGGAATTTTTTTTCCGTTTGTTGGCTAATTTTGAAATAAATAAATAAATAAATAAATAAAATTTCACAATAGTGTCCAATCCATCCTCTCCGGTATAGGTGCACTCGTCCCAACTTAAAGCGTGTTGCGGGCAATTGTTCGTCTTTTAACAGAACTAAGTCGTAGGTCAGTATTTTCGGTAATATTGTTTGCCATTTTTTTCGAGTTTGTAGTCGATGAAAAATTCATATGACCAACATTCCCAGAAGCTTTGTTACGGGTGGCACAAATCCAACCCACAGGTTTCATCTAAACATGTAGAGACTAGGCCAAGGGTTTTATGTCATGGGGAAGTTGAAGCTTACATGCTCCTAGCCTACACCGTGTCACAGAATAGAAATAAAACCAAACTATAACAACTGAAATCAAATTGTATTTACTCCAGAACCCGTCGACGGAAATTTGAGGAACCTGAATAAATATAATAATAACCGGGTGTGTCCACCCAGGAACGGAATCCGATCCCCAGCCACGACGCAGCAGCCTAACAGGGTAAAGACGTTTCTTCAACAGACAAAGTCACTCTTCACTCGAACAGACTTCTAGAAGGTTGCGCACAATTCCTCCGGTAGGTTGAAACTGCCACAGTGACACGGGAGGCCTTGTAAATTTTACTGTCGTCTCCGAAAGGACGAAACATATGCAGAACTCACCACAAGGACCCTGGTGATGTGCTGCCAAGGGGATGTCGGGGGGTGACAAGCTCCAGCTGCAACCATGACGCCGACACGAAATGAAATCCCCCCCCTTTCTCTCCCCCCCCCCCCTTTCCCTCCCCCCCCCCCCCCCCCCCTTTCCCCATACCAACCCAATAAAAATAAGTAATTTATTTTATTGTTCATTAAAAAAATGAGAAAATTGACAAAAATAATAATGGAAAAATAGATCCAGGCCGATTATTGAAAAGAGAAAATAAACAAAACCGAGATATAATTCGCTGTTCAATTTACTATTGCAAAACCAAGAGAAACTAAAATAAGATTAGGATAAAACTCAAAACAAAAAATCGTTAACCCGGTAATCCAAGGATCCCAACCTGAACACACCACCCGTCACACAATCTGTACGCGTATTTTGATCCAGAATTGGGAGACGAAACCACAAATTTTTGTATACGTATACGACGTATAATACGCGTAACAGACAGCACACTTATTCAATTCTGGATCAAAATAAGCGAACTGATTAAAAAAAAATTTTTAAATGGTAGGCACACGAAATAATCGAAAACTAAAAACACAACCAATGTGCATCACGTGCACTCGCCAAGCGATCGTTATTTGTCACTTGATTATACAAATATCTAAATAAAATTTGAATAATTGAAAAATAAAAAATTTGAAAATTGAAAAAGAATTAAAAAAAATCAAAATAATGTAAAGTAAACTTAAAAAACAAAATTTTCCTTTAAACCACGTGGAGGTGGACCTTGAGGTTTGCCACGTTCTCTTTCCGTTGCTCAAATAACGAAAACTTGGGCGTCTTCCGGCCTTTATACAAATTTGTTAATGCCTGGTTGGTCAACGGTTGTAACTGGGTTGGGCGTCTTCCCGCCTTAAACCAAAGATAAAAAAAAATGTTGGGCGTCTTTCCGCCTTTACAAAATGGCTGACCTCGGTTGGCCGCCCGTAACCGTACTTCCGTTGGCCGTCTTCCCACCTTAAACCGTAGATACAGTTGGGTGTTGTCTCGCATTACCGAAGATAATAATTTTGGGCGTCCTTCCACCTTAAACCGTTGATACCGTTGTAAGTTGTTTTGCCTCAAACCGAAATGGCTTAACCAAGCCTCTTCAATGCACGGTAATTTATATTATTTTTTTACTTTTATTTAAGTTACTGCATAACAACATTAAAAATATTGATTTTTAAATAATGTCACAAGCAACCATTTTATGTGTCACACAACATTTTTTCGCGTTTTTTTCGTGCTCGTCACTTGCCCACCTTTTCTTACCGCGTAAAAATATTTTTCTATACTTTTACACAACGCACACTTGCACAAAGTGTAGATTGGTTTCGCACCAAAATTTTCTCGACGTTTTACGTAATACAATAAGAGTCGGCAAAAACAAAACTCCATATTAATGCCAGTGCGCAGTTAAAAACCTTAGTGTAAATGCCACAGGCTAGATGGCAATAACATCAGTAAAATGCAATAATTATTTGATGGTAACGAAATTTAAAATGCCAAAACAAAACCACATATGAAACCATATTATGACTATCTAGGTGTCGTAAAAGCTTCTTGCCGTTTGCTCAACCAAATGCCACTCTGCATTTTAGACCTAAAATCTCAATGTCTCACAGGATAATGCCTTAATAGAATTTCCAACTAGGAAGAGCCCTATGGTAAATAAAATAACATATAAAATAAAATTAATTTCAGAAGAGGGATAACATTTTCTAAGGTAACTCACTAGATTTCAAAATTATTCGCATTTTATTCATTTTATCGGTGTATTATGGAATTTTGCCATATATGGATATCACAAAACCTAGATAGGAAGATAAAAGTGGTGTTGAAAATGTAAAATTGAATACTTAATAAACACATTTTTATTAATCACTTGTTTTTGTTTCGCAGAATATTTCTCAAAAAGTTTAAAAAATCACTCGATCGATTTCGACTTGTTAGGTCATCATCAGGAGTATCTACTCGGAGTAGATACTCCTGATGATGACCTAACAAGTCGAAATCGATCGAGTGATTTTTTAAACTTTTTGAAAAATATTCTGCGAAACAAAAACAAGTGATTAATAAAAATGTGTTTATTAAGTATAAGTGTGTTTCGCCAAGTGCCTACGGCAAATAGCGTAAAAAGTAAAATTGAATAGTTTAAAATAAAATCAACATCCAAAGAGTGATCACACATTAAATTTTTTAAAGTAAATCATTGTCCTTGTTCAGTTTCGATTTTTGCTTTCTTAATGAAGTTCACTTCATTTTCAGTTTGTTAAACCTTTTAATTTTAGTTCCCCAAATATTCCCTATTTGGCGTAGGCTGGATGAAGACCACTAGCCATACCAATTTATCGCCCTAGGTAAACCATATTGATGCTACTCGGGATTAAGCTTTGTTGCGAAAGCTGTTTAGGTTTTAGATTCTACCACATAAATTTTGCATACACCATTTTTTAGAGATACTAGTTTGTACTTGGCTATCACTGAAAAAACAAAATTAGTAAAGTCAAAGAATCTACATTCTTTGATTTTTATTTTGAAGTATTAAAGAAAACTTTCTTGATTTTAAATAATATATTACATGGATCATACAATACAATTTCTTAAATTTGCGAACATGAATTCTATGTTTCCGATAATTACTATTTCTTTATTTTGAACAATGTAGTTTCAGAAATATAGAATCAAATAAAAAACCTCTTAACGCAGTAAATGTTCGAGTGACGAAAGCCGAATTCAATTCACAAAATTTCTGATATCAAATTTGTGAAGAAAAAAACAATTGTATTCGATTTGTCAACGATTTTTCGGAATGTTAGTGCATTCAGCGCGTTGTTGTTTAACATTCAAAAATCGTTGACAAGTTGTTGTTTTTGACAGCTAGAAAGAAAAATGTAAACAAACGCGCCGAATGCACTACCATTCCGAAAAATCGTTGACAAATCGAATACAATTGTTTTTTTCGGCACAAATTTGATATCAGAAATTTTGTGAATTGAATTCGGCTTTCGTCACTCGAACATTTACCGCGTTAAGAGGTTTTTTATTTGATATCAATGATTTTGGCACGGCAAATTGAAAATGAATTGAATTGCGATTCGTTTTATTGTTGTCAGTCGTTTTGACTTCGACTTTGAGTTCACGCACACAAGATAGCACACAAGTGGCCGCTACGTGTTATTGTGCCTCATACTCAGACGCGCGGCATTGAAATGACCAAAACGAACAACAAATCCATGCTAATGCAACAAATACAGAAAAAACTACACCATAGAAAGTTGTATTAGAATATATGTGTATATCGGATGTACGCACTTTAATAAGTAGTGGTGTGAAAGAAAAAAGATAACATGGGATTGTTAGTGTACCCAACACAATCTTCTGTAGTTTGTTGAATATTGGCATCTGCATTTCAGACTTTGTTCAGAGCTTAATTGTTGTCCGTTTCGCGAAGAACGAATTACGCATACTCTCACACAGCTGTCGGCTGTGTGTTACCAATGCCTTCTATACTACTGGCCTTTTACTACTCTCATTTTTCGCACATGACGTCAATTTAAGTCTATACCGAGACTGCGCAATAATAATTTTAGGATATTTACACTAACAAAGCAACTAGAGAAAGCAACAACAACGTCGACTTAGCGTGTCGTCATCATTTGGTGTAAGCGGCCAGTAGTTTAGAAGGCATTGGTGTTACGGAGTGTGAATGATTTGTTCTTCTTCTCACGATATTCGTCACTCCAGTGCCTGCGTCTGTATATGAGGCACAATAGAACGTAAAACAATAGAACGAAACTGTTTGAATAAAAAAATGGAAAACAATAAAACAAAATTGTTTCTATTGACGAATGGTTCAATGCGATTTATGTTTGGAAAGTATATGCTCTTGGCCTCGAAATAGTAAAGACTTATATTATCTTTTTTATGTTGAAAAGTAGGGGACAGGTCTCATTATTAGGTGTAGGTAGGTAGTTTTTTTTATTATGTTCAGCACGATGACTTACGTTCTGGTGTACTGTTTTTAGTGTGTGGTAGACGATTCTATTTCTTTATTTTGCATGTAATTTTTCAATCTTCATTTTGTAGTCTTTTAGTAGATTTTATTTCAGAATCCTTTACCACATGCCACAAACAGGTCATGCCGGGTGTGATCTTATTACACAACCGGTTCTCGTAGGCTATCGGCTGAACATATCTAGTTTAGGTTTTAGTGCATGTTACAGAGTAGTAAAAATTTAGATCAGATGCATCGGTTTTTGGCAGAAATTCGATTGAGTAATTCAACAATTTTTTTGCATGTTTCTTGCTGTTTTGTCACTAACCGCATGCGGATACCATTCGTTCTTGATCCCTTAAACAATACAATAAAATATACATATTTTAGTTTGTTAGTTGAAAAGAAAAATTAATGGTAGCTACCCTCTCGCTGATATTCCATCTTCATGCGATGGGAGGAGTGGTAAGATCTATTTTTTTAAAGAAATCATCATAAAGATTAAAAAAGTATCGATTTTATGCAAGGAGATTGTTCAATGTTTTTGGTGATTCTTTCGATCACATCAATTTGTCAGTTTTTTCATTTTTTTTGTTATGAAAAAAGAGTCACTGGTAAAAATTCTCGTAGCAATGATAATAATATGATGTATTTATATTTGTTTCATTGTAATACGTTGATTCGCTATCATTATGAACCGCAACGGACCGATATTATTGTGCATTTGAGCCAAAAAATGAAATTTTGCAAAAAAATTAAGGTGGCTTTTAAGTTATGGAGGTCAATATCTAAAATATACGAGTTTTCTGGGACAAACGGTTGATGTCATATTGTAGGTGAGATTTGTGGCTAATAATCCTGAAAATATGAACCAAAAGTCTTGGGCTCATTTTTTAGCAATTTGGCCGAATGTGGCCGGCCGATTTGGCATTTTTCAGTTTTTTGACCAAAACGACCCTCTAACATAATTTTTTGAATTCTTTTTTTGGCTATTTGATAGCTGGCGTCAATACCTTTCCAACGATATGCATATGTCCAGGGTATGTCGAATAGATTTAGCACTGTGGACGTGGCAAAATGGCCAAAAATGGCCGTTCAGAGGCCGGCCGCGGCCAACATGGCGGCCAAATCAAAAAGTTGTAGAACAAAAGTTGCTTAGTTTTTTAATTACTACAACCCCTGAAAATATGAAATCAAATAAAAGAGGTACGGACAAACAAACATATATACCAAAGCAAGATTATATGGTGACGTCATAGAAAAATTTAAAATTGTCATAACTTTGGTCAAAATCATCCGTTTTAGACGTTTGAGGTGTCGTTGAATTGGTATTGACGTCTACAATCATAATTTGCTAGTTAGAAAATAATTGGGGCATTTTTTGGGGCAGTTATACCCGAAAAACTGATTTTTTGGGGCAATTTTCGGAAGGTCATATCTCCACTCAATGTTGGTAGAAATTCATGTTTTTATACATTATTAAGGTTTATTTTTCAAGACCTTTCCAATGGTATATAACATGATCCTGGTGGCCTCAAAGGGAAAAAGTTCGAAACTTGCTGTATAATATACTTCGTTCGACTTCCAGCACAGTAGGTGCTTTCGTCACTCGTTTGGACTGCCGTCCAAAGTGATACAAATGATTGAATTTGCAAATACGTATTATTAAATTTCTCAAATTGTGCTATTATTATGTTACCTATTCGCTCGTGATTCTCCAAATTGGTTTATTATTTTGTGTGCTTTAGTTTCCCAATATCAGAAAAAGTTATCTTGGATCTTGAAAATGTATTTTCGAGATCATAGAAAGAATGTTGTAAATTTGCAAATGCATTTTCTGTAATTGTTAGTTTCTGATTTGGTGATATAATTCGCCAAATCGATAAGTTCTTATTTTGTACTTATAAGTTCTTGTTTTGTATATGTCAGTACCAAGCTGTCAAGATGAGCCTTAAGGAAGTTCTCATTTTTGTAAGGATTTGTATATCTTTCTGTATACAAGTATGTTGGGGCTAAAATGAGGAGAGAGGGATTCTTATTTAATGAAAATCAATAAATCTCGCCCTCAAATTCAGTGAATCAGACAATTTTAATTTTAAAATGTATGAAAATAATAAAAAAACGTTTTTCCTAATTTCCTAATTTATAAAATCATGAAATAATTTAGATAAATTAAATAAAAAAAATCCACCTTTCTGTAAATAAATTTAGTGATATTGCAAATTATAATTCACATATTCAATGAATCAATTTATTAAATTAGGGAAAGTTGAACATAAATTGTTTGAATCTGATAATTTAAAATATTAAAATGTTTTATAAAAAATCATAAAAAAATTCCTCGATTCAGCAAACCGGCTCGCTGCGAAAATAAAGAGTCTTGCTTGGTATTATTAAAGAAATTTAATGTATGGCTTAACCTCATAGAAAATATTTGTTGATATCTGACTACATTTTGTTTAATTTTAAAGCATTATTTTTTTCTGTGATACCGTAAACGATTTCATAATCGATGTTAGTGGGGAAATTTGATATTCCAACGATATTTATTGTTGAAGGTGATTTAAAATAGTAATCTTAGAGTTTAGCTGGTTGTTGTTCTAGAGCTAGTTGTTTCTTGATGAATAACTGGTTTCTAGAAACCTCTTTTGCAGTTGAAGGTAAAGTTTCTGCCAGCTTTTCTTTTATCACTTGGTCTTTTATTCCGGTTGACCACCCAATTTGTTTCTGTTTCTAATTCTTCTTCTTCTTCCGTCTGGGATGGATTCATGTTATCATCAATTGCACGGTTGGTTGTCCATAGTATTGCAGGGGTTTCAACTGATTTTTTGAGTTTCTCACTCTCTTTCTTTAAAATTGTGAATTCTTTTTATAATTAAGTTGTAAATCCTAATATTTCTCTTAATGATTCGACTTGAATTTTCTTCTCGTACGGAAACATATTTTCCGTTGAAAATTTTGATGATATTGATATTTTCGAGTTTCGTCCAAACGGGGTAAATATTGATTGCTCCACCCTAGAATCTATTGGGCCTGCCTACCACCAGTATTTCATCCCCAGTTGTTGTACTTTGCTTAATGCAAAGTTGATTGAATTTTTAAAATGTGATAATTTCTTCAATACTAATAAATTAATAAATATTTTATTTTTTATATGATAAATAAATTGTTTAACTCGAAAAACTTCGTATCATAATGATTTACTCGAAATGATGTACAAGACATGCTTAAATTTTTTTTAAATTTGACCGGTTTGATATTTGTTCAATTTTATGTTCTTTTTCTTTCTTATTTTGATTTGTCTGCTCTACATAACTCGTACTTAAATGTGACCACTGGTTCATTTTCGCACCATGAGAGAGAACGTCATATTTCTCTCAATAGCACGACACCGACATGTTTTTCCTGTAAAATTTAAGTGTAGTATTTTACAGTTATACCGACAAACATATAAAAGGAGTTGTTTTAAAATTTCTTGTTTTATTGTGAATGTGGTTTTCAATGAAATAAGTAGTGAAATTTTTAATCAAAAAAATATGTTAAGGATCCTTCGATTAAAAATTATTAGCAAGTTTAACGTAACTATTATTACCCATTTGTTAAGGTTCGATTTTGTTGAAAACCTTTTAAATTTGCTAACAAAATTTATAAAATGTCAGATATAGTTAAATATGTGTCGTTTTTGATTTGGCGTTTAGCGATGGTGCGTATGCGCACCATTGGGCTTTTAACAACAATTTTTATTTTTTTTGTAGGTAGGCTAAATTAACATTACCGCAACACACTCCAAATAACGTTCCATTGCCAAGTGACTTATTTCCGATTTGAATATTGAAACAGATGAGGATTCTGGGATGAAGAAGACGGTAATCCTAACTGTTTCAACGGAAATCAGCTGCAGGCGATAGTTGAATTAAGATTTGGTGAAGATGACATGAAGGTTATTCTAAAGGATGATGAAATTGAAAATGATGTATCAAACTCATCACACATCTATTGCCACAAAGAATGGAATGATTCAAAAGTATATCCTTTAACGATATGAGCGCAATTTCAAATGCACTCGAATTTTTAAAACTATTTTGTCAGCGAGAATTTGTTAAAACTATTGTACAGCATACCGTAAGCTATACCGCTTCTCAAAATAAGCCTATAAATCTTGACAAATAAATAAATATTGACATATTTACAAATATTCATTATCTGGACAATATTTCAATTAATCAACCAACTGACAGATTTATAAAGGTGCGCCCGCAAATTAATCATCTGAGTAATTTTTTCATAAAATACGCTGTATTAGAGATGGCCATATCTGTTGATGAATCGATGATACCATATTTTGGTAAGCATCCGAGCAAACAGTTCATCAAGAACAAACCAGTAAGATTTGAGTAATAAAGCTTGGGTGGCAGCAAGCAGTTGGGGTTATTGTTATCAATTTGATTTATATCAAAGACGAAATCAAGAGCGCGACTGTACACTAGGATTAGGAGAATCGGTGGTCCCTAACTAAAATTATCATTGTTTCCCGAATGTATCAGTTTCCTATAATTTCGATAATTTTTTACGAGACCAAAATTAATATATGCGCTTACACAAAACGCTTGTTATGGGACTGGAACTGTTCGTGAAAATCGAATTAAAAACAATAAAATGGCAGACAAAAAAGTGAGAAACAAAAAACGAAGAGGATATTATAAATATTACATAGATAAAATATACCAATTTATTATATTAACGAGATGGAAGGATAGTCAAACCGTTTCGCTATTATCAAATGTATATGGAGTTAATCATATATGCAAAGCCCACCGTTACGAACGATCAGTACGTAAAAAAATTGATATCCCTCAGCCATTTGTGGTTAAAAAAAACAATCAGCTGTGTGTAATTCATGGTCTACAGCTAAAAGCTATGGTTTCAAAAAGGATCAATTAGCTTTTCGACGGGAATTGGCACAATTATTGCTATCCAAATATGGCAGTTTGAGCTCTCAATGTAAAACGCTAAATAAGCCTGAATTTCTTGGTAAGGGGCCACACATTTGTTGGCCGACAACTGTATTTTTAGATTTGTTTGGTTATTCGACTCAAAATACATCGAAAACACGTCAATAAACGATAAATATATTTTTAAAAAAATTTGTTCAGACATGGGTTAGGAAATTTTTATTGTTCGATGATTTTTATACATCATGTTTCGCTTTGACTAACATGACTAATAAAACTGTTAAATAATTCAACACAGAATTTTTTTGGTGTACAATTAGTGCGGTCTAATCACAATTTCCAATTTGTTTTATTTATTTTTGCTATGGGATACTAATAAATTTTGTCCAATCCAATAACAGCGTAGTATGTATCGTGTAATAAAAATAAATAATAATTTATATTTTTCAAGACCATCCAATAAGTGACAAAATGTTCACACAGCTAGCTAAAAAATGATGATTATTATTATTATTATTTCATTCACAAATGACACAACACTAAAAATAATATGTCTACAAGCTCCCTATGGTGCACTAAAAAATTATATCGTAAAAAAAATCATAAAACAATAAAATCGACTGTTTGATGGAGTGTTGAAAATAGAAAAGCGAACACGAAAAATGTTCTTCTGGTATATCATTTTATTGTTTTTGTTATTTCACAGCATCTTAAATTTGTGCACCCCTGCATAGCCCTCGTCGTTTTCCCGCACCAAGCGTTGTCGTTGTATACACACGCCGTATTATATATTTAAAAACCACTAATATTAAAATGATTGTAGATATTTCACTTCGTTTATTTAATGAGAAAGATGACGACAATTAAGAAGAATTTATATTTTATTCTTTGGTTATTTTAACAAGTCGTAAAAAGTATGCTAATCTCTTTGTATATACATATATACTTTCTTTCTCTTCCGTTTTTTAATTTTATCTTAGGGGATGTAATTTATCTAAACAAGCAGTTTTAAGGGCCATTTTCGCGTTAATTTATATATTTTTTTTGTTGCCAATGGATTATGAATTATTTTTTTTTGGTATAAATGTACAGAGTATAAGACATTAATTAAAGCAATGAATGGTGAATATGTTTCTCCGCAAGGCATTTTAGGCTTAGTTAAAAAAACTAATGGTTTGTTCTATACGAAGAAAAATAAAATTATTTCTTTGTAATAATGCAAGTAATTATGGTTTCTGAGAAACCGAGACATACATATATCGTTGGTTTGCAAATAGAGTGGTTTCACAATTTGTATTTCTGGCGACGAAATTTACACGTAACCTTAGTCTCTGTAAAACAAATTAGTTTATTCTTAGTTATTTTGCTGTAAGTATACAAAAACCATTATTAATCTACTGCACAGTTCCCCGAATTACAACACCGAAGTGTATCAACTGTAATGGCCAGCATCCAGCCAACTACAGAGGATGTGAAGTAGCAGTAGAGCTACAAAAAATGAGAGATAAATCACGCAAACCAGATACACCAAGAAATGTACAATCTATAAGAAAAACCACGGAGCTTAAATCGTCAACTCCTAACTTTAACATACAAAGAGAACGAGTAAATGAAAACGTTACTTATGCACAAATAGTTCGGCAATCAGAGCAGAAACAGTTAAAAGTGGATCTCGTTTTACAGGACATATTGAGAAATCTAGAGAACCTCAACAAAAGACTCATTTCACAGGAAATGAGTCTGCAGAACACACTAGAAGAAATGAAATCACAAACAAGTTTCAATAAAAAAGTAGAAGAAAACCTTGATCGAGTGTATCAAAATATAAATTATATAAAATCGAATTATAAACCAAAGAAATGAATAAAACATTGCGAATCGTAACCTGGAATGCGAATGGGTTATTGCACCACATTCAAGAACTAGATATATTTTTAAACATGCATAGTATAGATATATGTCTCATATCAGAAACCCATTTCACCAAAACTTCATTCTGTAAAATAAAAGGATATAATTGCTACCATGCATTACATCCAGAGAACAAAGCTAGAGGTGGATCAGCTATCATCATAAAAGATTATATAAAACATAACGAAGAACTTAAAGTCGAGAAACTTTCCATGCAAGTCACAACAATCAAAATACAATTAAACAATAGTAAAACTTGTAGTATATCAGCAATATACTGCCCTCCTAGATACAATCTCAAACAAGTAGATTATACTAATCTTCTAAAAACACTAGGAAGTGTCTTTTTAATTGGAGGGGACTATAATGCAAAAAACACCTATTGGGCATCACGGTTAACGACTGCTAAGGGAAAAGAACTGTTCGCAGCAGGAAAACAACTAAAATGCGAATTTCACTCAGGCGGTACACCAACCTATTGGCCTACGGATATCAGTAAGACTCCAGATCTTATAGACTTCTTTATTACAAGAGGGATTTCAGATAATTATATACATATAGAGAGCAGTGAAAGTCTATCATCAGATCATTCACCAGTTATTATGATACTTAGCCAAACAATAATTATGAAAGAAAGCAACCCGAAATTAACGAGCTTCAAAACCAATTGGGATTTCTTCAAAACACAATTAACAGAAAGAATTAGTCTGCAAAACCCAATACAGGGACCAGCCCAAATAGAAGACGAACTAGATAAACTCATCCATAATATCCAAAGTGCTGCGTGGGAAAGCACTCCAAATAATAGTAAGGAAATGAAGCGCAATATCAGCTATCCAGAGGAAGTGAGAGAACTTCTTAAAAATAAAAGAAAAGCACGGAAGAATTGGCAAAAACATCGAAATTCGGAAAATAAGAGGATATTTAACCATTTGTGTAACCAACTAAAATACCTCATAAAAGACATTAAAAATCAATCAGTTAATAAATACCTCAGCACTCTAACTGGGCTAAAAGATACTGATTATTCATTATGGAAAGCAACTAAGAATCTTAAAAGACCCAAACTTCAGGTTCCTCCAATTAAAAATAAAGAAAATTGGGCCCGAAATGCTAAACAGAAAGCAGATTTGTTTGCAAATCACCTTGAAGAAACATTCCAACCTTACCCCAAACAAACGGAAGAGGAAAATGTTATCCCGATAAATAAACAGGATGAACTAAAAATTACACCTGTAACGTTGAAAGAACTAAAATGGGAAATCAAGAATAATCTGAATGCATATAAGGCTCCAGGATATGATCTTATAACGGGCCAGATAATAAAAGTGTTACCTGATAAAGCGTTGAGGAAGCTAGTGCATATAATTAATGCAGCATTTCGACTAATGTATGTACCAAGACAATGGAGAGTTGCAGAAGTAATTATGATACTTAAACCGAACAAACCTCCGAATGATAAAGCTTCATATAGGCCAATTTCGCTGCTACCAACATTATCGAAACTATTTGAAAAGGTTCTTCTTAAAAGACTAAAACCAATTATCGAAGAAAGGAAACTTATCCCCTCACATCAGTTTGGATTTAGGGAAAACCATTCTACGATAGAACAAGTACATCGAATTACTGATGTAATCGAGAAATCACTAGAAAGCAAACAAATATGCTCAACCATATTCCTTGACGTAGCGCAAGCATTCGACAAAGTATGGCACCAGGGGTTAGAATTCAAACTTCATCGAGATCTTCCGGAGCAATTTTTTCAAATTTTAAAATCATACATATCAGAGAGGCACTTTCGAGTAAAGTATGAGAATGAATACTCCCAACTAAAAAGAATAACAGCAGGAGTACCACAAGGAAGTGTTCTTGGGCCAATCCTCTATCTCCTATATACTAGAGATATACCAACTACAGAAGCAACAATGGCGACTTTTGCCAATGACACCGCAATACTTGCAACAGCAAAGAACATCCATGACTCCACTAGTAAATTACAGAAGGCTACTAACCAAATATGTAATTAGACAAAGAAATGGCGAATCAAATTAAATGAAGCAAAATCAATCCAAGTCAACTTCACAAATCTCAAAGTTAATCATATACCAATAATGATAAACTCGATAGTAGTACCGCATGCAAACACTGCTAAATATCTCGGCATGACTTTAGATAAACTTAGATGGAAGGAACACATAAAAAAGAAGAGAGAAGAACTAAACATAAAATTTAGAAAAATGCATTGGATCTTAGAGAGACAATCTGAACTAGCGATCCATAACAAACTGCTGCTATACAAACAAATCCTGAAACCAGGGGGGCTATTATGAAATATTTTTCGATTTCGTAAAATACGAAATCGTAAATTCGATCCGCCGCGAATATTCCGATTATGAAACTTTTTTTTGTTGACCGTAAAATTTAAGACCACGAAGTATGCTATTTTGTGTTGGTTTTAGTTAAATAATAAAAAAGTTTCTAATTAATTGTAATAAATTAAACTAGTCAATTATTATAAAATAATTGAGTAAGTTACATTTTAAAAAATAATTAAAGTATTTTATTTTAATAAAAAAATAATTATACATTATTGTTTTCGTAAATACGATATTCGACACCTATAGAGCAGTCGAATTTTGACATTTGATTTTCGTAAAATACGATTTCGATTTTTTTTTTGGTTCATACATAATAGGGCGGATTTTCCGATTTTCGAATTTTACGAAAGCAAAAAAAATCATAATACTAATTTTCGCGACGGATCGAATTTTACGAAATCGAAAAATTTCATAATAGGCCCCCTGTATGGACATATGGTAGCCAACCCTGGGGTTGTGCCAAGAAGACAAATATCAAAATCATACAAACTGTTCAAAATAAAATCCTGCGATGTATTGTTAATGCACCGTGGTACATTCGAAACGACAACCTCCATCGAGATCTAAAGAACGAGCTTGTCGCGGAAATTAAGCATCATGCAACAAAACACCTACAACGTCTGCACCAGCATGAAAATCTGGACATACGCTATATGCTGACTACTACAACAACAAGAAGACTGCAAAGAACCAAACCACTGGACTTATCGCGACCAGGAGGTCAGTAGACTTGCTGTGGCGAAAAATCTGAGGAGTTACATGAAACTGGGGATAATCACTTGATTACGCTGACTAATCAAAATACTTTATTATGCAATGTAAATTACTAAATGGGTGCAAGACTCAGTCGTAATATAAATAAATAAATAAAATTTTATTAATAAAAAAAAAAAAAAAAAACTGGAAACCACCCGTTTAATATGTTAGTCTTACTTATTTTGAACAAATAATAATATTTATTGTCACAGATTCTGTATGTTTCAGTTATTTTGCGTTAATGATGTAATTGTAAGTATATCAGTGTTTAAATTGTTCCAATATGTCGCTTCATTCGCCTGTAGTCCAGGTTCGAAGACATAACATAACCACGGATTTCAAAATGTGAAATTTCCAATAACCGCGCTTTTCAGATGCCCTCAATTACTTGCTCAATATATTTTTATAGTCATTTTGAACCAGATTTTAACAATAAAATATTTCCAATTTTTTTTGCAAAAATCCCTGATGGTTAGCCTTACGTATTTCGACCAGATAACATTTATTGTCGCAGATTCTGTATATGTTTCGGTTATTTTGCGCTATAATGTAATTTAAAGAATATCAGCCTTTAAATTGATCAAATGGGCGAAGTGAATAAAAAGGGGATTTACTTCTTAGTTATTTCTTTTAAGAAAAAGTTAATGTTTAGATTTGTGTGAATAACCTTTAACTTTTACTTTAAAATATCAACTAGGAAATATTCAAAGTACATAGTTACTTTTTTGACAATTTAATACTTAAAACGTTTCTAGTATTTACTTTGAAGAAATTTATCCTCAAAAATATATTGGGTGATTGAAGTTGCATAAAACATATTTTTTATATAAATGTGTTTACTAAATTGAATTTAATTTATTCCTAAATATTGTAATAAATATAAAGTGATAATTTGTATTTACAAATCATAATTGCGTATGTGTTGCGTATGTGTATGATGCAAAACCTTTCCTATTAACATATTCATCTCTATATGCATGTGGCTTCAAAATCTCAACGTGCGTGCAATCGAGTGCCCCAATAACGTTTGGAATCTTAAATTTTTTCAACCATTGATCTTTTGCGGTAATCATTTCTAGTTCAGTTTTGAGAAATAATATAAATTCTACTTAATAATAAACACATTTTTTTTATTAAGTATAAGTGTGTTTCGCCAAGTGCCTACGGCAAATAGCGTTAAAAGTAATATAAATTCTTCTGATTTTGCAATCTAGTACTTGATCTTCTTCTTGAAAACCCGGATCTCTCAACTAGCATATACATAATTCCATTTTTTGTATATTTTACCCAGTGATGTGCCAATTTTTTACGCGATTCGCTTACTTTTTACGCGTTTTTTTACGTGTAAAAAACTTTTTTTTTACATTAGAATTTTAACCAAAGACAAAACGGAAAAAATGTAAAAAAAATGTAAATAAAGTAAAATAATCGTTTTGAACGTAACGTTCATATTAAAAATTTTGGTTTTTATTGTTTTAGGCCTGAAACAAATTAAGCAGCCGCAGCGCAGCAAACAGCAAAATTAACTAGATGTTAATTTGTTTATGGAATAATTAAAATCAAAAGTTTTATTTAATAATTTTTTCTAAACACATGCCATAGCATCTAATTAAATCTGCTGCTCGCTACTGCTTGGTTTATTTCACGCTTTACATTACTTCCCGATATTTATAATTTTAAGCCAAGAGTCGAAGTTCCATCGAAGGAAAGCAGTTTTAAACGCTACATGATACAGTTCATATTGGTTGAACGCTACATGATACAGTTCATATTGGTGGAATTCAGCAAGTTGGTCTTGTAAAAATATCAAAAAACTAAATTTTTCAAAAAACGATCCATTTCTCTTAAATGTTCCTTATTATTAAGAGCAAAATAAACATGGATCATTTCTTAGTTCTATGAACTGTTAGGCGATTTCTAATTCAGATGTGTATTTGACCCAGTTTGAAAAAATCCGCTCTATTTGAGCAGACGAAGCAGGAAGATTTAAAATTTTCAAAGTTAACTTGTGAAGTTCCGGATAATTTATTTCCGCTGTGCTCCAAAATATATTTTTGATTGATTGATTGATTTTGAATGCACGACCAAGTTCTTAGACAAGATCTCCCGGTTGACGCCGGGCCCACCGCACACTCTTTTTACATATAACAAAACCGAGGGATTAGATAGGTTAATTGGATGGGAGTGAATCAGCCCGGTTACAGACACCTAGAAATAGCCGATAGGTTGGGATCGTACAACACAAGACAATACAAAGGATAAAAGTTTTAATGGTCATCAACAATTTCTCCTGGGAATCAGCACCTAACTAAAATAAACCTACACTAAGAATTATATTATTCTTCTACCTCTAAATCTGAAATGTCAATTCATCATTAATTAAAGTAGGATTAATAAATTTTGATTTGATTTGAATGCACGACCAAGTTTAAAGCAGGAACTCACAGTTACTGCCGCGCCCATCATACACCTGCTTTATAAACAACAAAAAAATGGGAAAGGTACTTTAGATGTGACAGACCTGGCCCTATTACAAACACCTAGAAATAGCCGATAGTTAGTAAGTTTACCATCACAAGACAACACAGTTCTAAAAGTACTTTCAAATTGTGTCAGCTTCCCTTTGGACCGCATCAGAAATTAATTATTATTTTGAAATATTTTAGTTAAGTATAGCCATCAAAACTGCTTCCAGAATGCTTATCTCCTAGAGTCAATAAATTGTTAGAATTTAAATTATTTGCTGATAAGTGCTATTGATTCCGGAATTCTTTCCTTAACAGGTGTTAGTGTTTAAAACTGGCTTACAACAACAATAAATTTAGTTTTATTATTATTATAAACCAGTTCCAAACACTAACACCCAGAGTGTCCGTAACTAACCAGCACCACTCTTAAAATAGATTAACTACTTTACCAAGAATAAGTAAACTGTCAACTTAAATATAATAAGTTATTATAACTAAATACTAAATTTAAATAGTTATTAACCGGGTCACCTTCCGAAATTTTTCTGTAAATTAACTTAAGATTAATGACTACCATTTCACTTTACAATATTCGAAAGTGTAGCCAACAAAATTGCTTCCAAAACACCAATGTTCTAGAATTTAAATTTGTTAGTAAATTGAGATACATAGATACTATTAATTCCGGAATCCATTCCTAAAACCGGATTAAATTAATTTACTTATTCCAATCCATTTTTAAAACATTATATCCGAATATTTGTCATTAATCAGCACCCATCATAAATTAGCTTCATTGCTTTACCAAGTATAAGTATACTTTCTATCATACAATAACATATTATAAACTTAATTCTAAATTAAATTTAATTTAAAAACTAGCATTAATATAATAGTGGTTATTTGCTACAACCCAATATCAACCTGGAGGAGATTTGTAGATACAGTACATAACCTGGAATACTAATAATATAATTATTCAACATTCATATTATATAATAAAGATTAAGAATAAGATTAAATTAGCTGACTTCCATTTTATTTGTATAATAATGTTTTCTAAATATTGTATATGAACTGTAATGTGATTAATCTAAATCTAAACTATGATTATTTTTAAAAGGTAATATATCAATAATGAATATGTATAATTAACCCATTACAATTTATTCCCAATCAGAATTAAATAAAACTATTAAGCTAATCAGGAATCTGTAAGATGACAGAATTAGTAATAAGTAGCTATTAGAAAATAATCTAATTAAAGAAGTGTCATTAATTTCAAAAATACAAAAAACATCCATGTATCAATATTTCTTTGATTATAAATTTTATTGTATAGCCTCCAAGCCAAAAAATAAGTCAACCCATAAAATTTCCCTCTAACGACACTTCAATGTTACATATAGCCATAGTCATTTAATCTATTAAAATAAAACCAATTGTCGTGAGACAAATTAAATCTTAAATATACAATTAAATTAAATTAAAATAAGAAATAAAATTTCATTAGTATTAACAATGATTAAATATTATTCTAAACCAAGGTAAATAGTCTTATTTGTTATGAGGCTTAAAAGACTCAGCTTCCACTTCCATCTATATCTGAACCTCCAGATTCTTTTATTATATAAAATTATAGTTAATGAGTTAAATAATAGATGACTCTTTTTAATTAGTGGAAATTTTTGTTCAATTTACCGTAATTATCTTACTCTAAAAGCAATGCTACACAACAATAAATCCCTTTAGCTAAATGGAAAAATGTCAATAATAGCAAAAAATCATATATGTATATTAGCTATTCAGGCAAAAACTTATTTATCCCAAGAGTATTTATTCCTCGACGCTTACAAAATAATAAAGCTGCAAATAATAAAAATGTAGTCATTACGGCTTCAAAATTCTTCTGTAATCAAAAATTTTCATTAGAACTAAATAAATTAGCTTAATCAGAAACTGCAATGAATAATATAGTATGTATTAATAATAGACACCTGATAAACACCTGATAAAGGGGTACCGAACTAAAAAAGTCCGAATCAAGAAAGTCCGTAGCGGCTAGTTTCTTCAACCATAAGAAACTCCGCACAATTATTTCTCAACGGACAATCCTCCGTTCACACAACCCTTTATAAACGGACAACTCTCCATCCAAAGAACCATTACAAACAATATACAACAATCCCGTATATACAAACAATGTACATATCAACTTGTACATAGTAATCGTACAACAACACTTGTACATACGAAACCTGTGTAAGCAAAATATAATTGAAAAATTATATTTTGGTTTCACAAAAATTTCGCATTACAACAACCTCTACAACCAAATCACTGAGAGATACATAAAATCGCATGGATTTTGCATAACCAAAATCACGTAAAACGCACATACACACCACCATGCCACTGCACAATAGATGGCATGGCAAACATTTATGTTTAATAAAACATAATTTTTATAGGGTGCACCCAAATATTTTGGTGCATGTAAACTGGAAGAAAAACCAGTTTTGTTTTTTTTTTGTATTTTGGTTTAAGAAGAAATAATTGAAAAGATAATTCTTCCCATTCAATTTGGATTTTTGCCGGAGCAACATCACTGACACATCGCTGCAACGCGGAGCGGCTCATCACTCACCAGCAATAAAAAAAATAATTTTCGCTAAATAAAAATTCAATTAAAATTAAATTTTAAGTTTTTTTTATTTATTTATATTTTATTATTAAATTAACAAGTGCTCTACTTCACTTTCCGCCGCATTATACTACAATAAGTTCTCCAAAAATGAAGCAAAATAGTTGATTTTTGTATGAACACCAGCGACTTATTCTAATTCATATTTTTAACTTAAAATTATGAATTAAAAAAAGCGATTCAGAAAAAGGAGATAACTCAGAAATGAATTAACAAAGGCTTATACTATTTCATTTTTAAAACACGTACCCTAATTCACCTTCAAAATGAATTAAAAAAGGCACATTCTATTTCAAATTTAAATTTAAATTCCACAAAATTTTCATTAATGAAAATAATAGTTGCATGGATTTACATTGATTAGTTATAAAATATAAATAAAAAAGGCTTATATTATTTCATTCTATAAACATTTATATTAATTCATTTTAAAAATGAATCAAGAAATGCCCCGCCCAAATTCACCTTATCGAACTCTTTCATTTCTTCTTCAACTCCGATTTTAATTCATCTCCAAAACGAATTAAAAACACTTATTTTAATTTAGAAAAAAAACCTTCAATTCAGACCCCCCTAATTCATGCAGCCCCTGATAAACCTTGATAACTCTAAATTGCTCATCATATAAAACATGATAAATATAACAATTTAATACTCAAACGGTGAATAATTGGAGATAGGAATTAGTAAAATTAATTAATTTCTGAAATCAAAATGTGGAAAGAATCTTTTTCATAAATAATCTTAGTAAAATGTACCAAGAAAAATATGTAATGTAGATCCAGGAGTGCTCGCTACCCGCTTCTCTAGAATAAAAAAAAAAAAACCAACACACTGCAACCCATAAAGTTATTTCCCAATCCCAATAGATGAAAACTCAGCGATCGCCCGTTAGCATCAATATAAAAGAAAATTTATCGCAATACACATCCACCGTATCCTCGCCGCCCCTGTGTAAATTGATCACACAAAATAAAATGAAAAAGCCAAAAATCAACGATTGAATCGTTTTTTTCATATAGAAAAACATTTACACTACCAAGCAAAAAAGTAAGAATATAATAATTATGTAATGACATAAATAAAACAAAACGAAAACAAAAGTCCCCTGATGTTGTATATGTTTCGTTCGTAATCAATACATACACATCCATACAAAGCACAGCCGAAAGCATATAACAAGCATTGTATATACATTGCAAAACCACATTTTCGGTGGTATTGAAATGTACATTATATCCCGCTATACACCTCCAATACTAATTTCCATACGAAATATAATGTACGTCGTACGAGTAAATAAATATAAAAAACAAAAGTTAGAATTCAAAAGTACCAACGAAAAACAATCGTCGCAAAAAGAACAACAAAAATTGTTATCGAGTGTAACAAAACAGAATAACAGAATTGAAAAACACTTTCTGGCACAAACAATACTCAAACAATACTACCACCACGAGAATACTAGTACTCTACACCTTTATGAGTTATAGAATACAGTAATCATTTTATTATATGCTTAAATTTATTTGGAAAAATATATTATGTTAATAATTAATATGTATTAAAACGTGTTAATGGAAAAAAATGAGAAAACACTTATCTTATTCATCCTCTGGAATCATAAAAGTTCTATACATGTTGAAAAATTACATACATACAATGCGTATGATGCATTCAAACAACGGTATCAAAATACATATATACGAATTTGTAATATACATATTCTTCGCCATTGCAAGCGCATCACACACAAATTAATATAATATAACTATTCAATATGTATCTTATTACGGCTTCAAAATTCCTTAAATCACACAACATATTATTTATGTCTATGAACACTTAGATGTATATTATTTAATTAATCAAAACACACTTAAACTATTTATTTTTAATTATTTAGAGGAGAGACCCAAAAACACGTCTCTACTCTACGACGTTTAATCGCCGACCTTCCGCTGTGCTCCAAAATATATGGGGTTTTTAATATCTTTATTGTAAAGAATTTCAAATAAACCTAGCTTGTTTTTTAAAAAATGCCATTCCTCTATTCTATCACCTGACAAGTTTTTTTTAGAAGGAAGTGGTTTATTCTGTTTTTGTAGTCTCCTATAAAAAAGATAAATTAATATTTTTAATTAAGTTATTTATGAATATTAATATGTAAATGCATTTTAAATAATTGTTTGTAACCAGTGAGTCTGGCTTTTGGCAGAAATTAAATAATTTGCAAATGGGGTCCAGCATTTCCTTTCCTCTTTTTTCTCGTCTATAAAGTCATCATCTAAAACTATAATTTTGATGTGGAAGACTTAACTCTTTTATATTTTACGTCTATAATTATTTGCTTTATGAATTGCAAATTATTAAGTAGGAGTAGAGCATCTCTATGTGAACACCATCTCGTTTCACACGCCAACTTTATTTGAGGCCGTGATTTGCAAAACTTGTTATATCCAATATAACTGGAATTTCAGAAAATGCAAGAAACTTATAAATCTTTTTATTGGCCCTACTTTTATTGAACAAGTGCTTGACAATGTTTCAATTCTTGATAAGCCACACAAGAAACAGAATATTGCCGAACATTATTTAATATCTGAAAATAGTAATATAATTTGGATAAAACGAGTTTTGCAGAATAACTTTGGATATACAAAGTTTTGCAAGTTACCCCTTTGGATATGGAGAGTTTTGCAGAATGAAAAATAAAAGAAACATTATATTTCATTGGATGTTTAACTATTTTTATTGTAAAAAATACCTAACAAAAAATAATAAGTATTTAAAATGTTCATAATTCAAATAACAAATGAACAATAAAAATACATAATTAAAAAAAAAAAATTAAAAAATTTTAATTAAGTAACGAGAACTAAAAGAAGTATCATAATTTTAAATTTTTAACTCCATATCTTCGATAAAAAAATTCCTGTATGATTTCCTCCTCTTGTTCATGTGGAAGTATAACATCATTGTGGTTCAGCGTCGTTTGATAGAACTTCAAATCATCACGATCTCGCCAATTCTCTCCAAAATACTTTTTAAGCAGGGCATCAACGTCACTTAGTTTTTCTCGTTTTACCGGGACAACAATCGAAAGGAACTCTAAATTAATGTTAGAAAGCTGTTTTTGTTTTCATTATAGATTTATAAGCCTCAACATCAGATCTGTAAACGTGCCTTTTAACGCTTATCGATTTTGTTCCAGATTTTATCAATATCAAAAAAGATTGATGGATATAGAGAGTTTGCAAATAATGTCGGTTTTCAACCTCAATTAAATCAAGGATATCGTGAGTTTTGTCGAATTATTCCATCGAAATTTAATAGATTTGTAAATTATCTTTTAGAAATAACTTTAGAAATAAATGGGATTCTAAAATGATTTTTCGATAAAGCGGTCAATAGGAAACTAGGCCATTTCTTAACCGATTTTGTTGAAATTCTGCACGTGCGATGGAAATTAATTTCTAAAATGATGCAAGTAAAAAATCTTGCAATTAAAAATCTTGCATAACTAAATAGTATAGGTGACATTAATAGATTCTATATAATCCGCTAAATCCGCTCAAACGTGCGGCGCGCAGTGCGACATGTTTGCTGATCCCGGCTTTCACGTCTCCCGAAGTACCAAATTTAAAGGGCCTCGGGGAGAAGGAGGGAGCGCAGCGACTTCCCGTGTGCCCGTGAGAGTTATCGAAGCTGTAACCTCTACAATTATTGCATTTCAAAATGTTGCAGCCTTGGTTTTTTTAGTCAATTTTTGGGCAAGATATCTTATTTTTATGTTTAAATATTATTAGTCTGGTCAGCCCGAATTGATAAAAAATATTTTTTTCAAAATCAAGACTTTAGAACTAGAAGGAAAGAAACCCGGGATTTTGAAAACCGGGAATTCGTAGTACAGCCCATTGGAACATTTCTAAGTGTAAATCGCAAATTTTTTTTTAATGGTTTAAACAATTATGTGTAACCGGACAATGATTTTTTCCCTTAAATTTTTTGTAACTTTTAAAAAGTCAGTTTTCCCATTAAAAGTTACCAAGTAAATCAAATCAGTATGCTTTAACAAGATGATCGGATTTGAATTACCTCATATTGAAAGAATGAAAATGAGAGCTTATCACATTAAAGTTGTAAAAAGTGTATTAGATTATATATGCCCTTACTTTGGTTAGCCTATAAGAACGATGGGAATGTACATTTTTAGGTACAAATTAAGCATAGTAATTTTTTTAAAAATTGTAACCTCGAATTTTTTCCAGATTTGCCATTAACTATATCGGCGAAATAAAAAAAAAAAAAATTAAAATCTGCCTGTGAGTGTGTATGTGGATCAAAGTCCAGTAAATGTCTGTTGGTACTCTGCAGCACATATACGGATTGGCTGATCTAAATTATGCTAGAATGCGGTCTACCGGAAATGACAACCTAAAATTTTTGAAAAGGTTACCATTTTTGAGAAAAACGACCAAGAAAATAAACTCGTTTTAAACAAAAATTCAGCCCTGTACAGCCCGGGATTTCCAACAATCTATAAAAATGAATGACTATTCGGAATTAAACTAGGACGAAAAAACTTTTTCCGTTAATTGGGAAATCCACGTGTACCGGCAGTGTAAGTGGCAGCCAGCTTCCATGGAAGCATTTTAGATGGTTGCAACGTTGTTGAAAAGCTTAGCGTTTACAAAAAACGGCAAAGAATTAAAAGATTTAAAATAAAATTTTAGAGCAACAAGGCAAACCTGGTCGGTTTTCTGAAATTTAAACAAGGATCAAATTTTTAATTTTACAAGACAGTTTTACCAAATGTCTGGTAAGTTGTATTTTTCGCTTTGAAAATCAAGCGGGGTGTATTCGAGATTTATGTACGTTCGTCTTAAAAGAAAGTCTGGTGTTGGCTGCAAAATATATGCCCTTCAATTTGTTTATGGTATTTTAGTTTTTATAAAAAATCAAGTCCAAAGAAGTTTTATTTTAATTTTTTTTTTATTTATATAATTAAAAGAAAAATCGAAGACCAATTTTTTAATTTTTATTTTGCTTGAACTAAACAAAAGCAACAAGCGTAATTGGCAGTTTTGCACTACTTAAACTATAATTTATGTTCAAGCATTAGCGAGAAAATGCACATTTTATTGAGCTTTTGATGGTCAGTTTTTGTCACATGAATATCATTATTATCTCACAGATCTATTAGAGGAGGTATACTAGGTAGCACCATCTAAAACAGAAGAATATACTGATCGTGTTGAACTTGTAAACGTCCAATATTATCCAACGTCCACAAGCTTGGAAACCTGAAACATAAAAATTCCATTATTTAAAAATATTTTAGTAAACTATTAACACTGCAATAATGGAGAACTTGAAATCCTGCACTAACACCATAAATCTGAAATTCTATAAATAAGTAATTTATCTTAATTTAATTGAGTCTGCAAATTGTTTCACCTTTTAGATTCATTTATCAGGTTCATGTACTTATACACCACAAAATCTTATAAATGTCGATATAAATTAAAACCTTTCAAAGCTGTCATAAAGCTTTTGTGTAGAATTTAAGCAATCTTCAGCAAATTTCGATAATTAACCCAAATTTAGGTTTATGGTAAACCTTAATATAAGCGGTTAGTGTAAATAAAACCTTCTTCTGATTTTAACCTCGAATGCGGTAACATCAATTAATGAAAGCTTGAAGTAAATATTGTAAATACAATTTAATATTTTTGTTTTAAGACGAATTTTATTCAAAACCTCGTGAATCATAATTAGAGGTTTTTTCAGCATTAAAAATGTCAACATTAGGGAAAGTTAATTATGTATAGGATATTGCTGGTCATACGACAATTATATGATAATGCCACAAGGTGGATTGTTCACCAATGAAGCTCAACGATGTGTTCCAAAAAAAAATATTTAATAAATGTTTGTGTTAAGATAACGGAATAAAAAATTGCCGCGGCCAAAACAATTTTTTAAACGATTACAAGAATATGCTAATGAGGTTCAACACAACATTATTAAACTGCTAATACATGTAATAAATTAATGCGTCAAACATTATTTGTGCAATTCTTGTAGTTATTGTTAGAATTAAACAAATAAATTAGTTTTGAAAAATTGTAAATAAGCAACACATTTATTTACAGTAGAAAGCTCGCGCATTTCTTGTTGGTATAGATAAATTAAACGTAAATATAGGTTTTTGGTTTGTGTTTTCTTATTTATGTAAAATGTATCTTTAATTTTAATAACAATAACTTTTGCGTAGGTGATATGTATACGAGAATATACCGAGATGGTTTACCCAAGTAAGAATATCCAAATACTCCGAATGCATTTTATTATCCAACCAAATATTATTAAACTCGTTGTGTTCATATCTCTATATACGGTTCTTGTACTCGTAGATGTACCATAATTTTCTGGCGCCTTGATTTTATTGTTTACAATAATCGTGCAGAGGTTGACCTAAACCATATTATACCATAATATGAGCAGAAGATACAAAAAATGTATGTATTTCTCATGATGATGTTGTGGTTAACTTTTAATGACAGGATGTGCGGTGAATCCATAGCGATAACCACGAAATGGTAATAAAATACTGAATATTTATAAATATTTTTATGGGGATTAACATAAGTATATAATACCGACATGAGATTGATTGTATTGTGTACTTGTTTGTATGGGTGGAATATTTATGGGTTTTCCTCTTAGCATATACATTTTGTCAACCTTTGAAAACAAAAATATTTTTGGTGAGTAGCTATACTTGAAACATTCTACTAAATTTTCTCTTCTGCGAATGATTTTACAAAAGTAAAAACGCAACCAGTCCAAAATTTAATCTTTTTCAAGAACAAATAAAATTTTCTTGTGAACAGGACGAACCATAAAATAAAATTATTAACATTGTTTCTAACCGACAAATGTTCAATTCAATTTTATTTTTGGAATTCGTACACTGCAGCTTCAGAATACTTCTTATTACTTTAAAATGTAAAACAAAAATTTATTAATAATTTATGTCAATTTTTAATGACTCGATTGGCACACCATACCTGATATCATTACCAAATCCAGTACGAACGACTATTAGTTTATTAAACGTAGACCATCTGGTCACTTAATTGATTTATGCCAGCATAATGCTCTGATTTGAAATATTTGCTGATACACGAGTTCTCGAAAGTGAAGACTTTGATTATTGTGTCAAGTAATTGGCGGAAAATAAGATGTATGGCACTGAACTATATAATCCTTAATTAGATAAGAAGTTGCGTAAAATAAGTCAATTTGATAAAAGATGGCGCGCAAAACAAATAATCTGTTATTATGTATTTATCAGGGACGAAATTGGCAGGAAATCAAAAGTTCTGCATTTTTTAAGATCGCAGAGTATTGAATCTAACCTTAAAGTACTTTCTACACATATACCCACTTCACCAGTACTTTAGTATGTTTATAAATGCGAATTTTGAGGTAAGTTAATTAGCCACATCACAATAAATCCTATTTTGCAATTTTTATTAATTCATTTGCAATTTTATTTAATGTATTCTTTCACAACAGCGATTAAATGGCAGAAGCAAGTTTACATTAGTTGGGTTCTACGGGTTTTATAGCAATGTAAATCATGAACAACCAGAAACATCATTTTAAAAATAGTGTTTAATGATCCACCATTTTTTGTTTGGCAAGCATTATAGTTTTGACTATTGAGTACCTAAGTGGCACTATACTGATAATTCACCAGGAATAGAGAACTGATAAAAAAATGTATATGCAGTTTCTGTACAAATTTTGTTTTCCTGGCGTACTGACTAGAAAAGTTTGATGTAAATATTTATAAATTGGTAATAGTTTTTCCTACATTCACAGGGAAAATCATTCCCAATTTAATTTTGTTTTAAAAAAAATTAACACTAACTTTTTACCTCAGTATGCCAGAAAATAAATGTTTAAAGAAAAGTTATATATAAATTATTTCCCCAGTTCTCTATTCTTGGGGAATTACCAGAATAGTGCCACAGGTGCTATTATTGAAAAAGTTCAATGAAAATCATTGAAGTTGCACCATCTGTAACACTAGACTTTACTGGAGTAATTACTGCAATTATTTAATCGCATGTGTATACATTGATAGATCCGCATTACTCGTTTAGTAATTAAACCTTTTTACTACTTCATGTTAAATATCTTGTCGAATTTAAGCAATTATTATTATTAATCCTTATTTGATCTATAAAAATGTAGCGCTATGAAAATCTTGAAAATTTAAATTGCGTATAGAACACATATTGTAAGCAAAAATTTAATTTAATTGTTAGGTGAAATTTTTTATAAGATAAGATAAATATACATAACGAGTATCTTTTGTTTCACTAAATAAAACATCTCAGCGGTATAAAATATTAAAAGTTACCCTTAAAATGACAAATTGATTGATCTCCGAAGTAAAGGAACTCGTTAAATGAAATCTTGAAATTTAACAATATACCGTCTTTCCGCCATTTCTTAACTAATTACGATGAAATTTGGATAGTAGTTTTGATTAGGGATTTTAGCGTAAGTTTTGAACAAAATTCTATGATCTGTTCGTGCTGGACTAAACTGGCCATTTCATAACCAGTGCTCATGAAAAATGGTATTTGTACATTTTACACGATATAAATAAATTTTAAAATGGAGCGAACTCGGCTATTTCTTAATTAAATTTTGTTAAATTTGCATCTCATACAAGGACAATTCGGAAAAATGTATGAATTAAAATTTTCAATAGAATTTTTTGATTTTCTTTTTTTTCTTTGAATATCTCAAAAACTTCAACTAGTAACCAATACTTTTGGTTATTTTGTTAATAGCTTAGGCACTGACATGGAAAATATGGTGTAAATTTATGGACTACAATTTTCACTAGAATTGTTAGATTTACAAAAAAATTTTTTACCTAAACATTATAATTTGGGTATATACTATTGATGATTGCAGCGGTGATTTTAGACTATTTTTTTGCTTTTAAGTTTTAAAATTTCTCCGCTATACCATTTTTAAGTCGTATTGTAGGCGCTGGCGTTTATTTATGGTTGGCCGTACAGTTTTATTTTATTCCGATAGCTACCTGTTTTTTTTCATTTCCAATCGTCAATTGCTGCGTTTTTTTTGAAAATGCTGCTCTAAACTGCGATAAATTACTAATATATACTATTTTATACTACTATATACTATACTATTTTGCGATTTATCACTGATAATTTGAATTTTCCGCATTACGCCAAAGGTGTTCCTTGCTAATCTAATTATTAAAATGATTTCATTTTTCCAAGCTGATATTATCAAAATATTAGTGTTTGGGCCTACTTCAAAAATTTGATTGCATATTTAAAAATAACGCAGATAAAACAATCATATATCAATTTGACTTGAAATTAACTATTTAAAATGTCGATTGCTGCGCACACAGTTCCAAATGCAACTTACGGTAGCAGAAATAGGAAGAGTGGACCAAGACCAACTGGAAAAGGTGTGCAAAGCCAGAACGAATCGCAAAACATTCAGTCATTGTCGTCAAATAGTCAACTTTATCAAAAAATGTAGATGAATCCATAGATGCCATAGTATATAAAGTCACAAGTTTTTTGTAACTAAATAATTAGATTGAGAAGTAAGTGATGGCAAAACCACGAAGCAACGGATAATGTTGGTGTGGCCGCGTGAATATAGCAACTGACGAAGAACCGCAAAATCACAACAGTGGAACATTGTTTAAATTTGACTGAAATAATCAGTCTGTTGCCGGTTCGGGAAACCAGGGGAAGAAACAACAAAGTATTGTGTGGTTCCATCAAATAATTTTCAAAAATGCAAATGTATTTAGAAAAAATAACGCAGGTTGATTTAACTCAATTAGACGATGAATATACACACTTAAAAATTTTGCAGCGTTTTACGATGTAACCCTTGCATGGAGGCTTATACGAAGGAATCGTGTAACACAATTAGACGCAAAGCATGCATTGAAAATATTTACGATGTATTTGCCTCTAAAACTAATGTAATACTTGTATCGGAAGGAAATTTCAATATAACCTTGGGTTAACAATTGTTTAGAGAACTTATAAAAATTCGCTAAGGCATCGTGTATATTCTTTCAATATAAGCTTAAAATATTTTTGAAGTAAAACTTCTTTAGGCACGCTTGACTTGGGGACTTAGCTAGCAAATGCGTTACGAAAAGTGTAATCGAACGAGGCGAACGAAACAATAAATGCAAAACAAAATCATTTTCCTTTAGTATCAAGATGTGCCATGACAATTCATAAATCCCTAGGTGGAACGTTGGTTGATACCATTTTATTTTAATAATTGGATGAAAAATTGGAAAATAAGAAAATAGGAAAATTAGTAAATGGAAAATTGGAAAATTATAAAATTATAAAATTGGAAAATTTTAAAATTGGAAAATAGGTAAATGGAAAATTGGAAAATAGGAAAATATGAAAATTGGAAATTTGGAAAATAGGTAAATTGGAAAACTGGTAAATTGGAAAATTGAAAAATTGGAAAATTGAAAAATTACTTAATAAACACATTTTTATTAATCACTTGTTTTTTGTTCCGCAGAATATTTTGAATATTTTTCAAAAAGTTTAAAAAATCACTCGATCGATTTCGACTTGTTAGGTCATCATCATCATGTAGATACTCCTGATGATGACCTAACAAGTCGAAATCGATCGAGTGATTTTTTAAACTTTTTGAAAAATATTCAAAATATTCTGCGGAACAAAAAACAAGTGATTAATAAAAATGTGTTTATTAAGTATAAGTGTGTTTCGCCAAGTGCCTACGGCAAATAGCGTAAAAAGAATTGAAAAATTGGTAAATTGCAAAATAGGAAAATAAAAAAATATGAAAATAGGAAATTTGGAAAGTTGGTAATTTGGAAAATTTGGAAATTTGAAAATTGAAAAACTGGAAAATTGGAAAGTCATAATATAGACTTCTATGTCACTGACTGACTTAATCGAGAACGCACAGGGTGACCAAAAGTTTTTGTTTTTCTATATTATAACATCTATGTCACTCACTCACTCCAGAACGCACAGGGTGACCAAACAAAATTCGTTCGTGTGATATATTTTATATATGTATTTATGTATAGCTCCATTCCACACGAGGTATCACAGAAACCGATTCTTTCGTCGTTTTCCCCCGTTTGCCTATGATACAGGTTTTAATGCGACTTAAACAAATTTTCGATGAAACCACAAGACACAAACATAAATGAAATAAAAAATATTTCAAGGCCATTTTTACTATGCGGAGAGATTTCAAAAATGATTTTTTTGTCCACTTTGTTACACATACATAAACATTTTCTATTACGACTAGTTGGCCTTGAAAAAGTTACCAAGTTACAAGGTTACCTCTTGCGGCATCAGACATAAACGGCTAGGTGACACTCGAGAACGCACAGGGTGACCAATTTTTTTCAATATTATAATTTTTATATATTATATTATAAATATTAAATATATATTAGAAGTTCTACTTCAGTAGTGTCTAAAGCACACTTAATTTTTTTTTTATATATTTTTAGTTTGGTGAGTGCAGTCTGCAGACGTGACATTTAAATTTTTGATAGAGTTTTTAAAATCTCATGAAGCATAAAATATAATTCAACGGGTTATATTTATAATAAAATTCGTATATTTCTTTTAGTAAATTTCTGTAAACTCTTTTTTACAGTAGAAGCAGGGAAAATCTAATCCAAAAAACATTTGCTTCACATTTCTCTTTTCAATGTAATTAGTATCAAAATAATTTACGACGCATTTTGCATGCATTGAATTCCACCCACATTACGATGCAACTGTATCGATAGTTTTAATGTACAACAGCTTTACAATTAGTTATAAGTTGCATCAATTCGTTTTAAATGTAAATTATTACGTATTTTAATGCAAACTATAACGTTTCTGTTATGGTGCAAAGCTTACTTTTAAAAACGATATACTTTAGCGCTGGATTCATATACGTAATTATTTGCATCGCATATTAAACTTTTTTTCGAGTGTGTATAAATCAGCTACAAAGCTGCGCAGAATTCAAGGTGCGCGATTTTCGACAGTTGCATAGACTGCTATAAACATCAAAACGGTATAAGGCAGGTCTGAAAAATTGACGGTAGGCTCTAAAAAAGTTCAAAAGTCAGTGACGTCGTGGCAGATTGTGTTAATGGGACTAATCGGCCACATATTAACTTTGAAGCTTTGGGAACAATAACCAATCATAAACCAAGATCGAACAATCACAGGTAAATCAAGCAGCAGATATTCCGTGTGTAGTCGATAAAGAATGCCTGATAATGGCTAGCAGATTTACCATCCATTCCCAGAAAATTAATATGCGGGAAGTTTTCACAACCAGCTTTTGGGATTTGGCCAATAGTAGACAAGTCGACAAAGGGTTTCAATTTTGAAGAAGTTTCACTTCATATTTAGAAAGAAAGTAACGAACATCATGTTCTGGGCCCAAATCAGAAACGAGTTCCGAACCAAGTCATGAACTCGTTTTTAGATATTCTCCCTGGCAAATTATAGCAGTAAGCTAATAGAACATATACTATTTTGAAAAGAGCTGCTTATCGTTTTTCATGCAGCAAGAAATGAACGACGAATTGGGGAAAATATTGTGATTGAGAGGCGTATCAGAAGCAGGGTCTACTAACCAACTATATTAATATCGAGTTTCTGTTCGAAGAAATCAAAAATAATTAGGATACATATTAGCTGAGCATGGTTTGAGTATCGAAACTTTCAAGATTTCGGATATTTTGAATTTTCCATCCAAGAATGACCGGCTGGTCAACCGACGAATCAACAAAAATTTCTCGTCGGTAACTACGCCAATCACTAGCGTCTTGAAAAAAAAAACAAAGGTAAAGAGTTTTTGGTGGACCACGGTCGAGTATGATGCCTTTAGTCATTTAAATACTTTGGTAAGCTCAGAAGTGATTCAACTGAAAACCCTTATTTTAGGAAAACTTTTGTTATTCAGACAAATAACCATTGCTGAGTAAAAATCTTTCGGTTACTCAATGACAGACAAATAACCACCTGAGCAAAAATGTTTCGGTTACTCAATGAAAGTACTCGGCTACTGAAAGAGTACCTGGCCGTGGATTTAAAGTTAAACCTGCCTCTGGTATGTTAAATATGGTCATTTATATAGCCGCTCATGTAATTTTTTCGGCCATTATTCTTTACACAACAACAACTATTATTGACCAAATGAACACTCCTAAGCTTTTTAGCTATAAGAAATATTTTGCTAAGCGATGGTTATTTATCTTTGCTAGGTCCCTTTTTGACACTAATATTTTGACAACAACAACTGTTATATACATAATCAACAATTGTAAACTAAATATTTATCATTGAAAAATTAATTTTCATAAGTTTCATTCAAATTTTGTTTTATTAAAGACTCGGCTTCAACACTATTTGAGCTATGATATTTTAGCAATTTGCTCTTGAGCGCATTGTTGTACCAGATGCATTGTCTTGTGCAGTCTCAACCCGATTGCAAATGAAAAACCAAGAGAAAGGAGACCAAATTTACGTAAGACATGTCAAAATAATAAATGACATGAAATTTCCGGATAAAGATAATGTCAAGCCACATAAGGGTCATAAAGTTAGAGCTAGAGACTTTATGTACCCAAAGGTGTCAAGGCGATAAACTGGCCGCTCACTTTGGCTAAGTTAAGACGCGTCAGAAGAGTGAAATCGAATTATTATTGACCTTAGATTGCAAACGATGTCCGTCAGTACGTGAAGTAATATCACAATTTTCCAGTGAACAAACCTGAATGTGTGATTTCAAAAGTACCGTTGAGTGATAAAAATATACTGGTTTAGTATATAGGTCTTAATCCACGATAGAAATCGGCGAAAAAATATTTGTTGGTAATAATATATGCTTTTAGCAAACTGCTATACAACAAGTAGAAAATTTGATCATAGTATTTGAAGTACTAACTATTTTGATTTCCAACAACGAAGCCAAAAGTTAAAATATAATAAGTTCGTAAACACGAAAAGTTAGTTGTGTAAATAGAATATAGATTTGCAATGTAAAGAATCGAATTTTGTACGCTATGCAGCAATTCTTCGAATACTTTTCTACTTATGATCCAACGATTTTTAAAGCTCATTGATTGCGTAAGAAAGCTCTAGATAATTTACAAAAATTAAATATGCTCGAAAATATTTCTGAAATATTACTTAAATATATTTGTGATGCTTTGTCACCAGTACAAGCGGCTGTGGAAGCTACAATACAAAAGATGCTACAATAATTAAGGCTAAACCATAATCACACTAATGTTGAACAAATTTAATCAGCTAAATAAGGTAATCAGCAAAAGTTTATTCAATTCATTAAATAAGGAGGGGTGGTTGAACGAAGAAATATTAATTTGGTATGTTTGGCGAAGTATTTGGAAGATCCAAATACCAAAACTAAATTACTAACTCCACTGGGAGTTTTTCTGTCATATTGGTCAAAAACAGAAATGCTTAATTTTGACAAGCGGTTATTGCAAAATTTGTTTCAAATAGAAGCAAAACCAGAAAGTTTGGTGGACGGTGAGCATACTGAGATTATCATATCAAATGTGAAATGTCGCTTTGATGATCTTAACATGGCTATTGAAAAAGAGTGCGTGCAAAAATTAATAGTAGTCGTTAATACGTCAACACGTTTAGTAATTTGTTCGAAGCAACACGGAAAAGAATAAACAACTTAGAATTCATTTTCAAGGCCTTATAGCTAAACAAACTTCAACAGACTCAGAAAGAAATGCTTCTGTGGAATTTCTTGGAATTTTTGTAATATATTAAAAGTCGTCTTAGTCTTAGTTGTCTTACTATTGACTACTTAGGTGTCTGTAACCGGGTCAAGTCTGTCATACCTAACATCCTTTCCTATCCATCCATCTTGTTATATGTAAAAGGGGTGTACGGTAGGCCCGGCGTATCCGGGATCCCTGCTTAGTCTTGGCCGTTCATTCTAATCAAAATATTAAAAGTCGTGTTAGTGATGAGTCGATAAATGCTCTAATATTTCTAAAGTAATATGTTCTTTCGAAAAAAGAGTAAAATTTTGCAGTAATTTTTTTTTTACTTAATGTTATTTGTACTATTTTTATAAATTGTACCTGGTTTTATTAATTGTTGTAATACGAAAATGAAACTGAAAATTAAAATTGTACCTGAATTTTAATTAAAAATATTAATCTTCATTTACTGACGTTTTTTAGCAAAGCAATGCAATAAGGGCGATTTTTTATAGATTTAATTTCTAAAAGTCGGTTAACCGTTTAAAACCGGGATGGAAAAAAACCGTGAGACCAGTTTACAAGAAACAAAGAAACAAAAATAAGTTTTACAGGTTTTTTGCAAACCCTAGTAATAATGTCATTACCTAAGTCATCCTTAATTAAAAATCCGTATTTGCACAATATTTTCTATACTTTTGAATTTGACACTTAGCACCTAATAAAGTAATAAAAGTTGTTTAAGATTCAAACTTTATAAAATTGCAATGAAAATGTTTTTAGGCAATTGTGTATACTTAGACATTAAAGTCTTAGATATTAATACTTATATATTATAGACCGCTTAAGCGAAGTAGAAAAGTAATGTGAAAAAAAATAAAAAAAAATAAAAGCTGACATAAGAAAAGATAACTGATGTTATTTGATGACGAGTGTACAAGGCAAACGTAAATTTCGGTGACGAAATTTAAAGGTGAAGAGCGAGAGAAGATATTATCCCTATGCCAAGAATAAACGGTGGATTCATTCGGACCAGGTGGGTGCTTCTTTTTATTTAATTTTTCTTTGTTCCAACAACATACCAAAAATATTCTAAACTTATTTCGTGGTTGACAAAGAGAATCGGGGTTACTTGGTAATTTACAGTTCGTTTTTTGCGTCTATTTTAAATAAAAACAAGCAATGTAAGTCGGCCTGTTCATCGAGTGCTTAGCCGATCAAAATGTGCCGAATGTACGGTCGCTGCTAAATTTTTTCAAACATTCGCTGGATTTGTCTTGACAAATATAATAAGCTCGTCAGAACCTTTAATTACCCGGGTACCTTAGTCACTCAAATTAAGTTTTTTTTCTTCACTCTCATGAGGGTCAAATTTTTTCTGGTCTGAGAACACTATTTTTTGACACTCATTCTTACTTCGCAGGTGTCATGAGCAAAGTTTTTTCTTTATTCATTAATAGTTCGTTAAATAAAGAGATCCTTTCGCATGGTCAGAATAATGGCTAGAACTCTAGTAAGAATAGCCTTTTTTTGATACTTGTGGGCGTGACAGAATAAGTGCATCCTTCATTTTTTAGAACCCTTGCCAGCAAGACCGTGAGGTAGTTGCTTATTGTAGTTTTACTATGCCCAAATTTTTGTGCTACTGGACGATTAGTAAGACTAATTTCTTTAAATTCTGCAATTTTGCTACGTTCTTCAGGCGTTATTTATTTTAATTTGATTTTTTATCCTTGTTAAACCAGAAAAAATAATTAATTTTATAATTGAAATTTTTAAATATTACTTGAACTAGCCCTAAGCTAATGGAACTAGCAAAACAATGTTTTTTACGGAAAACAAAATCATCAAACGGTACTTGACTTCAAAGAACATTTTTCCGATTTGGTTGCTTTTCTTGTGAAACAAGATTGTAAGTCAAAAAAACACTTAAGGTGGTTAGCAGTAGAGGATTTCCAATAAAATAAGGTAATCATTTACTAATGTTCTATATCTCTGACACCGCAGCTATTTAATAATATGCATATGTTTTCGTCGAACCATTAAAAAAAAATCACTATAAAAGAGTTATAACGAGAGATGTTCTCGAGCCTTGTTCTCATATCTTCACATAAGATGAGACAAATTCTTCAATTCGAATATTTTTTAAACATCTCCGCAAATGGTTTCCACATTTTATTCGTACATACATATGTGAAGTGGATGTTTTATGTGGATTGACTATTGAAATGATGAAAAGCGCACAAAATGCTATAAAGAAATGGAATATTTGTGTGCGATATAAAAGCATATGAAAAGTAAAGAAGAACTTGGAAATATTTTCAGTTTGAAGTATTTCCATATCTACATACATACATACATTTTATGTATATAAGCTTTTCTTTATCAAAATCGAAATAAATTTATTTATATTTCTTTTCTTATGTACAGCTTTGGTGTTATACTGTGTGCGCTTTATCTGTATAATGTACTATGATGCTGTTTATTTTATTTTAACAATCGAAAGCACAAAAAAATTAAATATACAAAAATTGTTTTTTTTCTTTACAACGTCTTGTTAAAAAGCTTTATATACGTTTTGTGGATTTCCATTGCATTAATTTACAACAATAAAACGGTGAAATCGTAGAAGAACAACTGAGAAATAAATTTTAATTTTAAGTTTTATTTTAGTGAAATTTAATACTGTTCGAAATGGATAAAAAGTTCCGAATATAGTAGATCTTAATGGAAGTATTTTAGATTTGTGCCATATGAACGTGTTTTAATTCTCCATATGGAATAAAGCTTATTTAGTGAAGATTTCAATGTAATGCTATTTTTACTACAAAAACAAGTTCATATTTATTTAACCTAATATCTTAATTAACAGCATTAGAAACAAATTATTCGGGCGTGCATATCGAACACCAGTTTGTTGAAGTTGCTAGATAACATCCATTTATGTTATCTAGCAATGGATGGAATAATCAAAATTATTGTTTTATTTTTAGATTTTTGTAGATGTGTCACAACTATCTCTCTGAACAACTCTTCTTGTTATAAAGAAGAGTTATTTCATAACTATAGCCAATAAACTTGTCATTATAGTGAGTCGTGGTCAATTTGATGAACACACTTAATACTGAGATTTTTCCATCTGGTCCATATGCCTGATTTTATTCCCTTCAACAAATTCTGTTTCATTCCTAATGTAGCTATTTGGTTTGGACATATAACTACACTTTTATACAAATTTATGCATGTAAATTTGTCAGTTCAGTGGACAAAATATTTGTAGTATAATTCAACTTCACATTGTTTTCGGTTTCGTCAAATGCCCAAAGTTCTGGCTAACCAAAATGTGACAGCAAAATATATTTAACATTTGTGTAGAGATGGCTTTGTGAATTTTTATTTAACGCTAAAATTTATTTTTTATGCTTTTTGTGGCTATATTTAGAAGAATTTAGACTTAATTAAATTTTTTGCTCGAATTGTGATTGTGGTCGGATTTTATATTTTTTTCGGATTTTACAAACTAAATGTTCGGGTTTTGTTTGTTTTATCAAAATAAAAATTGCACAGCCAAAAGATTCCGCTAACTCGCAACGGATTGCCAACCGAAAAAAACAAAACTTTGTCAATGAACAATTTAGAATTTCTCTTAATTCGTTAACCCTTTCAGTAAATTTGTCCCACATATGCGGCACCATGTTGTATGCAACGTAGCTTTTAAGTTAATCCAATTTAGCTCTTTTTGCTGTGTTATTGTGCTGTTATCTACTCATCCCACACATTTTTTACTAAACACGTGCATTTTTTGCATGAAAATGTTCCATTTTGGACAATTATACTGACCTGTTAATAAATTAAATCATTTTCTTGCAAAATTTTTATTTTTATTTGCTTTCAAATTATGTTTTGTTGAGTGATACACGCCAGAGACGCACACCCTTTCCACCAACTAAAAAATCTTATACATTTTCGAAATTGGAGAGTTTATTAAACAGTGTTAAATCGGAATTTGATTTTACATCAGATGAAGACGATATCGACGTGGACATACTAAATAGCATGCCACTAGACAGGCCTGATTGAAGACGAGGATAATAATCAGGACGTTCTTCCGCCTACTTCCGTGAAATTTTCGTTTGATTTCTATGAAGGTGGTAAAAGAGGTAAAGGAACAAACTGAGACAGCTAATAATATTTTAAATATTGAAAGCGAAGAACAAACAGTGAATGTCTCGAAACACACTATTCACAAAAAGCACTCGCATAAATTTTTGTCCATAAACTTTTGCCCAAGAACTTCTCACCGGTGCACCACTCTGCCAAACAATATACTGAAGTGTTACGGATATCGAATGGCTAATTATCGTTATAAGCGGGACATCCAACTCATCCCAATATTTTGTTTTTTTTAAAAACAAATTTTATGATCTAAAGTTTAGGATGACGAGTGCATAAAACTTTATGGACTCGATGTTTATGAACCTCAATATATTTCGGTATATAGAACAACAAAACGAAATATATATTCGATGAGTAATCAGCGTATTTATATATACTTGGTTATCGATAGTATATAGCAGTCATAATTAGGTATCATAAAAAGTGAACACACTGCAACCCACCCACAAATACATCTTTCGTGCTATATAGGGATTGAGATCGTACGATTTTACTATTATATACTTGGACTACGGTCTATTTTATGTTATATACCTTGCTCGATCTAACTCATTTTATATGTTCTATGATGTTAAAAAAATCATTTATACGTGAGACCACCGCGCGATTGCAACCACCAATAAATATTTAAATTGAAGTTGGAATAAAAAAAAAAAAAATCAGTAAGTCTAACTAAATTAGTGAAATAAAGCAAAATATTGGTTTTACAATATTTTGTTGGTGTAAAAATTTTTTTTTGTAATATCCTCTCAAGGGGTAAGTTTCGGTGTTTTGGTGGTCAATTCACAACGTTACATAATTATTTTCTTCTGATCATGACAACCCTAGAGGGCATACGTAACACGGATCCTTTTGTTCGAATAACGTGAGAGTTAACTAAACCACAAACCAACCCTCAACCCAAAGTAATATTGTGGTAGGCTTGCGGGACCGTGAATTGGATCCCACCAGCTCGGGTCTCACGCCTTTAATTATTTATTTACCTGTACACTTTTTTTGGATAAATTGTTATTGTACCCACATAAATTGATTTCATCGATTGATTGCGGACGAGAATTTGTACTTTGTGGCCTAGATACGGTAACGTCAACGTCAACTTTCCTCGAGCAACAGGAAATTTACCCTGTATGTACCGCTAGCTTTCACATGCGTGTGCATGCGGTATTATCGCATATTTCGGTCAAATGGCTGGATTAAAAAAAATTCTTAGTGCTTAGTTCTTAAGTTAAAATAACAAAAAAAAAAAATATATATCTATTTTATTATAAAAAAAAAACGAAAAAAATAAGAAAAGAAAATATCTGTTAAATTGCATGAAGTCACAAAGAAAAAAAGTTTTAAGATAATTAGTTAGTTCAACAGTTTAATAATTTTAAGAGTTATCCATTAAGTTCAAAAGTGAATGAAAAGTGCTAGTTTTTTTTGTAGTGTTCTACATACAGGTTTCACCACCACCGCCTACGCAGAGTACTCTACGGAAAGACGGGTGAGTTTAAGTTTAAGAAAAAAAAAGGTTTTCATTCATTTTTCAAATTTTTGTTTTGGTTAAAGAATAATTTTCTTGCATTTTTTTTGTATGACGAAAGGTTAAATTTCGCTTTCGTTATGTTTTTTCTTATCTTTTTAAATTACTTTAAATAAATGATTCTAGTATTTATAATGAAGTGAGTTATTTCTATTTAATGGTCAATGGTGTTGTGTTGAATCGGGAAGTGGAGAAGAGTGGTTGCTAGTGATTTTTTTTTTTGTGATGAGTGAATTGTGATGACACATAGGTTTGTGGTGTCTCGAATAAGTATGTCGGCAATGAACCCCCGTATCTCCTCTGAGACCTACCCGACTCGAAAAGTGTCAGCCGAGCATGCAGAGGCACGTAACAAAATGGCGCCCAAGCAGGGACCTGAAGGTCATTTGGGTTGTTTAACCATGTGGTCTTAAGGTCAATTACCGCGTGTTTCAAGACACATCTCGTATGATGATGCAACCTTGAACAGTTTTGTTTTTGGTAGTCCTAAAAAGACATCCAGACGGCTTTTCTGTCCAACATGGATAACCGCTAGAACCGCTTATGCTCATTAATTTTTTTTTATTTTTTTTTGCTGTGTTTATTTTTAATAGCGGAAAGTTATAACATTGTTTTTTTAAGTTGATTCTGTTTTTTAGTTGCAATGACTGAATTGTTATTTGATGATTGAATATTCAATGATTTTGAAGTAAATCTTATCAAATATCAGTTTAGTTATAGACAACAATTTCTTGATTTTCTATCGGTTTTGTTCCTTGGACAATCAATATTTGATACGTGATGACTTCACAGGGATTCGTATTGCATGTTCATGGCTGCAAAAAACTGGATGGGAAGTTGAGGAAATTCATTTTGTTTCAGAGAATACCGATGATTGATTTCACCTTGAATTTCCATGGTCGAATACATAGAGATTCTATGGTACTTATCCCTTCGAAACTTCATAGAATTGTTTTTGTCGTCGGATTCTTAATATTACTTAGTTTAAATTGTTTTCGTAATACATTTTCTTTTTATCCAAATAAAATTTTAACATCTCTAATACATAAGTATATGCAATTGATAACATTTTAAGGTCCTCTGAAGAAGTTTAAGTCTTTCAATGGACGGACCTAGTTTTTCTAAAGAAAATTTAGTTGAATTATTCAATAATATATTTTGCATTTTATTCCCATCTAATATAGAATAGAACTATTCAATAGTATGTTGTGAACCTAGACTGGATTGATTTTATCCTAAAAACTTGTGATAGATTACATAGTGATTCTCTGTTTATCTCACACCTTTTTTTTGATAACCCTCCATTGTTAGTTACCGTTCTCAATACCCTATTACTTATACCCTATGATGCTTATGTATTTAGATTAGTATATAAAATTTGCCTTTCTAGGTTTAAAAAAAAATACTATCAACTGATTTTTTTTTCTCTCGATTCTTTGCACATCACCATTGACCATAATTTAATTATAAAAAAAAAAAATAATCTTTTTTTTTTATTAAGTTTAAAAATTTAATTACGTACGACAATACCGTAATTTACCAATTTACAATTTTCGTCCGAATTCAAAAAGTCTATATTACCTTAGTTAACATTACCCATTTGGATTTTATCTAAATAAAATAATTCGCATAATACAAATATAACCACAATAATTAACGACACAAGCAATACACAATCAATTTGATCAGGGGTGACCGAAACTCGCCCATTATCCCAGTTGTTACGAAACCATATTTTGATTTAAATGGACCCCATAATTTATATCCAACTTCTAAGTCAGCCTGAACTTGAGGTTGAATATTTAATCAGAGGTCTATCTAGCAGAACAAAAGATGGCGAAGATATGTTAATTAGCATGCTTAGAGCCGAACAGTCAGACAGAACCCTGATACGACGAGACACACACGCCAACATAGATAATCCAGAAACAGAAATCGAAGAGTGTGATGAGCGATATGGTGAACTGGTAAAAGCCACAGAAGAACAAGGAAGCTCACAATCATTTGACTTCATTACACTGTGTTATGTGAAGTCTACACACTACAAAGACAGACTTTGGCGTTTAATTAGGACAGTGGGGGAAACGGCAGCTTCTTCGAAAGTATATCGCAACTGGCGTCATATTTTCAAGCACTACCAAACTCTTTGGCATGAACATCAAAATACGGAACCTCTAGACGTTCCGACACATAGCATGGATGCCGCAGAAAGTTCGTTTTCTGCCAAGCTGGATAATTTGGTATCCAATACATTACTGGAGAATAAACAAAGTTCACCTCAGTCGGCTAAGATAAATCCTCCACCCAGATTATCATTTAAACAGAGGATAAGGCACGCGACCCTGAAGAAACCAGGCAGCATGGAAGGGATGGAGAAATCAGTAGCAGAGTTCATTACGCAAATGGGCATCCGTAATTGGAACGCCAACAATAAAAATAATAATAACTCTTTGGTTGCTAATGACTCATTTATACTCCATGATCCAATTGCAGGAAATGCCTCACCAGTAAACCAATATGTCGACCCTGGAGAAAGACTTCCACGAGCTGCACAAGTTCGATGGGATAATTTTTTTAAAATTTGGCAAAGATGGAACTTATCCTTTGACGGAACAGATTCTCTCAATGTACACGATTTTGTATATAGATTGGAACAAATGGCTAGAAACGACGGGTTTCCACAAGAACATTTATCAAAAGTCATATATTTATTTTTAACAAGAAAGGCGGAGGATTGGTACTGGGTGTACAAAGCGGATCATCCCGACGCATCCTGGGCTAACATGAAAAGGTCTATTCTTTCTTATTTTAGCTGTTCAAACTACGAAGAGGAAATTAGAGAACAGATATTAAGACGTTTCCAAGGACATAAGGAATCCTTCTCTGATTTTGCTCTTAATATTCAAAAAATGAATGCGCGTTTACAGTGTCGGCTTTCTGAACAACAGATTATATATCGCCTGTGCCAGAATATGAATCCGGCTTTAAAAAATGTCACGCTCCCGCATCACAATCAACTCTGTACGGTGGAGGAGCTACGCGTACTATGTCGCGATTACGAGAATTTTTGGGAAAATTCTGGGTATGACCCAAGACGTTTTGCAGATACTCACTAGACGGCGAACACCAATTAACGAGTTAACTGTGGATATGCAAAAATTGAATATGTGTTCGCAAACTAGCTCGTATGACGACCAAAACCATTGCTCCACAGGTGCGATACTTGAAGATGCTGGCGATCCAAAGGTAGAAGCATTCCAGACAAAAACCGCAAATCAAAAGAATACACCAGACACCAAAAGCTCCTTACATTACATTTGCTGGAACTGCCGCGACATAGGTCACGGTTATCAAGACTGCGCTAAACCATTCCTAAATATTTTTTGTTTTGGATGTGGTGCATCCAACGTTCGCAAGCCTTCATGCCAGAATTGTCTAAAATTCAAAAAGGGAAACTTGCCACCGAGTGCCAATCACATGGGGGGTCGCGCCTCGGATCGAATCCCGACCAGTTGAAGTAACGGGAACCCTCATAAATAAAGACAACTTAATCATAAATAATATCCCTAAATTAGCACCCAATAATGATAATAACCGTAACACGATTTCATTGAACCTCAAACATATATCAAAAAAAATTATGCGTTCCATCCAATATTTTCGTACCAAAAGATTTCTTATTCGAACCTGTATTGAAACCCTATTAAAGTGTACAACGAACGATCCTCGACCACATGTCGATGTGAAAATACGCTCCAAAATATTTAATGGTCTTCTTGATAGTGGTGCGTCCGTCAGCGTGCTCGGTAAAGGCTCTATGGAATTCCTGAATGACGAAAACTTGAAACTTCATAAACTTTCGACTTCTCATGTGCAGACAGCCGATGGGTCATATAATAAGATAGAAGGGTACATATGGCTACCGGTTTCATGTGGTACTAAAACCAACGTGATTAGATTTTTTATTATTCCCACGTTACAAGCCCCGTTGTACTTAGGAATTGACTTTTGGCAGAAGTTTGACTTATTACCAAATCTGGTCATTAACGAAATTGTAACTAAGGATCAAACAGAAGAGGAAAATCAGCATGTTCTTAGCGAGCATGACAACATAAATCTCAAAAGAATTATCAATCTATTTCCATCGTCTGCCAAGGAAGGCTTAGGAAAGACAACGTTACACGAGCATGAAATAGAGCTGGAAAAGGACTGCAAACCGGTAAAGCAACGTTACTACCCAGTCTCCCCTGCCGTACAGAAAGACCTTTATACTGAAATTGACAGGATGTTGAGTTTAGGTGTCATCGAGATAAGCAAGAGTTCTTGGAGTTCACCAGTCACGATAGTACGGAAAGCAAACGGAAAAGCACGGCTGTGTCTGGATGCACGTAAACTCAACTCCTTGACGGTAAAAGACGCTTACCCCCTACCTATCGTAGATGGACTTTTGGGACGATTATCAGAGACGAACTTTATTACAGCACTAGACTTGAAGGACGCATTCTGGCAGATACCGCTTGCGGAGTCTGCCAGAGACAAGACAGCGTTTACAGTACCAGGACGGCCGCTCTATCAGTTCAGGGTGATGCCGTTTGGGCTGTGTAATGCAGCCCAATCAATGTGCCGTTTAATGCATAAAACAATTCCTCATGAATTGCATGATCGCGTTTTTGTGTATTTGACCGATCTGTTGATCATTAGCGGCACATTGAAGGAGCACCTTGAGCTGTTAGAGCGGGTTGCGACCTTACTGAGGGCTGCTGGGTTGACAATAAACATCGAAAAAAGTAAGTTCATATTGAAAGAAATCCGATACTTGGGATATCTGGTTGGCGAGGAAGGATTAAGACCAGATCCTGAGAAAATCGAAGCTATTGTTAACCTGGCAGTTCCTACGACGACTAAACAGATACGACGACTCATGGGGATGGCTGGGTGGTACCGACGATTTATTGAAAACTTCTCCAGTGTGACCGCACCTATAACAGAGTGTCTTAAAAAAGGCAAATTCCGATGGACTGATACCGCACAAGAAGCTTTTGTTAAATTAAAAAAACTGTTAACGTCAGCTCCTGTCCTCATTACTCCTAATTATAGTGCTCCATTCTATATAAGATGTGATGCCTGCACGGAGGGAGTTAGCGCAGTTCTTTTCCAAAAGGATATAGAGGATAATGAGCGACCGATTTCTTTCATTTCACAAAAGCTTAACCAAGCCCAACGAAATTACTCCATTACGGAGTTAGAGTGTTTGGCCGCTATAGTAGCAGTAAAAAAATTTCGAGCATACATAGAAGGGCATGAGTTCACTCTAATCACGGATCATGCTAGTCTAAAGTGGCTCATGTCCCAGCGTGACTTAAGCGGCAGATTGGCAAGATGGAGCCTGAAGCTTCAAGGCTTTCGGTTTTCCATTATGCATCAACGTGGTAAAGATAATGTTGTACCAGATATGCTTTCGCGAATTTACTGCGATGAAGTTCGAGAATTCCTTGAAAACGTACCAAAGGTATTGGTTCAAACCGAAGAATTGAATATTACTGAATCCAAAGAATTCGAGGATGCCGACTATAGAAATCTTCATTGTAAAATCAGTGAGCATCCCAATGATTATCCCGCGTTTAAGCTTGATGACAAATTTATTTTTATTTGCTTGGAACCTAACAAGAACAACGAACTCTCTGATATATCTTTGTGGAAGTTGTGGATTCCCAACGGTTTAAGAAATTTACTAATTAGTAGAGAGCACGACGTACCATTGGCAGCACATGGTGGGATAGGCAAGACTCTGGACAGAATCCGCAGATATTTTTTTTGGCCAGGAATGGCAAAACAAGTTCGTGACTATATTGCTAATTGTGATATTTGTAAAATGACGAAAGCTCCAAACCAGCAACAGAAACCACCTATGGGGAAACCATATCCGATTGAGCGACCGTGGCAAAGGATCTACATCGACTTATTGGGCCCATATCCGCGGTCAACTCTTGGAAAAACCATGATTTTAATTGTCTTGGATCACTTCACGAAATTCGTTTTGCTAAAACCGATCCAAAAAGGGTCTGTTAAAAACATTATTGACTACTTGAAAAATGATGTGTTTGGCATATTTGGGATTCCCCAGACTATTCATTCGGACAACGGCCCACAATTCCGGAGTAGTGAGTACAAAGATCTTTTGAAACAACATGGAACTATCGATTCGAAAACGGCCGTGTATTCACCTCAGTCTAATGCCTCCGAAAGGGTGAACCGGTCGGTAATATCGGCAATTCGCGCATTCATCAAAGAAAAGCATAACACATGGGACAAGCATATCAGTGAGATAAGTGCCGCTCTTCGGAATTTTATACATGAGTCTGTGAAACATTCTCCTCATTTCTTGCTTTTCGGCTATCATCGAGTAAATCATGGCAATGACTATAAAGTTCTCGATCAATTAGGCAAGATTTCCGAGGGTGAAGTTCTTCTTCCATTGCCAGTGAGACTCGCCTTAATTCATGAATCGGTGAAAGACAATATTGCTAAAGCATACGAAAAGAGTGCCCAGCGATACAACTTGAGAACCCGTGCCATTCAATTCGAAGTAGGCCAGACTGTTTTTGTAAGAACGCATCCTCAGAGCAATGCGGATCAAAAATTTTGTTCTAAATTTGCGCCGCAATTCCTTAAAGCTGTGATCTCTCGGAGAATCGGGACTGTTAATTACGAAATTAAAGACCCTCAATCAAACAAAATTATTGGAACTTTTCATGCGAAAGATATCCGTGTATAATATTAGACCAGGTTACAGGTCGATATCCATTGTTTTTTTTCAGTTTCTTTGTCTTCCTTACAGTTGTGCCAAAGAAGCTGCTGTGTTACGGATATCGAATGGCTAATTATCGTTATAAGCGGGACATCCAACTCATCCCAATATTTTGTTTTTTTTAAAAACAAATTTTATGATCTAAAGTTTAGGATGACGAGTGCATAAAACTTTATGGACTCGATGTTTATGAACCTCAATATATTTCGGTATATAGAACAACAAAACGAAATATATATTCGATGAGTAATCAGCGTATTTATATATACTTGGTTATCGATAGTATATAGCAGTCATAATTAGGTATCATAAAAAGTGAACACACTGCAACCCACCCACAAATACATCTTTCGTGCTATATAGGGATTGAGATCGTACGATTTTACTATTATATACTTGGACTACGGTCTATTTTATGTTATATACCTTGCTCGATCTAACTCATTTTATATGTTCTATGATGTTAAAAAAATCATTTATACGTGAGACCACCGCGCGATTGCAACCACCAATAAATATTTAAATTGAAGTTGGAATAAAAAAAAAAAAAATCAGTAAGTCTAACTAAATTAGTGAAATAAAGCAAAATATTGGTTTTACAATATTTTGTTGGTGTAAAAATTTTTTTTTGTAATATCCTCTCAAGGGGTAAGTTTCGGTGTTTTGGTGGTCAATTCACAACGTTACATAATTATTTTCTTCTGATCATGACAACCCTAGAGGGCATACGTAACACGGATCCTTTTGTTCGAATAACGTGAGAGTTAACTAAACCACAAACCAACCCTCAACCCAAAGTAATATTGTGGTAGGCTTGCGGGACCGTGAATTGGATCCCACCAGCTCGGGTCTCACGCCTTTAATTATTTATTTACCTGTACACTTTTTTTGGATAAATTGTTATTGTACCCACATAAATTGATTTCATCGATTGATTGCGGACGAGAATTTGTACTTTGTGGCCTAGATACGGTAACGTCAACGTCAACTTTCCTCGAGCAACAGGAAATTTACCCTGTATGTACCGCTAGCTTTCACATGCGTGTGCATGCGGTATTATCGCATATTTCGGTCAAATGGCTGGATTAAAAAAAATTCTTAGTGCTTAGTTCTTAAGTTAAAATAACAAAAAAAAAAAAATATATATCTATTTTATTATAAAAAAAAAACGAAAAAAATAAGAAAAGAAAATATCTGTTAAATTGCATGAAGTCACAAAGAAAAAAAGTTTTAAGATAATTAGTTAGTTCAACAGTTTAATAATTTTAAGAGTTATCCATTAAGTTCAAAAGTGAATGAAAAGTGCTAGTTTTTTTTGTAGTGTTCTACATACAGGTTTCACCACCACCGCCTACGCAGAGTACTCTACGGAAAGACGGGTGAGTTTAGGTTTAAGAAAAAAAAAGGTTTTCATTCATTTTTCAAATTTTTGTTTTGGTTAAAGAATAATTTTCTTGCATTTTTTTTGTATGACGAAAGGTTAAATTTCGCTTTCGTTATGTTTTTTCTTATCTTTTTAAATTACTTTAAATAAATGATTCTAGTATTTATAATGAAGTGAGTTATTTCTATTTAATGGTCAATGGTGTTGTGTTGAATCGGGAAGTGGAGAAGAGTGGTTGCTAGTGATTTTTTTTTTGTGATGAGTGAATTGTGATGACACATAGGTTTGTGGTGTCTCGAATAAGTATGTCGGCAATGAACCCCCGTATCTCCTCTGAGACCTACCCGACTCGAAAAGTGTCAGCCGAGCATGCAGAGGCACGTAACAGAAGTTTTAACATTCTAATTCGTTGAAATGTTAAAGCAACAAAAAATAAACACGATCGGACTGCAACAGTTAATCGAATTGGCCAATCTCCTTTAATAGATGATAAGGCAAAACAAAAAAGTGCGAGGTTACAGTGAAGCAGTTATTGATCGGGGTGACAACAGATCGGTGTAATTAGGTTCGAATGTTTTTGGAATTGGTTCATGGAAAATGGTCACTCGTTGATATAAACCAGAAAAAAAATATTTCTGTAAAACAACCGGAAATAATTCAATTGTACTTAATAATGGAATGTAATTGTACTTAATAATGGAATAATAATGGAATGGGCGGAGTGGATTTAATGGATCAGTTGACCAGCTACTATATATCGTACTTTCATTAAGCTCAAAAACGGCCATTAAGAGTTATTTTTCATTCTGTTGATCTGCCTCGAATACGGAGCAAATTTACTTTAATGCGGCGTTCATAAAAATAATATTATGGATCTGACGGATTTTAAAATTACTCTAGAAAGCACAGTAATTGAAAAAAATCAAACATCTCGGAATGATTTTATCAATAATTTCGCATAAAATGATCAGAAAAACGAAGCATCACGTTGCAAGCTAAACTGCAAATTTATAACATTTTTTAAAAAAGGGATCGTAATTGCTTTTACGATTTCCATACAAAATAACTTGAGAAAACTGAAAATAAATATTTTACGTTCCTTTTAATTATAACATCAAATCAAATTATTTTTAATTGAATTGTTGTATTTTTTGTGATTTACTTTGATTCTTGATAATTATCATATGTTATTTATATTTTTAATTGCAATGTAACATTTTGAAATAAATAATATAATAAATTGAAACTGAAACTTTATAACAAGATTTTACATCCGTTGAGAAAATTTTCATATAAATAGCACATTTCCCAAAAGCACACTGGAATGATCTTATGATTTTTTTTGCGGGGTTGCTAAAATTGACTTTCCAGTGGCCAAGAAAAACACGAAAACCAATTTTCACGTTAGCCGATTTAAACCAAGATGGAAAGGTTAAGCAATGATTTTAATAATCAAGCTGCGTCACAATCAGCGAATCGAGCAGAAGTTTCGGGAAATATTAGCGATTCAAATTTGCAAAGTTCAAAAATTAGTGCTTTTAATTTGGTTTTCTATTTTAGAGTCGCACTTTTACGCAGCTTGTGTTTAAAGAAGAAGTAATCACGGTTCTAAGAGATTACGAGATGTGTATCAAATCCAACAGAAAATTCTTAAACAATTGTTATTAAAGAGGATCAAGTGGTTTTAAACAGTTATGAAACCGACGTAACACTCTTGGCTGACCCGGCAAATAATACATTCATATTCATTACTTATATATTGTAGTAGATATGGCATTGTTTCTAACATAGTCACATGATAGCTACACATTACTGAGTGCAATATCAATTAATTTCAATTTATCTCAAATGGCGACATAGTATCAGTTTAGTAAAACAAAGTTTAAATCTAAGCTTAATGTTTATAGAGCTTTAAGCATATCTTATACTTCATTTTCTATATAACATATACATACATACATTAAATGTCCGACTCTAGCACATTGAAAAACATAAATTTGCCTTAATTTGCTCAATTTTAAATAATCTAACACAAAATTTTAATTTTTATATCTAAAAAAAAGAATTTTTTGATCCATGATAAAGTTTTAACATTTTCATTAAAACTAACAAGAAGAACGAATTAAAATATTTTTTTTATGTTTTTATAGCTAGTGGAAGTACTAAAACTTTATTAATTTAACAAAATAAATAGGAACACGTTGAATAGGAGGAATTAGGGTAATTTTTCTTAATGTTAGTGTTATTTTGTTAGTTTTATAGTAGTTATAATAAAATAAACTTACTGTAAATTTCAAAATTTTGACGTTTAAATCTTTTTGCATTGTCTTCACATAAATCTTAAAACAACATTAAAAATGCAAAATTTCTTGTCTATACATAAGCAAATAGTCTTTTGAAAATGAATGAGACAATTTATACAATTTTTAATAACCTATGTATAGACAAAAAACTTTTATAAATTAGTTTGTAGTTGGATTTCCTTTTTATGAAATAAAAAATAGTTTATACTCGTTCATAAAATAACAAAACAAAGTGGAAAATTAAGAAAAATGTTGTTTTTTTTTCCTTATTTTATGTATGCACTAAAAGCTCCTCCTGTATACATATATTACAAGTGCAAGTACATAATTTACTCGTATATATGTATGTATATACTAACACAGGATATTAAATAAACTTTATACAACTCTTATACAAATGTAATTTTATGTTTTAAAAAATAAAAATAAAATATTTAAATTAGAAATACTTACATTTAAAATTAATTTTTAAGTCTTTTTTCCTACTAAAGTCTTATAAATTAAGTAATACAAGTTTTTTTCCACACTGTGCTGTGTTTCTGTTTGACGAAAAACAACAAGTTAATTTTTATTGCTTGTTGTGCTACAAAGATGAATTTTAATCGGAAAAGTTTATATTTTTTTGGAGAAAATTGAAATTGAATTAAAATAAATGTTTTAAATGTTTTTAAATAATATTTAAACAGTTGAAGTATTTTTGAGATTTTGTTTAATTGTAGTTTTAAATTTACAATTGCCATAATGAATAAATTTGCAACAGAACGAGTAGCAGTTTACTACAGGAATAGGGTTTCGAGACAACCATAAGTTGGATTTTACTAGAATCAATTTAAATATATGTAGCTAAATACCAAAATTTTCTGTATTTTTTAAAAACAATGTACTAATGTTTATGTTAAGGCAAACAATCGACCTCATTTAGTGTGATCTACAAACAACTCAAACACACTACACTAAATTTTTAAAGAAAAAATTACAAATTTTCTTAATTTTGGTGAAAACGTGTGATTCTTAATAATTGTAAATTAACGCCCAACAAATTAATTTTATCAGTAATTTTCGTCGAGCTTTTAATTTGTCCACAAGCCGACAAAAAGCATCCTTTGTTTTGAACCAGAAATGTTCGCGGAAAATAAAGCGAAACCCGACAAAAGTGGTGATAGTGGACCAATTCTGGTATATTGGCATTAATTAAAATAAATTATAAATTGCAATTTAAGTGAAATTCGTAAAAATTAAAATTTTGTGCGCTTGAAAATCATTCAACTAGCGTCAAGCAAGATGAAAATACAACACTATGGAGCAATTAAGTGTGCGTCTCGAGCAGGTCAAGGAATTACATGAAACTATAAGCAGTATCGAAACAAAAATAGTCGACATTAGTGAAATTGAAGAGGCACACTTAACCATTGGAGATACTTACTACGAGGCAGCAGCATTACTGAAGAGCAGCATTCGAAATAATTATTTAGGCGAACAGCAAATAAACCATACATTAAATTTAGCAACGAATGCGTCAAACATTGGACGCCAAGCTGAGGTCAAGTTGCAAAAACCGTAAATTCCTGTATATGTTTTGCACAATGATTCACGATTCAAGTTTATCTGGAGTGGAAAAATTCCAATATCTTAAGGAATTATTGCGAGGTGAAGCAGCATCGTTACTAAAACACATTCGACGGAGAGTAGGTTTAATAATGGGAAATATGTAATCCATTATCATGTCGTTCATGGAGCAGCCGACTGTTCCTTGCAATAATTTAACAAGTTTACGCAAATTGCGCGATGTGGCTGACGTGGTATTGCGTGGGTTATCCGCCTTAGGAGATAAATCTGAGGCTCGTGACCCTTGGGTTATTTGTTGTTAAAATGGTGGACAAAGAAACTGAAATAGCATAGACTTGTTATTCAAATGATACGGAGCTTTTGGATAAACGTATCTCCGCACTTGAAACGTGTTCTGCACCACAAAAGCGCATTTTTAGAAGTAATTTTCGTGAGCATCTAGCAACAAACGAGCAACAATCGAGTTCAAATAGTAGTCAAAATACCAATGTTAATTTCAAGTGCGCCATATGAAACTTATCGTACTGCAGAAAAAAATGTGATTCATCTGAGCACATATATGGATGCAGTTAAAAGAAAGGAATTTATTCAAAATAAAAATCGCTGTTACAACTGTTTAAGTGCTAAACATCCAGTTTCACAATGTCCATCAAAGCGGCGATGCCAACAGTGCGGGCAGAAGCATCATACTTTACTTCACTTCGAAGAAACGAAGGTTCAATGTCACCCAACGGTAGTAATCGGAGCTGATACAACGGAAATGCGGGTATCCATTTTATGTCATACCTATTCCGAATTCCAAGGTCGAATTTCACCTGGTGAACCTCTTTCGGTTGCCAACTTTGCGGCCAACCTGGTAAAACTCTTTCGGTTGCGATACGAAGATTATAAGGGGTGGAAAAAGGATTTAGCCGGGATTCTGAGCTTAAAAAGTTGTACTGCAAATATATGACAGAATACTAGGACATGGGTCATATGGTGGAAATTTATGAAAATCAATGGTCAAAACGTCCATGTTTCTATCTACCTCATCACGGTGTCCAACGCATGGAGAGCACTACAACAAAAATACGCGTCGTTTTTGATGGTTCGGCGAAGTCTACTAGTGGCGTATCTTTGAACGAACGTCTGGCGCACGTCCAGTAGTACAACCAAGTTTATTTGCAATTATAGTGATATTTCGAGGGTATCCGGTTGTTTTTTCAGCAGATGCTGAAAAAATGTATCGCATGGTAAAATAAGCCATACCAGATACTGAATACCAACGCATTGTATAGCGTAGTGATACAAGTGAGCCTATTAAGCACTTGCGGCTATTAACAGTCACATACGGGTTAACATCGGCATCTTATTTATCCACACGTACCTTGCAAAGGATTTCGGAAATGAATGCTGATTCACATCCCCATGCTTCCAGAATAAGAATAATCAGAAGCTGTTTCTACGCCGATGACTTAATGAGTCAAATTAAATTACGTCAAATATATGTGAGCTGCTTTATAAACATGGCTTCAAATTAAGAAAATGGGAGGAACTGTCCATTGGCCTTACGAGGGTCGAGTGAGAGTTTGTTCGACACAAACTCATTTAGCGTACATGATATTGCAGGTTATGCAGTTAAGGTTCTTGGTGTAAGCTGGCATCCCGAAAAGGATCAATTCACATTTGAGTTTAAACTAGACGAATTACAAATATGCTGTACCAAAAGAAAGGTGTTATCGGCGGCTGAAAAACTGTTTGATCCTATGGGTTGGTTATCAACTGCAACGCAAATGGTAAAAATGTTTATGCAACAACTTTGGTGTGAAAGGTTGAATTGGGATGATCAGTTTAAAATAAAAGCAGTTCACGTTAGCTTTAAGCAAGGCAAACACATTTTGTAGATCGATGACTAAAACTCTAGAGTTTGCCTCATAATTAGTTTTGTTTAAATTCTTTTCTTCTCTAGCACGTAATTTATTTTGGATCTTTTTGCATAGATCCTTCTTGAGAACAAAGAAAGCTAAATTAAACTGCTTATCAAAAATATCTTTGTAAGCCCAATATTTTACTGGGTTATCGTAAGCACTGCAATATAGGTCATACATTTTTCGTAAACTTAGTTTTGGCTGCAAATATTTTTTATTTGAGGTAGATCGACAATAGTGGGGTTCTATTGTAGCGAAACTATTGAGATGGCTTACAACGCAATTTATTTGGTCATCTGGTAATTCATATTTTGTGTACCTTCCCTTTGCAGATGACTTAGTCGTTGTGGTTTTGTCATCAACCAAATTTTCAAAATAATAGTGTATCCGTGTGTTATTAATGTATTGATATTTTGCTTTCCTGACATTTTGTTGCCAACTTTTGGGATGTTTTAATCGTTTTTTGGTGATTGTTTTGGGACAAGGTGAATCTAAAATTCGCTATAAACAATTAATAAAAGGATTTTTTGGATAATTTTGTAGTAACTTTACCTTCACTCTCAAGATCGATCCGATCATTAGTGTACAGTTGGTGGTAAATATTCTGGATCTGCATCGGAATCAAGAAATGATGATTCAAAATTTGGTTCATTGTCGGGCGTTCGCGGAATTATAGTACAGACGAATTATTTAAACTGTTTGATTGCAACGGTTTTCCAAAACCTTGTTCATTGGTCGGTGTTGGTAGAACTATAGTACACGATGGGCTATTACAGGTACTGGAATGCTCTGAATTTTCGAAACTACGATTACGAGTTAGCGGTGTCGATATAATTATAGTACTCAGTGATTTAATAAAATGTTTTATTTGCTCTGGTGAATTCTTAACTTCGAACGAGATTAAAGTACACGGTGTGCCATAAACATTTAAATTATTTGAAGTTTGTTCGATTAAGTTGTTTAACGAATGGTAAACCCTATCAATTAAATTTATAAATATACAAAAAATTCTAAAAAAAATTAATTCAAATAACACGATGAATTACCTTAATAATTGACTTTGGTGAAATGCTGCGCTCTCTTACTGATTTCATTATTCAATAAATTTCACTTTAACTGTAAAAAATATACAAACACTAAGTTTTCAAAATCTAACAATATGATTTTGTATGTGCTATCTTGTGCAGTTAGTAAATTCAAACTGCACAAGATAGCACAATTATTTTTGGTTTCATGGTATAAAAGTTCAGCAATCAGCATCCTAAAAAAATTAAATAATTATTGAAGCACCCATATAAAATGGTACATTTCCTGCAATAAAACTTTATTATTATAAATTGAGCATTCAATAGTTCAATTGTCAATAAACAAAATTAAACAACATTAAACCGAAAAAATATTAAATCATGTAACATTAATCCAATCCAGAAATCACCTATAGGTATTGAAAACTGAAAGAGCAAACGATCTTTTCGTTTTAATTTATTTCATTTATTTGTAGAAAATAATTTGAATAATAATGGTTTAAATTTAAATAATGTAAAATACAGTCACTGCCATCCCCGCCATATATATTTTTTTCTAGTTTTAATTTAATAGAAAATGCATTTATTCGATAGCTAAACTCAAATAAATCACAAGTTCACGAAATATACTACAGAAATATACATAACTGCATATTAGAAAAACAGATTATTACATGCAGGAAGTGAATATTAATATTAATTAAGTAAATTTTATTAAAATAACCACATTTAAACAGAATATATAATATACTTAAATTTCACTCAAGCAATAATAAAAATATTTACACAAATAAAATTAGGTTACAATTATTACAAGCAGGAAGTGAATCCATCCATTGTTACAGTCGTATATGTTTTCAAATTTTAACTTAAATACAAAATTCATTTATTTGAAAGCCAAACCAAAATGGATCAATAGTTCACGGAATATACTGAACATTGAGTCATACACTGTAAATTAGAAAAACAGATTTTTACATGCAAGAAGTGAATATTAATATTCATTTAGTAATTTTTATTTAAATAACCACATTTAAACAGAATAAATATAAATATCTAAAATTTAACTCAAGCAATAATAACAAAATTTACAAAAATTTAAATTAGATTATAAATATTACATGCAGAAAGTGAATCTACAATAGATGGATTAACTTTGTGCATGTAATAATTGTCATATTTGTTTTCTAGTTTTAATTTAAATACAAAAAGCATTTATTTGTTCATGCATTTATTCATTTAGCTAAATTCAAATAGATCAATATTTCACGGAATATACTGAACGTTTACTAATACACTGTAAACTAGAAAAACAGATAAAATGAGATTGAAATTAGTACATGCAGGAAGTGAATCTATCCACTGTTACAGTCATATGTGTTTCCTAGTTTTCAAGTTTTAATTTAAATACAAAATGCATTCATTTATTTAGCTAACCTCAAATGGATCAATAGCTCACGGAATATACTGAACTTTACTCTAACGCTTCAAATTATAAAAACAGATTACTAAGCTTGCATGAAGTAAATATTAATATTCATTTAGTAAATCTTATTAAAACAACCACATGTAATCAGAATATATTTATATTTAAATATCACTCAAGCAATAATAATAATATTTACAAAAATAAAATTAAATTGCAATTATTACATGCAGGAAGTGAACCCATCCAATGTTACAGTCATATATGTTTTCTAGTTTTAATTTAATTACAAAATGCATTTATTTATTAAGCCAAACTCAAATGAATCAATAGTTCATGGAATACACTGTCCGTTTACTAATACACGGCAAATAAGGAAAACAGATTATTACATGCACGAAGTGAATATTAATATTCATTTAGAAAATTTTATTAAAATAACCACATGTAATCAGAATACATAATATACTTAAATTAAACTCAAGCAATAATATTAATATATACACAAATAGAAAAAGATTGCAATTATTACAAGCAAGAAGAGAATCCGTCCATTTTTACACTCATATATGTTTTCCAGTTTTATAAATACAAAATGCATTTATTTGATGGCTAAACTCAAATGGATCAATAGTTTACGGAATATAATGAACATTTACTCATACAGTGCAAAATTATAAAAACAGATATTTACATGCACGAAGTGAATATTAATATACATTTAGTAAAATTTACTAAAATAACCAAATGTACAAATAAAATTAGATGGCAATTATTACAAGCAGGAAGTGTATCCATTCATTGCTTCATTCATATATGTTTTCTAGTTCTAATTTAAATACAAAATGCATTTATTTATTTATTTAAACTCAAATAGATCAATCGTTCATATACCGTGATGAACATTTACTCATACACTGCAAAATTATAAAAACAGATTTTTACATGCACGATGTGAATATAAATACACATTTAGTAAAATTTACTAAAATAACCAAATGTAATCAGAACATATATACTTAAATTTCACTCAAGCAATAATAATAATATGTACACAAATAAAATTGCATTACAATTATTACATGCAGGAAGTGAATCCATCCATTGTTACAGTCATATATGTTTTCTAGTTTTCAAGTTTTAATTTAAATACAAAATGCATTTATTTGATAGCTAAACTCAAATGGATCAATCGTTCACGGAATATAATGAACATTTACTCATACAGTGCAAAATTATAAAAACAGATATTTACATGCACGAAGTGAATATTAATATACATTTAGTAAAATTTACTAAAATAACCAAATGTACAAATAAAATTAGATGGCAATTATTACAAGCAGGAAGTGTATCCATTCATTGCTTCATTCATATATGTTTTCTAGTTCTAATTTAAATACAAAATGCATTTATTTATTTATTTAAACTCAAATAGATCAATCGTTCATATACCGTGATGAACATTTACTCATACACTGCAAAATTATAAAAACAGATTTTTACATGCACGATGTGAATATAAATACACATTTAGTAAAATTTACTAAAATAACCATATGTAATCAGAACATATATACTTAAATTTCACTCAAGCAATAATAATAATATGTACACAAATAAAATTGCATTACAATTATTACATGCAGGAAGTGAATCCATCCATTGTTACAGTCATATATGTTTTCTAGTTTTCAAGTTTTAATTTAAATACAAAATGCATTTATTTGATAGCTAAACTCAAATGGATCAATCGTTCACGGAATATAATGAACATTTACTCATACACTGCAAATTAGAAAAACAGATTTTTTACATGCACGAAGTGAATATAAATATTCATTTAGTAAATTTTATTAAAATAACCACATGTAATAAGAATATATATATATTTAAATTTCACTAAAGCAATAATAATAATATTTACACAAATAAAATTAGATGACAATTATTACAAGCAGGAAGTGTATCCATTCATTGTTACAGTCATATACGTTTGCTAGTTCTAATTTAAATACAAAATGCATTTATTTATTTATCTAAACTCAAATGTATCAATCGTTCACGGTATATAATGAACATTTACTCATACATTGCAAAATTATAAAAACAGATTTTTACATGCACGAAGTGAATATTAATATACATTTAGTAAAATTTATTAAAATAACCACATGTTCTCAGAACATATATACATAAATTTCACTCAAGCAATAATAATAATAATTACAAAAATAAAATTAAATTACAATTATAACATGCAGGAAGTGAATCTACAATGGATGGATTCACTTCCTGCATATAATAATTGTCATATATGTTTTCTAGTTTTAATTTAATTACAAAATACATTTATTTATTTAACTAAACTCAAATGGCTGAATAGTTCACGGAATATACTGCACTTTACTCATACAATGCAAATTATAATAACATGCACGAAGTGAATAATAATATTTATTCAGTTTTTTTTTTAAATAACCACATTTAAACAGACTAAATATAAATGTTAAATTAAATTTCACTTAAGCAATAATAATAATATTTACAAAAATAAAATTGAATTACAATTATTACATGTAGGAAGTGCATATTGTCATAATTGTCAGATATGTTTTCTACTTTTCTAGTTTTAATTCAAATACAAAATGCATTTATTTATTTAACTAAACTCAAATGGTTCAATAGCTCACGGATTATTCTGCATTTGATTCATACACTGCAAATTAGAAAAACATATTATTACATGCGCAAAGTGAATATTAATATTTATTTATTAATTTTTTTTTAAATTACCACATTTAAACAGATTATATATAAATATATACTTAAATTTCACTCAAGCAATAATAATAATATTTAAACAAATAAAATTAAATTACAATTATTACATGCAGGAAGTGAATCCATCCATTGTTACAGTCATATATGTTTTCTAGTTTTAATTTAAATACCACAGGCTTTTATTTGATAGCTAAACTGAAATGGATCAATCTTCCACGGAATATAATGAACATTTACTCATACACTGCAAAATTATAAAAACAGATTGTTACATGCACGAAGTGAATATTAATATTCATTTACTGAAATTTATTAAAATAAACACATGTAGTCAGAACATATATACTTAAATTTCACTCAAACAATAATAATAATATTTACAAAAATAAAATTGAATTACATTTATTACATGCAGGAAGTGAATCCATCTGTTGTAGATTCACTTAATAATTTTCATATATGTTTTCTAGTTTTCTAGTTTTAATTTAAATACAAAATGCATTTATTTATTTAACTAAACTCAAGTGGATCAATAGCTCACGGATTATTCTGCACTTTACTAATACATTCTGCAATATTAGAAAAACATATTATTACATGCACGAAGTGAATATTAATATTTATTTAGTAAATTTTTCTTTTAAAATAACCACATTAAACAGATTATATACAAATATATACTTAAATTTCACTCAAGCAATAATATTAATATTCGCACAAATAAAATTGAATTACAATTATTACATGCAGGAAGTGAATCCATCCATTGGTTCAGTCATATATGTTTTTCAGTTTTATTTTAAATACAAAATGCATTTATTTGATAGCTAAACTCAAATGGATCATTCGTTCACGATATATAATGAACATTTTTTCGTACGCTGCAAAATTATAAAAACAGATTTTTACATGCACGAAGTGAATATTTATATTCATTTAGAAAAATTTATTAAAATATCCACATGTAATCAGGACATATATACATAAATTTCACTCAAGCAATAATAATAATACTTACAAAAATTAAATGGAATTGCAACTATTATATGCAGTAAGTAAATCTACAATGGATGGACTCACTTTCTGCAGGTAATAATTGACATATATATTTTCTAGTTTTCTTGTTTTAATTTAAATACAAAATGCATTTATTTATTTAACTAAACTCAAATGGATCAATAGCTCACGGATTATACTGCACTTTACTCATACACTGCAAATTAGAAAAACAGAATTTTACATGCACGAAGTGAATATTAATATTTATTTATTAATTTTTTTTTAAAATATCCACATTTAAACAGATTATATATAAATATATACTTAAATTTCACTCAAGCAATAATAATAATATTTACACAAATAAAATTGAATTACAATTATTACATGCAGGAAGTGAATCAATCCATTGTAGCAGTCATATATGTTTTCCAATTTTAATTCAAAAACAACATGCATTTATTTGATAGCCAAACTCAAATGAATCAATAGTTCACGGAATAAAATGAACATTTACTCATACACTGCAATATTAGAACAACAGGTTTTTACATGCACGAAGTGAACATTAATATTTATTTAGTAAATTATTTTAAAATAACCACATTTAAACAGATTATATACAAATATATACCTTAATTTCACTCAAGCAATAATATTAATATTCGCACAAATAAAATTGAATTACAATTATTACATGCAGGAAGTGAGTCCATCCATTGGATTAGTCATATATGTTTTCCAGTTTTATTTTAAATACAAAATGCATTTATTTGATAGCTAAACTCAATCAAAATTTTTTCATACACTGCAAAATTATAAAAACAGATTTTTACATGCACGAAGTGAATATTAATATTCATTTATTAAATTTTATTAAAACAACCACATGTAATCAGAATACATATATATTTAAATTTTATTAAAGCAATAATATTAATATTTACCCAAATGAAATAAGACTCCAATTATTACATGTAAGAAGTGAATCTTTCCATTGTTACAGTCATATATGTTTTCTAGTTTTAATTTAAACACAAAAGTAAAATAGGCAAATTATTTCTTATCTTCCATTTCATAAATATTTGAAAAGATTATATCGCTTAGACTAAATCAGTTCTTAGAAATAAATATTGTAATAAGCAAATGGCAATTTGGGTTTAAGGCCCAGCCCAACACGACGGCCGATTGGCTTAGTTTAGCGGATTCTTTGAGTAAAAGTTTTGAAAAGAAAATGTTCTGTGTCTGTCTGTTTCTTATACATATTCGCAAAGATTTTGATATGGTACATCCTGACATTCTACTGTTCAAATTAAAAAGTATGAAGCTTACCAACATACAACTAAGATTGATTGAAAGTCACCTACGAAAGAGAAAACAAATTTTTCAAATAGAAAGAGCAGAAGTAATGAAATACTGCTGATATTTAGAGTTCCTCAGGGCTCGATACTAGGACCTGCATTATTCATAATTTTTATTATTGATATTAACCACATCCACCTAAAGAGAAGAAGACAAATGTATTCCGACGGTGCTGTTGTTTATGAAGCCAAAACCCTATAATCTCTGCTATGTAAAATGAAAAATTATCTAATAACACTATAAGCAAGTGGTTTAAGACCAATTATCTTCTCCTAAATCACGATAAAATGAAATCCAGAGTATTTAAAAACAAGCTGTTGGGTCCAATTGTGTTAAATGTGCATCCAATCATTTATAACTTTTTTTGTGATTGAAAGGATTAATAAGTAGAATTATTTAAATCTGGTGATAGATTACAAATTTAATAGGTTGTGTCACGTTGAAACGCCGAAAAAATACAAAAGTCAGTACTGTCATATAAATTTGCCATAAACAGAACCAAACATATACTTCCTAAAAAAAACCTTGTTACTCCTGTTCTTTGCATTTATTTAATCGCGTTTGGTTTATCTAAGCCCAACTTGGAGTGGCTGTGCAAACTACATGATAAAAGAGTTATAAATATTGTAGAAACAAGCTCGTAAAATGCACCCATGCATTATCCAACGTAAAAGCTGTTTGTAGAATTTCAATTTCTCCATTTCCAAATCGATCGAGAGCTAATTATCTTTATATACAAAATAGTAAATAATCAGATACATCGCAGTTTTAAATTGAACAAAGTACATGATTGTCATAGAAATGAAACAATGAGAAGAAGGTGAAATTTTGTAATTGATTCCTTTACATAAGATGCATCCAATAATAACATATTCGGAGTCTTAATAATAAATTCAATTCACTTCCATCCAATAAAAAAATCAAACTGACAGAGCATTTGAAGGGTCAAAATAATTAGCGATACTGTATTGATCGATAAGTGACTTATTAGCAATGTCATAAAATCATGAATGAATGTAAATTTAATGTTTTATTTTATTATTATAGTAACCATTTATATTGTATAATATGTAATAATTTTCAAGTAAATTTTTAAACTAAGCTGTTAATACTTCACAGAAAATAATTTATTGTGAAGTTGCGCTACAGCCAGCATTGTTTCGTACTCGATTGAATATTTGATGTAGATATAAATTAAATAGTTATAATGATCTATTTTGCGGCCTGCAATTGCCATTTATATCAAGACTAAACTCTAGTTCGTCGACAAAGAACCCAAGAGGTTTTTTTTTGGTTCTAATTGGAAAGTTTAAGGGATTCACAATAATCTTATAAGAACCCTGAATTGAATCTCTATTGTATTTCTAACTGCTTGCAAGAGTAAATTTTATATTGGTGTTCAGTAACTATTGATGCGTCCGATTGCTGCTAAATACCACAATCGATGTCATTTGATTTAGTATTTGGAATAAGTCCATTACCGCGAGATTTTTTTTCCGTGGTCTCATTATACATTTAATTGTGGCGGAATTCCATCTTATTTTCATATTCTACCTTTTTATTTGTCAGCTATCTAAACAGTTGAACAACTGTGGCTCGTTGATTTCGAAACCCTTCTTCTTTGGACGCCGTTAAAGGTTTTTTGTTGAACGTCCTTAAAACCGATATTAGTTTAGGCAATTTAGCTCAACATTGCAAAACTTTTTTTTTCTAAATTGGTGCTTCCAAAACCACCAAAGATATACTGTGTTTAGGGAAAATTGATTGCAATATAATTAAATGTACAGCACGTTCAAAACACGACCAAGAGTTAAAAGATTCTAATAAAGTTAAAGAAGTATCGATTTTTGATAATTGATTACATGAAACTGTGCACCATGATATAATTTTTATTTTTCGCTTTAGAAATTATGCGTGGTGTAATCAGGATCTTTGTAGGAACTGAATCCTACTAAAAGTTTTATATGTTAAAAAATATTTTCACATATTTTGCATGTACTACAGCTCGATGTTTGCAACATTATAATTTGTGTAAAATGTATGTGTAGAAGGAACACAATCTTGTTACTTCTGGTATCGCGCATCACAAATCGGGTATATACATATTATACAGTTTCAGGTAACAGCATATGTAGAACATATTGGCTGCATTATTTTTAAGTTTGTACATCAAATATTCGAAAGATTCGTGTTAACAACGTTAACATATCGTTTCTATAATATGGAACAAAAAAATTTTCATCACATTCAAAATCTTATTATTCAAAATCAGATTCATCTTAACAAAAAAAAAACGGGAACAACATCAACAACATTACCTATTCCAATATCACTTATAGATGTATGTACGATGGTATACACAACCTGTATAATCTTGTACTCGTATGCTTTTTAAGAACAATAATATTTTTTTGGTTCTCTTGGTCTTGAACATTTTTAAAAGTAAAACCCAGAAAAACTTGTTATTGAACATATAGCAGGGTACGTATATATAGTAGAACGAGCTAAGCTGAAAAACTACAATGAATATTTGAATTTTTAAAAACTGCTGTACTTTTTTTTGTGCTCTTCTTGTCTAAGTTGTTGAATTTAATGTTGAATTATGTATCTCAATATAAATTTTTTTGTGTGGTGCATATAAAACACAAAAGAAAAAAAAATCAATTTTTGTGTGCTTTCGACACAGATGGTGGTGGTGTAAAGTCACCCCGTGGTACAGAACCGTATATAATATTCGTAAACTATTTTTTTTGTAGTTGTGTGAAACTGTGTTTATTGACAAAGTGTCGATGTGAAGTTTATTAAAATGCACTTTAAAGTTTTCAATACAATTTCCATTCTACTTATTAGAATATGGCGTACGTGTGTTCAACGACGATTATTTTGATAGGATGAATCTATTTCATATGGTAGTCTACCACTTAAAATGTTACTTTGCCAGTTAGAAAGTAAAATCTAATTTTTGTTAAATTGTTTGTTTTTTGTTTTTTCGACTCTCAAATATAAACTTTGATTAAGGCGTTTACGAATTTCTTTTAAATAACACAATTAAGTTCTGGGTTAACTGTTCGGCTCCTCTTGCTCTTCAATCTTCATTAAATTTCATATAAACAAAAAAATACTTTTTTATATTATGAATTAAATACAATTGCATTTATTTTTTTAGCTTCCCATATCACATGCATTACAAAATTATTTTTTTTTAATTGAAATACAACACTTTTAAAATAATTAAATTAACTATTATATTTGATATTGCACAAATATTAAATTTAACAAAATCTAACATATCACGCGCACGAGAACACTGATTAAATTTATATTACTATAAAAAAAATGAACAACAGGATTTAATAATTGTTTCTTTTTACAAATCATAATTAAAAGAAAAACATAAAATAAGGTTCCATTATTATCAAACAATAATGGTTTTTAAATGCAAAGAATCTCTTTTTAAAATTAATTATTCTCGTCAGATAAATATTTTCTTTAAATTTAAAAGGTATTTTATTAATAATTTTACAAAAATTGTATTAAAATCAAAAAACCTTTCACTTTATTTTAAAAAATTTTATTTATTAAAAACAACTAATTTTTTAGTTGTTATACTAAAGGTACGAAAATTTGAATTTTTGCAGTTTGGTTTTGGTCGTTGCAACCTGATGAGTAGAATAACTTTTTATCAGTACGAAACCAAACTGCCAAGAAAGAACTTGAGGAAGTTCTCATTATATTTTTTTAATTGTTGTGTGTTTTTTTACGCAAGGACCCTGGGTGTTAAAAATTTGGAGGATGAGCTAATTTCTACATAATATATCTATGTTATGAGTAAATGAGCTCATTGTTTTTGCTGGCTTGAACAGTCTCACTTCGCGATTCGCGTATGTATGTCATTGTATTTGTAAAGTGTATTACGGATTACTTTGATTAAATAAAATTGTGTGACATTTGTTAAAAAATAAATATTTAAAAATTAAAATAAATCTTTTAAAACTAGCCAATAGTTTTTTATTTTTAAAAAGCAATCTCTTAAAATTTTACAACACTCTTTGACAAAAGTAAGAAAAGTATTTATGAAAATAAAAACAATTTTTTTTATTTTATAAACAAATTTGGCGAAAAAATTTATTTAAAAAAAGGTGATTTTTTTGAATTTTAAAAACTAGAATTCTCGCTTAAAAATATATGTATAACTTTTTGATTTTATATGTATATTTTTTATTTTTACTGTTTTTTTCTCAGTGTATTAATACTTTTTCTATTTTTGTGAATTTGTTCGTTTTTCGGAATATTTAGAATCAAATGATGGGATATGAAAGGGGAAGAGATCTTGCTTTAGGATAAACTTCCTCTTTCGATATGTTGAGAGCCGTTGTCCAAGTGCGAAATTCATAAAACCAGTAATATTAGAAAACCGGGTTACCGAAAATATACTATTAAAATTGGCCTACTAAATATTTTAGTTTTTTGAATTTAAATAAAAATTTATAAATTTTAAATGTATTTAATGTGTTTTAATAATAATTAAATTTAAGAGTAACACGAATTGCATGTTTGGGATTGATAAAATTGGCGTTATATCTCGATAACATTTGTTATCGTAACCTGTTGTAGTTTTAGATATTAAATATAAATTTTAGGGAAAAAAGCCCTAACTAAACTAAATAGCATGACAACACTGGAAACTTATAAAGGGAAGAACATAATATTATAACATATATTATATTAAAATTGTTTAATGAGCTTGTTAGTATAAAACGTTTTCAGTTTCATTCTCAAAAGTATAAAAATCAATTTAACAAAAAAATATTTTCTATACAAAATAAAATAAAATTGAAATCAAGGCTAACTAAAACCTATAACTGTTTTCCTGTAGATATCGCTAAAGCTACTAGGAAAAATTTATTCTTTATTTTAGCTAAGCAACAAAAATTGATATCTACCGAAAAAACACTTTACAAAATAAAATTTGACATTGAAAACGTAAATTGAAATTAATTGTATCAATCTTAAAAAATATTTGAAATGTATAATGGAAAAAATCAAATTACAAAAATAGATCATAAGAATGGCCAATGTCAGAATTGCCAATTTCAGGATGAAATGTAAAATTTTGATTTGTTGATTTTTTAGGATACTGATTATTTACCAAAGTGTTTTCCAAAAATTTGAAATTATTGTAATGAAATTTAGTATCGAACAATTTTAGAATTTTTTGAGTTAAAATTTTGGTTGTATTAATTTTGTAAGAAATAGCTAGAAAGCCAAGAAATAAAATTTAGATAACGACCGGACCAGGTATTTTTATGGTACCAGTCAAAAGAAGTTTTACCATCCGGTTCATAAATTAAAAGTAAATCTAAAAATGAAATTTTGTGGTCAATTTCTTTTTCAACAGTAAATTTTATTCTATTATCCAAAGAGTTAAATACACCCAGAAAAACATCTATTTTGCCTTAAGGGATTGCCGTTATAATGTCATTTATATATAACGATAACAAAATAAAGATTGACAATCCAATAACCCCATTTTTCCAAAAATTCCATCATTAAATTTGCGATTATGGGACTAATAAGAGAACTCATTAATACCATCAAAATTTTAACACAACAAATTCTCAAATTGTTCAATACTAAATTTCATTACAATAACTTTAAACTTTTTTTAAGCACATTTCAATATTAATTTCAAGACGTTGCTAAATTTGTTTTTATCTGTACGCAATTTTGATTATGGTTTGCCTATGTTCGAGAAACAATACTTTTAGTTATTGCTTGATTAATTGATTAATTAGAATGTACGGCCAAGATTAAGTAGGGATCCCGGATACGCCTGGCCTAACCGTACACTCCTTTTACATATAACAAGATGGAAGGATAGGAAAGGTTGTTAGATATAATAGACTTGATCCGGTTACAGACACCTAAGTAGTCAATAGTTAGTAAATTCTAACTGCACAAGATAGCACAAATATTTTTGGTTTTATGGTATAAAAGTTCAGTAATCAGCGTCCTGAAAAAAATTTAATAATTAATTAAGTACCCGAATATATAAAGGTACATTTTCTGCTATAAAACTTTATTATTATGAGTTTATTGAAAACTGAATAGTTCAATTGTCCATAAACAATATTAAACTGATGCCCAGAAACATATTAAATCATGTAAAATTAATCCAATCCAGAAATCAGAATAAAAGAGCAAACCATCTTTTTTTCTTTATTCATTTTATTTATTTGTAGAAAATAATTTAAACAATAATGGTTTAAATTTAAATAATGTAAAATACAAAGTCACTACCATCCCCGCCATAAATATTTTTTTCTAGTTTTAATTTAATACAAAATGCATTTATTCGATAGCTAAATTAAAATAAATCAATAGTTCACTGAATATACTGCACAAATACAAATAAACTGCAAATTAGAAAATCAGATTGTTACATGCACGAAGTGAATATTAATATTAATTTAATAACTTTTATTTAAATAACCAAATTTAATCAGAATATATTATACCAAAATTTCACTCAATCAATAATAATAATATTTACACAAATTAAATTAGAATTGCAATTATTACATGCAGGAAGTGAATCCATCCATTGTTACAGTCATATATGTTTTCTAGTTTTAATTTACATACAAAATGCATTTATTTGATAGTTTATCTCAAATGAACCAATAGTTCACGGAATATAATGAACATTTATTCACACACTGCAAAATTAGAAAAACAGATTATTACATGCACGAAGTGAAGATTAACATTCGTTTAGTAAATTTTATTAAAATATCCACATGTAATCAGAATATGTATACTTAAATTTTACTCAAGCAATAATAATAATATTTACAAAAATAAAATTCAATTACATTTATTACATGCAGGAAGTGAATCCATCCGTTGTAGATTCACTTAATAATTGTCATATATGTTTTCTAGTTTTCTAGTTTTAATTTAAATACAAAATGCATTTATTTATTTAACTAAACTCAAATGCATCAATAGTTCACGGAATATAATGTTGCTAAATTAGTCTTTATATGTACGTAGTTTTTATTATGGTTTGCCTATGTTCGGGAAATATACACTTTAGGTATCTTTTAGTTATTTCATTGAGCGAATAAGTTCAATGCAACTTTCTAACATATGCAAATAAATGAACAATACATTTTGATAGTACAAAATTTTCCAAATATGCATGTCCTAGTGCTCCGATACTCTTATTTTTCTACTAGATTAAAAATGGTTTGTGATACTCTTTAAGAAAAACTTCACACGCATATGGAGACGTGAAACTTATATTAACTAATTAGTAAAACTAATTAGCAAAAAATAAGCAAAAAATTATGAAGCTTTACAAGTAATTGAAGCTTTATAAATAAATGTGAATAAAAGTGAATAATTGAAAACATGTAGGCGATTCTTAAACTATTTGCGTATACAATTTTATTTATTTACAATTTTTAAATTCCATTTCTTAATCTATTACGCGCAAAACTTTACAGTAAACAAAGTTTCAGATTTCTCGTTATAATTTGTCAAAATAACAACCGAAATAATGAACTCGAATAACTTCATGAAGTATTATGAATTCTGACAGTTTGCGTTGTTTGCATATGCCTCTGTTTCACTAATCTCTCAATTTTAGAGTAATACTAAACACAATTACTAATTTGTCTCATTGATTTCCTTAATAGTGGAACACAATTATGGTAATATTTGTTCAGTTAAGCCAAATTATAAAATTGTATTAAAATATACACAATCAAATTTGGCCTGAATTTTTTCTTCTCCTAATATTTGTTAATTGCTAAATTCCATTGGCGGTAGAAAACTACTTATGGGTAGCTGGAAGTACTTGCAAGTACTTTCCTAACACCAATGGAAACTGGTTAATGATTCAACTTTGGCAAAATATTAAACACATGTAGCTGCTACACAAACGATGTAATTTTTAAAAACATGGGAGGTCTTAAGACGGCCATGGTTGCCTTAAATTAGCTAATGTCAACCTTTATGTTTGAATCACAGATCTATATAAACTGATCTGTGTATTATATCAGTGGTTTGAATCGTATCCAGAAAAAGCAACAATTTCATTTGTCTTAATCATATAGTATTTAATTTTTAATTAACGTTCTTATAAAGATACACGGCACAGTAAATACACCCAACAGTTTTTAACCAATCTCAAATTTTTAAAATTCCAAAAATATAAATTTTATTTGGTTATGGGTTCCAAACAAAATGCCAGCCAATTCTAGAGATGTCCAAAGGTTCTCAATAATATTTTCAAATGGATCATAAATTCTTATAAGGTATGTATTTTTTGTTGGTTTTTTTGTTGAATTGTTTGAACTAGATTTTGCAAGTTTTATGGCAAGCCAAATATATTCACAAGTGCTGGTCAGTGTTTACAAATAGATCAAATAAAACGCTACTCTCGTGATGACCAATACGATACCCTGACCGATTTTTACTCACATATACATATTTAATCGATTTCATAACTTTTGGCAAATATATTTTTGGGTACAAAGAATATGTTACTGCGCATTCTAGAGATGTCTACGGCATTACACATTATAACTCAAAATATTTTCAAAACCTGTATAAACTGAACTTATTTCCTAATGAACCTTGCTATCTGTTTGATGCGGTTTGAAAGTTTTTTTAATAATTTGTATAAACAATCTAAAAGATATTAATGGGTTAAAATTCTACTAAACTAAGCTTTAACTAAACGTTATTCGATTCTGAAGAACCTTCCATTGGCTAATAAAATTTAAATAGTTTTAACATATTTATTTTTTTTATAGCAGCGATCCTAGAGATGGCTACAGATTTTACCCACATTTTGAATATATCACACAATATTGTACCGCTGCTATGACTGGCTTCCCATTCTAATGAACTTTGCTGTATCTATAATAGAATTCACATTTTCATTTGTTCTGCCATTATCTGATGTGTCCACGGAATCTTGTCTACATTTTTTGACAGATTATAATAATTTCTATATTTGAGGTTAAGAAGGGTCAAATGTAAGGATTCCACAAATAATTTATGGAATTTTGAAGTTCCGTGATTTTGAAACAAAATATTATTATATTTCCTTCTACAAGATTTTAGCAATACTCCGGTTGGATTTTAAATTGGCATTCGCATTAAAGCGACGAACCCGTTTTAATAGATTAATTCAAATATTGGGAAAACTACAGTTGTTGTACGTTATTTGACGGGTTTTTACAAAATTTAGAATTAATTAGAAAATTTCTTGTGTTTTGATGTACTCTACAAATGTTTACGAGTACTTCTGAGAATGCCCTTGCGTAATAAACTATAATTTCGGATATTTGAGACAGGTTTGTTTATAAATATGCGACGAGTATAATAAATTTCTAACGTCTTAATGATTAAAGGATTATTCGATTTTTAATTACTTTCAGTCGATCATTTTTAGATTCGAGGACACAACATCGTGTTCAATTTTAAAATTTTCTTTTGAAAATAAATTCCAGTTGGAAAAGTAGCAAATTTAACAGTGCAATTTGTTAATAGTTTTCGTTTTTGGTTATCATATAATTGGTAATTTTAACTAAAATATTTGAGTTTGGCCTTGGCTAGAATCGAACTCAGCATAACAAACAACTCTCTTATCCACCTCACTGCCATCAATAATTGCTATAAAAATCAAGTAAATGAAATATAAAAATAGAACCAATAAAATGAAATGTATTCGAACACATTGTTACGAATACTATAAACCAAAAATTAAAATTAAAATTAAATTCAAATTTCGAATGCCTTTTCTTGATTCTGAAAAAAAAAACGTAGAATATTTTCTTGTGTTCAGTAAACAAGGTAGACCGTCGATAACTAAAAGATATCTTTAAAGTGTTTGGGCTAAAATAAAAGAAGTAGTTGTCATGTACCAACCATATAATGTTTTACCATCGTCACAAAAGCTGAATTTGTAGTGAGACAACTTTTCCATAAAATTGTTAAAGGTTTCGATAGATTTTCTGTTGACCAATTGGTTTGAGTCTTACTTAACTTCCTAAAAAATAAATTTATTAAGTTAAGTAGAGAGCTGCTGCTGTGTTTGGGATGAAACGTCTTTAAAAATGTTCATACTAAAAAAAACCGTTGAGATGATTGTTTGTGGGTGTTGAAAAACTGTTATTACTTCAACTCTCTTCAACTGTATGTTTAGTTTTTAAAACGAAGCCTAGACCTGATATACTTCTGCGAATGCCTCATATATTTATCATTGGGTGGTTGCATCTGATTCAGATGTTTATTCTTTACACGTGATTACTGTCTGAGTTGAGAAGTTAAAGGAAGAGCTAGAATCCGCCATCCAATTGCTTTGCATATATCGCCGTCGTTGGTTTATTAATATAAATGCTTAGTATAGGAATATTGCCGCGGTATTAACGGTTATGGTTGTGTGTTCGAAATTGAATTATGTTACTGGTAATCTAATTAAAATAAAAATTACTCAAAGTACATTTGATAAAGATGTACCCGTTTTATGTTATGTTATAATTCAACCTATTAAAATGTTAACAATTCTATTCTATATAATAATAATCAGTTGAAAATGTTTATATTGTTGATAGGCAAATTTTTCATAAAAATATTAACTATCGCATGTAGGATACATACTCGTGTAATAATACAGATGCGAGATGATGCTATCGATTAAAATAATAACCAAAAATTTGTATATCGCATTGAATAAATTTTATTACGTGAATGTAAATATGTGTACCTACATATTATATGTATATACATAATACACTATAGGAACCGTGGAATATATTTTATTTTTGCAACATAAACGTGATCGTTGTTAACCGTCGAGATAAGCTAACAAAATAATGTTACATAAAACGATAAAAAATAAATAAATTAATGATGAAACCAAATTAGCGCAATCTGTATCGAAAAATATTATGTTTTTAAGGACGTGTTGAATTTTTTTGTATAGCTATATGTACATATATATGATTTGTATCGATCGGAGTGAAGTTTATACCAAAATAACTATACATAGAAAATTAACTTTCTATTATTCGTAATATTTGGAAATGTTTAATAAACACTTTGGCCTTTGGATTGGGAGTTACCCGGGTTACGATCTGTGATGAAAAGGAACACAACTATGACGTCATGTTCGAGTGCAAAAATCATGGGCCGACCTATCTTCCTTGCCAATGGCAGGCATGGAGCTATGAAATGTGCAGATGGTCCTAAGAAAACACGATATTTAGCCGTACCTGTTCAAATTAGTTGGCAAAGGCGTAAAAAAGGTCTTGGTAAGCGAAACGCAACCAGAACAGATTGCAAAGATAATAAAAAATAATATCTTTCAAACTAAAGCCTCAGTTACAATGCATTCGCTCCGCTCCGTTTCGCTTTTCCGTAAAAATTTAAATTTGACATGCTGTATATAATTTACCATGAAAACGGAAAGGTTAGTTACAATGGAGCGGAGAAGACGGACCGTTTTTTTTTTTAAATTTAAAATTTTACGGAAGAGCGGAATGCATAACCTCAACAACTAATTCGTTCATTCGTTAAAATGTTGTGTTGTAATATTCAGCGCTCTTTCTGTCTAAATGTAAATGGCGTACCCACCATCGCCTCGTTTTAAATATTTTCAATATTTTATGTATAAAATATGCAAATCGCACAGCAACTTTAAAATTTCATAATCCTCCATGACGTTTTATTTACTTTTATTTAAATGTGATTTTGACAAGCGGAACGGATACATTGTAACTAGCGAAGGGAAAAGACGGAACGGAAAATATTTTAGGAAAACGGAAAGAACGGAGCGGATGCATTGTAGCTGAGGATTAAATTAAATAGAACAAGCTAAATTATTAGAAGAAGTTTTGAGTGAGACTTATTAAAAATCCTTTAATCGGTCCAGATGTGATTGGAATATTTATAGTTCTGAATTAGAATTAGATTAAACCAACTTACTTAGCCACATTCCTGGTAACCTCTGAAATTTTTGTTATTCCAGAGAAAATACAATTGAGCGTAATATAAAATTCTGAACAGCATTAACTGAAGTAGCTGGAAGATTAAAAAAACATCAACCTGGCACATCATGCTTAAGATACCACTGCAGAAAAACAGAGAATTTGTCAACAAAACGGTATACGTTTGTAACGAGGACTGTACGACGAAAAAAATCTGTTACCTCACTTCTGGTTAATTAAATTTTGCAGAATGTCCTAGAAATTTCTAAATTTACACGGAAAACTAACCTCTCGGGAAGAATTAATAATTACCCTGTGCTAGTTGAAAAGAGTGGCAAGCTGGGCACACAGCGAGTAAACTTAATTCGAGTACGCTGAATTCAATGGTGCTAGAGATTTTTTTTTATACAAAATGTCGAAAAAAAACAATAATGTTTTTTGTTGTTCACCAATAGTATTTGAACCATTAAGATTTTCGATATGCTTTCTTCAACAAAGTTGTTGTGCAAGTCAAGACAAACAACTTTGGCGAACATATCAAGACCGAAAAACAGCATCCATCATTTATGTGTGTTTTACTTAGGCTAAGATTTGGTTAGGTTGGAGTGGCTGCTTCCGCACACTTAGACCAGCAGTGGCCCGTTGAGATATCACAGGATCCTATTACCCCTTTCGCCCTGTTCAAAACGATTCGGAGCTACATACGTACAGCGCAAAATATGTCGCATTCCACAATCCACGAGATCTGAAAGGCTGACCATCTTATACACGCTGAAATATGTTGACCGCTTTTCATAACATAAACTTTCGAATATCAAACTGTCAGGTAGCTCCAAATTTATTACAAAAGCACACTTCCATACAAAAATCATTCTTAATCAAATGACCTTCCTAAGCAAAAAATAGGTACGCACAAATTTATTACAACAGCCCACACGCACAAAAGCAGTTCGTAATTAATCTTTCCTTCGCAAGAAACATCTTTCCTTTGCAAGAAACAGGTAACCCTGAATTTATCATAACAGCCTACACCCACAAAAATCGATCCAGAAGCATCGAATTACCTCCCTATGTCAGAAATAGACACCCATACATTTATAACAAAGCCCACACCCACAAAAGTTGGTCGTAATAAATCGAACTTCCTTTCTATGCAAGAAATAGGTATCCATGAATTTATTACAACAGCCCAAACCCACAAAAATCGATCATTTTGTATCGAATCACCTTCCTGTGCAAGAAAAAGTTTGAATTTATTATCACCCCACATCACAATTTACTATCTTATGATAGAAATGAGTATCCCAAAATTTATAACAACTTCTATTAACTTCCTTCCTATGCAAGAAATATGTACCCTGCATTTATTACAACAGCCCACCGGGGGATTTAACCGGGGGCTTTGTCCGGGGGATTTCCCCGGGTGATTTCCCGTAGGATTTTCCTGCGGGGATTTCCCCTGGGAACTCCTCAGAAGGAAATCCTCCTTTGGAAAATTGTAACATTGGCCTAAAAAAAAATTTATACTAAATGGAAACAAATAAGATGGGCGCCGTTGACATAAATTTTTTTTTTGTTGTTGTTGCTGTGACGAAGGAAAATGCCATAACACTCCCGGCTCAGTCGATGTTAGGTTTACGTAACTACGTATTTGGTCGTGGGTTATCAGTTATCACAGCTGTGTTATGGCGTAGGTTCACAATATTTATTTACCACTCATTTCTTTTTAACCAACCCAACTCACCTTCCTGCACGGCTTAATTAAAAACTCTTAGGTTCTCATTCTTAATGTGATAGATGCCGACAAAAAAACAAATTGCATGTATTTATTTCAAGGTAGAAATAAGATAAAATGTATTCCTCGGACAATATAACAATAATGGATATGACAAATATTGATTCAATTCAACGTTTGAAATACAATTCGTTTTCAACGTTCGAGAAATGTTCACTAACATTAACAATGAAAAATATTTAATACTTGTGTTAATTAATTCAGAAAAAAAATATACAAAAACAAAATTTTGTAATCCCGGCACATAAAATAATTAATAAATATAATTAATTAAGTTCAAGCTTACCTTTAAAACAAAATGATCAATAGAAAATGATTGAAAATGAAAAGTTGAAAGCACAAGAATTGAATCAAAAAAACAAATGTACAGAAATATATAATTGATGTTATATGTAAATTGAAACTATAAAAATTGAAAAAAACAATTAATACAAAAAAAAATTGTAGCTTAGCACTTGAAATTAATGTTATCAAATTTAACCAAAAAAAAAATATGACAATGTACCCAAGGTACTCTTTACGGAATAAAATATTCCTCCAGTAAGGTGATGACGTATTGCGTACCGTATGGTACCCGCTAGGTTACTCTGCACTCAAACTGCACTCGAACTGTGACATACAAATTTTATGGTATGTAATTAGGCAAATGGATAACGGTTTCCTTGTAATGCTTGTAAAGTGCCTGTAAACCTGACCAATGTACAACTCTTTTACCGATGAGCCGTTGAAATTCGTAGTATCCATTCAACTCAATTGCATCGTAAAGAGCTTTACATTTTTATTTATTCTGCTTCTTCTTTTATTGATGTTAAATTTTGGTATCGATTATATTACCAAGAACCATAACGATTTAGTTTTTTAATTAATTTTTTTTTCAGGGTGTGTCACTACCAAGCACTGCTATTATACTTTGTTGTATCACTAGCAACAACATACACACGTTGCTTCTCACTTTTATGTTATGCACTAAACGTCTGATAACACTTTAAACGTAAACACAACAATTTTAATAGTTAGAGGTTCACTCTCAAAACACCAAAATGATTTAATTAGTTTTATTTTACTAGACCAAAAAAAAATGTATTTTAAGTAAACCGCCTGTTTACTATCTGCGCAAAGTCGCGCTTAAAAACTTGATGTAGATTACCGCCAAAACGTAGCATAAAAAAATGACCAGTTCATCAATAAAATATAGTCGCACCCCAATAATATTAACATTAAGCGGCTACAGATAACTGCGAATGCTATAAAATCCCCCGAGGAGTATCACCCTGGAAAAATCCTCCAGGGAAATCACAAAAATCGTTTAAGAATCCAATTTCCATGACGCATCCACACACAATCTCATCATAATCGGTTAGAAATTGACCGAGCTCTGCTCCAGGTGGCCATATTTAAGAATTTCTTACAAAAAACATTTTTGAATCCCACTTCCATCCAGCTGGAAGAGTTTCTGGATTTAGGCCACTTGGAATGGAATTCAGCCAATTATTAACCGATTATGATGTGATCAGATATGCTGGATAGAAATTGGATTCTTAAATGACTCAATCAATTCTTAACTGATTATGATCGGATTTGAAATATGATTCTTAAATGATTTATGGAAGAAATTGTAAAATGTGGCCACCTAGAACGGAATTCAATCAATTCTTAACCGATTATGATTTGATTGGATATGTTGGATGGAAATAAGATTCTTAAAAGATTGTTGGGAGCAATTCTGGAATATGATACTTGGGACGGAACTGAATCAATTGTTAACCGATTATGATGAGATTGGGTATGCTAGATGGAAATGTGATTTTTAAATGATTTTTGGAAGAAATTCATTGTCAATTTTATACGAAAAGCGACAAACGCGATTTGAGCAAACTGGAAAAATAGAGTATTGAGCATCTTGCTTTTATTAGTAGGCTAGATGCATCTTGTTTAGATTTTTTTTTGGATAGACGTTTCTTTGCGTAAACAGTTTACATTTTAAAAACTAATTCAAATTATTCTCATATTTTTGAATTATATTAAATATATATAATCCACACATTTAAATATTAAAACAAATAAATCCTGAAAACAAAAAATATAACTTCATTTCACCGCTCAAATGCAAGCGATTGGAAGAGTTGAGTAGACGTCAGTATCAAAAAAAATTAATAATAAACCGATTCTACCGGATCCAATTATTTTGGTACATACTATCGCAAAAATGACGAATGGAATGCACATATACAACAGGGTAAAAAGCACAATACAAATATTAAATTGTGTATTATACACTGTATATGTACACACAAATTTTTGTCACCTCGTCAACTCGCCCTGTCATTTTGCGTCCAGATTGATCCAGAGTATGGCCATTTGGAACGGAATTCAAAGAGTTCTTAACCGAGTGTGATGGAAGTAGGTATCTGGATGGAAGGGAGATTATTAAATAATTTTTAGAAGAAGTTCCGGAATTAGGCCACCTGGAACGGAACTGCACCAATTCTTAGCCGATTATGATGGGATTGAGTATGCTGGATGAAAATGGGATTCTTAAATGATTTTTGGAAGAAGTTCCGGAAGTAGGCCACCTAGAACGGAACTCGTCTAATTCTTAACCAATTATAAAGGATTTGGTATGCTGGATATAAGTCAGATTCTTAAAGGATTTTTGAAAAAAATGTTAAAATATGGCCATTTGGGACGGAACTCGATTAATTCTTAAACGATTATGATGGGTTTGTTGGATGGAAATTGAATTCTAACATATTTTTTGAAGAAGTTCTGGATTTAGGCCGCCTGAAACGGAACTCGACTTATTCTTAGCCGATTAGGACTGGATAGGGTATGTTGGGTGAAAATGGGATTCTTTAATGATTTTTGAAAGAAATTCTAAAATATGGCCACCTGGGACGGAACTCGATCAATTTTTAAACGATTATGATGATATTGGATATGCTAGATGTAAATGGGATTCTTTAATGATTTTTGGAAGAAGCTTTGGAATTGAGCCACCTGGATCAGAAAACGACTAATTCTTAGCCGATTATGATGGGATTGGGTATTTCGAATGAATCTATTTGTTGCAAAAAAAGGGAGTTCGATATGGTTTTTGTGGCTGAGGGCTGTTGTAATAAACTCAGGGGTGCCTACTTCTTTCATAGAAAGAAAGCTCGATGCATTACAATCGAATTTTGTGGGTGTGGGCTGTTGGAATAAATTCAGGGGTGCATATTTCTTGCATAGGACGAAAGTTTGACGCATTTCGATCGAATTTTTTGGGTGTGGGCTGGTGAAATAAATTCTTGGGTCATGATCAGGAAATGTAGCATACTGTCAGCATACGAATAGAAAAGATACTGGTGCGTCGTATTTTTGGATGTTGATCAAGCGTTCGATAAAGTTTGGCACAAGCGACTGCTTGAGGGAAATTGTAGATAGTATGCCAAATAAAATACGACTAAATCGGGCAATGAAAACTTTATACCTGGAGCACCACAACTCAGTGTGCTTGGCCCAATGTTATACTTAATTTTTAATTCAAATGTACCAACGTACTCGAAAATTATGATATCTACTTTCGCAGATGATACGGCAATCGTAAATGTACCTATAAAAATCCACAACGAGGGTCCGTAACAACGCACGTAACATTCACCTTAATGTAAGCTTACCTGTCCGTCTGTCACAAAGAATGGAAAACAAATCCATCAAGCAAATGGAGCAAAATACCTAGGCTTTCATCAAAATTAACGGTTAACTTGGTGGAAATATATTGAAATAAAACAACACCATATCAAATAAAAACTGGATAAGATGCACTGGATGAAAGAAATATTCAACCATTAACTAAGCTAAAAAGTAAATCTATCCACTATATCAATTATGGCAACCAACCTCAAATTCGAATATTGACATTGTCGAATGAACCCACTGAAAAATTCTCAGAATGCGGAGGAAGGTTTAACGAACCAGGGCCATCTCAAATAAAAAACTTGAGAGATCTAGCACGAGTTTTCCGGAAGTAATGGAAAAATGTATCACCACAGTATGCAGAAAATTTAATTGGTAGTATGGACAAACGGAGCCAGACAATTATTAACAGGACCGGTAACTTTACTTTCTATTAGATGATAGCGCCATAGAAAATAAAATAAACTATCAATTAAAAGTTAGTTAGTTGTTTGCCGTACACGCTTTTGTGTATCTACAGAAAATTTCTGGAACTATAGGAAGTTTCAGGTCCAAGATTACTATTTCCTTACTTAGAAAATGGTAAATCTTAAAATCTGATAATTTTGTTGAAAAATAAAAATTAATTTGAACAAGAATTAGACTCAATAAATATTACACAATATCGCCGATTCCAGCGATGCCCCCAACCCCTTAGGTAACCTACTAGAAACTGGTATATAAGTGGCAGAGCCGATTCTATAGAGCATACTATCTGGCTTACCCGCCGTTTTTCACAAAAACTAACCTAGTTTTCTTCCAGATAGAGGGCGGGGTGGCCTTATCTTTTTTTAAAGCCAGAGAATGTTCACTTCCGCGTGAATCGTTCAGGAGATTTAGAGTTAAAATCACATTGAAGCCAAGTCCCGAAGCTCTTTAGCAAAACTTTTCAAAGGTCTGTTGTGCAAGAATTACCAGTTAAAAATAGCAAAATCCTCCAGATATCTGCATGATTCAAATACCTATTATACATGAAAAAGGACGTCAGTACATCCAACCTGTGAAAGACGACTAACAAAAGATGCGGATCAGCTGTGCAGGGAAACTAGCATCTTATCAGAATTTGCTGGCACAAAATCCAAAAGATATACCTATATGTCTTCACGATTAAAGAAGAAAACGATGGCTGTGACAACATAAATTATAAAATTATTAATTTTATTTATTGATAAGAAGTAGATTCTGCTCCCGCAGATTTACATTACTATTTTATTGACAACTTTTGTTATTTTCGAGTTGTAAAATTCATTCAAGGCATTCATAAAACATTAGGTATAGCTCTCCGATCGCGATCTAAAAGCTTGAAACTATACCAAATAGTATTTAGTCTATCGACAAATTTGTTTTGGTACACAGTAAAATATACTGTGCTTAAGAAAATACCGAACACACAAAAAATATCTTTTATTTCTGAAACCATACTTCAGACTCATTGTCATGACATAAAATTTCCATCAACACAAAAAAAAAAAAAATAATTCCCTGGTATTTTGCTCCACCGCCAACCGCAATTTTTCGGTGACAGAAAGAAGCACAAGAAAAAAGATGTCATTGTGAAATAATTAAAAATTTCATTTGATTGTTACAAATAAAAAGTTAAATCAAATCAAACCACTGAAAACTAGAATGAAATTTTTGAACATGTATATTATGTAGGTATACGGTTATGTAACCGATAAAGACATTGATTTTTATTTGGAATTGTATAATTAAAACAATTAAATTGTTGGTAATATATTTTTACCCTATATAAAATGCCGCATGGTATATATGTATATACATTTATATATACCGTTTAAATACAAGAGCACCAACACACAAAAAGTTATATTGGAAAATTGGAAAAACGAAAATCATTAGTGGGAACCATTTACTGATAATGTCTTTATTATAGATTTTTTTTTAAATCACCATGATAGTATTATTTTAAAATTTTAATTACTTTACTGTATTGTTGTTGTAATTTTTGGTTGAGATTTTTTGTTAAAAAAATACTTATCAATTCTCTAATGATTTGAAAATCGTTTTATATTTGTTTGAACGCGATGGATGAAAATACGCCACTAAATATTTAAACGGAAATTTTTAATACAAAAAAGCACTTACATTGTTGCTGGTTAATTTTATTAACTTTTCAATTCTAGATAAGTTAACACACACGCTATACCGATCCAGCAACAGCTAATACCCATAAGTGTAAGTACACCATAACTAAAAATATAATAATATATTTTTATGTTTTTTTTATATACAAGAAAGTAAATCTTGTATGTGTTCTACAAATTTGATTTTCTCACGCAAAGGTGCCAAACAAATTTTCTTTTTATTGAAAATTTTATTCACCTCTCGTGTAATAAACGTTTATAATTTTATATTTTTTTTTTGTGAGAAATGCTTCCTGTTGTTAAATTTATATTTCCACCGTAATATATTAGGTACAAAAAACTTATAAAAATTTTCGACGATAGAAACAGCAAATCAATTAAACAAAAAAAAAATAATTTTAATAAATTATAAAATTTAATTAACAGTTTTGCTATGTTAAGGAAAATTTTCCGTGTTTCCCTCATTTTCTATTAGGATAATTAGAAAAAAAAATAAAAATTGACAATTATGATAGAAAACATGACAGTTAATTTAATTTTTTTGTTTTGAACTTTTGTGTTATATAATAGGGGGTGGGTGGAAGAGCGCGACATAACAAAAATATTCAATTTATTTGGTACTTTGCACGATTATTATTATTATTAAGTTAGTGTTGGCTGGAAAATTGAAAAATTATTGGCACCATTTTTGTACGAATAATTTATATTAAACTTTAGGTAATGTTTTTGTTTTTGTTGTAAAATATGGAATCAATTTTATTGAATAAAGTTGAAAAATTGATTTTGGTATTACAGAGTGTGTATGATTTAATTTTCACTGATTTTTTTTTGAGCTGAAAATTATATTTACAATCGAAATTATTTCACGGTATTTTATGGTGTTTACAGGATCGGATGTCTACGTAAGTTATATAACCTCCCAAAATATCAGAGTTTACGACGGTAACTGAAAAAGAGCATATTCGACACTGCAATCTATACGAATTCGAAGTGGTGATTTCAATTTTAGTGACCATCTGCGGCCTAGACAGCCTCGAAAGTTTAAAGATGCAGAACTGCAAGCTCTATTGGATGAAGACTCAACGCAAACCCAACTAGAGATTGCAGCTCAGCTAGTAGTCACCCAAATAGATTTCAAAGCGTTTGCACCAAATAGGAAAAAATTCAAAAAAAATAAGTGTGCTTTAGACCACACTACTTAAGTAAAACTTCTAATATATATTTAATATTTATAATATATTATAGAAAAACTATAATAATGAAAAAAAAAAAAATTGGCCACCCTGTGCATTCTCGAGTGTCACCTAGCCGTTTATGTTATAAATATTTATATATAGTTATTATTATTACTATAAATTTAACATAAATGCTTTGATTAATTAATAATTTATATAATATAAAATTTCCCTATAGGAAAATTTTAGGAAAAAAAACAATTTCACATCCTTTCAGTGCGAATATTCGATTCATTTTTCTTTTAAAATCTCTTCGCATAGTATAAATGGCCTTGAAATATTTTTTATTCCATTTATGTTTGTGTAGTGTGGTTTCTTCGAAAATTTGTGTAAGTTGCATTAAAACCTGTATCATAGGCAAACGGGGAAAGAAACGAATAAAGAATCGGTTTCTGTGATACCGCGTGTCGAATGGAGCTATAATATATAAAAAAATACATATATAAAATATATCAGACGGACGAATTTTTTTCGGTCACCCTGTGTGTTCTGGAGTGAGTAAATGAGTGAGTGACATAGATGTTATAATACAGAAAAAAAAATTTTTTGGTCACCCTGTGCGTTCTCGAGTGAGTCAGTCAGTGACATAGAAGTCTATATTATGACTTTCCAATTTACCAGTTTTTCAATTTACCAATTTTCCAATTTTCCAATTTTCCAATTTTCCAATTTTCCAATTTTCCAATTTTCCAATTTTCCAATTTTCCAATTTTCGAATTTTTCAATTTTACAATTTTTCATTTACCTATTTTCCAATTTTCTAATTTTCCAATTTTCTAATTTACAAATTTTGCAAATTTCTAAATTTCCAATTTTCCATTTTTTCCAATTTTCCAATTTTCCATTTACCAATTTTCCAATTTTCTTATTTTCTTATTTTCCAATTTTTTTAACCAATTTTTAAAATAAAATGGTATCAACTAATGTTCCACCTAGGGATTTATGAATTGTCATGGCACATCCTGATACTAAAGGAAAATGAATTCGTTCGCCTCGTTCGATTACACTTTTCGTAACGCATTTGCCAGCTTAGTCCCCAAGTCAAGCGTGCCTAAAGAAGTTTTACTTCAAAAATTGGAAGGTGGGTCCTGCATGTGTTGACCGAACACAACATAGGTCAATGTATAGACGGGCGCGTTTCACTGCTTATGCCCGGCAACTAAAATATGAATTCTTGTGCAAAATTGTGACGAGTGAAGTAATGTATATTTTTTTACGAAAACCTCAGACGTAAAATTTGTGGATAGATTTCGGGCAGCCCAGTGCATCAACACCGAAAAAAACATCTTGTTGACCCATAAACCACCATTGTTCCTTTGAAAATTAATACACCACCACACTAGATCAAAAAATCATGAGTTATAAAAGAAAATAATTTTCGCACGCTACTGTTATTCTATTTTTTTTTGTGAATTTACAAAATAGACTAATATTGTGAAACAGTGTAGTCAAAATAAAAAAAACTGTTTAAAATTTTTGTAATTATTTTGGGTACATTAGACCAATTTACCTAGAATTCTGGACGAAAATTTAGATTACGAGAACAACGATCAATAATTGTTGGACTGAGGTCAGCTTAGACAATTTGCCGGGATTATTTTTAAATACCAAGGCTGAAATGTATGATAGACGCGATGAATCCGATTGGTCTAAATCTGATGATATACATTCAATTATCAATTTTGAAGTCGATGGCCCAACCAACGAAATGATAGAAAAAAAAACACGGAACAGAAATTATCAAAAGTGATAATTTTAGATATAGTACCGCTCACGAAAATTTGTCGCATCTTCAAATATTCAATTTCATGCTATATTGACAGCTAATGTCAGCTTAGAAGAACTAAAAGTGTTCTTGGGTATTGAGTGGGTATACTCAGATACCAAATCGTGGTTTCAAATCATGGAATATTGTACCAATTATGAAAGGTTATTTAATTTTGAATAATAATCCGTTTAAATTGGGCCAAAACAACGACCAGTTTCCGTGTAATCGTCGATTAAAATCGGCTGTTTTTTACCAGGACAATTGCACAAAAAAAGTGGATTTTGTGACGCGTCTAAAAAGGCTTATTCAGTGGTCGTTTATGCAAGAGTTGTTCACAACAACGGAGATATTACCCTTCGTCTAATCGCTTCCAAGATGAAGGTATCTCCTCTGAAGCAGTTGACCGTTCTACGTGTGGAACTCGTGCTGCTCACCAGGTTACTAGGAAAGATTGCAACTATATTTGATGCTCCAACAGATGCACTGTATGCATGAACGGATTCCACAATCGTGTTATCATGGCTCTCAGATGTTTCTAGGAAATGGAACTGTTTTGTGCAAACCTAGTTTCATTATGGAAAAACTATCTCGAAATCATTGGCAGCACGTACCAACCAGCATGCATCCAGCCGATTATACCAGTCGACGCTTCTCGCCTACTGAGCTGCTTAAACAACGAGTATAGTGGGATGGCCCTATCTACCTGATGAAATTCGAGATTGAATGGCCGAATTATAATTGCGCTTTTACCGAACCCACCAACATTAAAAAAAGAAAAACTGTTTTACTGACCAACTATGAAGGGTCTAATTCACAAACCCCTTCACTTGTACAAAACGTAATAGAAAAGTATTCTTCCTATACGGCGATGCTCCGAACGTTAAGCAACTGTTATAAATTTTCTGAAATATGCTGCAATCATAAAACTCCTTACATAACCAGTCAACATCTAATGAAAAGCAAGCGTATTATTATTTAATGTATCCAAAATGAAGTGTTCTACGATGAAATTCACATGCTTAAAAATAATCGATCCATTAACACAAACAGTAAACTTATTTAGCTTCACCCGCTTTTAGACGAAAACGATGTGCTTCCAGTTCAATGTGCTAGAGGCGATTATGCTGAACCGGTTACAATTAGTTCTAAAAAAGGAAGAGGATCTAAACGACCTAAGGCCGTTATATCTGTTTATTCATTTGCACTATTTTTATCGGTTGTATCTGTTTATTCATTTGCACTATTTTTTATAAACTTATTTATAGTATTAAGGCACCTACTTTAATTTATAGAAAAAAATATTTATAAATTGTTATAAAAAATATTGTTATAAATATTGTTATAAAAGTGTCAAAAACCTAAAATACGAAAATAATAAAATCCCTCTTACACATCAACTTTCGAGCTGAAACATCAACAAATAAAAACGCTTAAAAATTTGTGAAGAATTTTATTTTACCAACGAAGCAGACTTGGACAAGAGTTACAAACTTCTTATTAATTTTATTAGTTTTCCTGAAGCAAGATTTTCGTTATTGTCAAAAACAGTTGTTTTTGTCAAAATTTAAATAATAACCAATTAGATGTTGTAAATGATAAAAGGAAACTTAAATAACATTATTTCGAAGTAAAATAACTTAACCCATTCGCTGCCAAGGACGAGTATACTCGTCTTTAAAAAACTTGAAAAAGTTTTTTCTACGAAATAACAGAACTTTGGTAAACAATACCGCACTCAAAATATAAATGGCAATAGTAATAACTTAATATTATTCAGGCTTGGCAGCGAATGAGTTAAATTTGTATTTTCCAATCGCCCTCTTAACTTTAGCGATGTTAGAAGGCTTCTAATGTGATAATTTTTAAAAAGATTAATGTTTTGCTTTATCATTTTCGCTGTTTTTAAAACCAACAAATGAGAAGTATTGTTGAAATTTTCAAAATTCAAGAAACAAAAAATGTTTCCTTACCGATTCAACGAAGTTTAAAAAATCATATTTGTCCTAAAATAATTTAAATTTGTACATTCTTACAAATGTTCGTGATAAATGTTGTTGACAACGCCAGAAGTTATAACTCAACCCAATAATTATATTTATTCGATTCCACAGTGATCTTCTCTCCAATAACAACCACAATAAAACTTAATTGCAGGTAATAATTATCAATACTCAAATTTTTACAATTTTATTTTTATAATAATTTTATGATTTGGTTTATGATGTGTATCGTTCGCCAGGTAGAAAAAGAAGAATTTGTTTTACAAAATTTCTTGAAAAAATCGATTCAATTTTGTCATCTCATGTATACTAATTAGTTTTCGGAATTGAATCATTTTATACTACTAGATACTAATTAGGGAACTGCATTGAACATACTCGTTAATCTAGTACATTAGATGACAAAAGTGATTGACGTTATTTTGACATATCAAAATAAACAATAAATTTCTTAAGTAGTAATTTGTGACAAAGTTTTGCAGAATAAAATTACAATAATTGAAATAAATTAATTGACAAGATAAGTAGTTGATTTTATATAATACTAAACCCCTTTATATAATACTAAAGTATAATTTAATTCCATTTTAGATAATATTGGATACAACTGGACTAGTGAGTGTGAATTTTAATAATTTAACTAAATTTTAGTGGAGAGATACATTGGAAAAGCTGAAGCGTTAACTGCTTAAAATGTGTAGCACAAATTAAATAAAGATTATTAAACAATTAGCTATTTGTGTTTTTACTTCAGTTTCTCCAACATACTCCCGCGCCTTAAGGAATTTTATTTCTTAATAACTAATTTAACTAGTTTTGTTATAGGACGTTTTATTTCGTTTCTGGATGTTTTCAGTGTTACTACCCTTGTGAGACCGTCATTTCCAGGATGTAGGTTTATGATTCTGCCACGCATCCACTGACACGGATGCAAATTATCTTCTCGGATAAGCACTACATCATCAATTTGGAATACGTCGGTTTTCATTTTCCATTTGTGTCTTTGCTGTAGAGCAGCAAGATAATCACGATGCCACTGCTTCCAAAAACCTTGAAGTCGTTTCTGAATATTTTGCCATTTGGATAATTTGGTTGTTTTCACTTCATCTAGAGCTGGTTCTGGGATAGCAGTCAAGGACGTTCCAATCAGGAAATGCGCAGGAGTCAGAATTTCCAAATCAGCTGGATCGTCGTTTATTTTACAAAGCGGCCTCGAATTCAGAAGAGCTTCAATTTGTGTTATTAATGTTGTCATCTCCTCAAACACAAGATTTACATTGGCCACCCTTTTTAAGTGGAATTTGAAGGATTTCACAGTGGATTCCCATAAGCCGCCAAAGTGTGGTGCATGTGGAGGATTAAAATTGAATTTAATACTTTTCTGTAATATAAATTCGGAGATTAATAAACTGTTTGTTTGATTAATTATTTGATGTTTTATTTGTTGGAGTTCTCTATTAGCGCCCACGAAATTAGACCCATTGTCACACCAGATTTGCTCCGGAGCACCTCGTCGAGCAACAAACCGTTTAAGTGCAGCCAGGAACGACTCAGTATCTAAACTGCTGACCACTTCTAAATGCACTGCTTTAACAGCTAAACAGACAAAGACAGCGACATATGCCTTCTCGATCGGAGAATTTCTTCGTTTACTCGTTTTAATGTACAGTGGACCGGCGTAATCTAATCCGATTTTTGAAAATACTCGACTTTGTGTACACCTTTCTGCTGGTAAATCAGCCATTTTCTGCTCAGGTTTATGAAATCGGTAACGGATACAGACGACACAATATTTTATACAATGTTTAATTGTATACCTTGCTCCTATTATCCAGTATTTTTTTCGTACAATACTCAGAGTTAGCGCGTTACCGGCATGCATATTAGTTAAATGAACTTCGCGAATGATCAATTGGCATGCTAAGTTATTTTTTGGTAAAATAACCGGATGTTTAACTGCAAACGGCAATGATGACTTTCTTAATCGACCACCCACTCGAAGAAGCCCTTTTTGATCAATAAACGGATCAAGTGAAGACAGTTGATTATTTACAGGGAGTTGTTGGTTCTTACTTAGAATAGTGAGTTCATGAATAAACGCAGTTTTTTGCACATTACGGAGAAGTATAGTTTCCGCTTCATTGATTTCAGCTAACGTTATCGATCTGTTGTAATGTTGGGAACTACCTTTCTTTAAACCAAATCGTAATATGAACATCATGATTTTTTTAATTTTTGACCAAGATGAAAATTTATTTATTAAATTGAAAACTACGTCGTCAACATCGGTGGTTAATGTTAATACATTTGTATATTTTTGCCTTTCCTCTGAGGTTATGTTATCGAAGGATTCATGTTCCTTTGTTGATTTTGGCCAATTTTGTTCGTTGTTAACTAGCCAATGAGGCCCGTGCCACCAAATTTGTGATTTTGCTAACGCCTTCGGTTTTGAACCCCTGGAGATGACATCAGCGGGATTATGCTTGGATTCAATATGGTACCATTTATCTCGCGGAATAGTTTCAAGGATCAGGGATGTTCGGTTACCTACGAAGCTCTTCCATCTCCGAGGAAAATCAGATAGCCAGTGTAAGACTATCATCGAGTCGGTCCAAGCGAAAACCTCTGTGTCTTTGTATGCTAGAGACTTAATGCAATATTTCACTGAGTTGCATAAAAGTACTGCTCCACATAATTCGAGTCTGGGAAGTGATAATTGTTTCAGTGGCGCAACTTTACTTTTCGCATATACTATATTTACGCTCACTTCATCCTTCTCGTTGACAGCTCGTAAATAAATAACACATCCGTAAGCGGCTTCGGATGCATCACAAAATGCGTGGAGTTGAATTCGTGTTGGTTTGATGAATGTCGTTAAACTTCGAGGAATTTGGATTGTTTCAACTTCTGGTATTGCAGAATAGAGATTTTCCCACGCGTTTCTTATGGCATCGGGTAAACAGGCATCCCACCCAATTTTCAGTAACCACATTTTCTGTAGCAATATTTTAAATAATATTATTATTGGTGCAAGCCAACCCAGTGGATCATATACTTTGGAGGCAATTGATAATATTTTCCGTTTAGTCCATCGTATATTATTGGTGTCTTGCTGGACCTTAAAAGAAAATGTGTCAGTATCAGAATTCCATAATATACCTAACGTCTTGATCGATGCATCATCCTCTGTTAGTTTTGGAATATTCTCAATCTCTTGAGGTGAAAATGCTTTTGTAAATTCTGGTGAATTTGATTTCCATTTACGAAGCTGGAATCCACTTTTACTGAGTATTTCGTTTAGTTGGTCTTTCAGAACTACAGCTTCGTTAATACTATCACAGCCCGTCAATAGGTCGTCAATGTAGAATTCGTTATTGATGGTTTCCGTAGCCTCTGGATATATCTGATGATATTGTTCAGTGGATTTTTTCAATGATTTTACTGCTAGATACGGAGCGCAAGCTGTGCCATACGTTACAGTATTTAATTTATACGCGTTTAGTTTTTCGAGATGATGATTGCGCCATAAAATAAGCTGGTAGTTTGCATCTTCAGAATTCATCAGAATTTGGCGGTACATTTTCTCAATGTCTGCCACCATAGCGATTGCATGTTTTCGGAATTTTATTACGATCGTTGATAAATCCGTTTGCAGATTCGGGCCAATGTGGAGAATATCATTGAGCGATGTTTGCGTGCTGGTCTTGCAAGAACCGTCGAAAACTACCCTCAATTTGGTAGTGCTGCTACTGGTTTTGAAAACCGCGTGATGTGGTAGAAAATATTTGTCATCATCTCGAACTAGGATTTCATTCCATGGTACATAAGTCATATGGCCTAGCGTAACATATTCATTCATAAATGACTGATAGGCGTTAAAAAACTCTGGCATCTTGGCGAATTTACGTTCCATTGCTAGAAGTCGTTGATGTGCCGCCTCGAATGATCTGCCCAATATCGGCCTTGGTTCCTTAAACGGCAGTCTCACAATAAATTTTCCGCTAGCATCTCTCGATGTTGTTTCGTCATAGTATTCTTCGCATATGTTGATTGTCTGTTCTGCTTGGTATGACACTTCCTCGATTTCCCAGAATTTTTTCAACAGTTGGCGTAGATCCTCATTTAACGTTTGAATGGCTGGCTCGACGTTTACGTGTAAGTTTATGTTGACATTTTCTTCTGTCCATGTCCCAGCGATTAACCACCCAAACTTGGATGAGTATAAGGTTGGAAAGCCGTCAAGAGTACGTTTTTCTTGGTTTAACACATCAAAAAATACATCAGCTCCTAGCAAAACGTCTATTTTATTTGGTTTGTAAAACTCCGGATCGGCTAATTGTAATTCCGGAATGACTTTATTTATTGTAATTGGTTTGGTTGGTAACAAACTTGTTATGTTACCAATGATATGAGCCGTGACGTTTAATGTATAGTGCTTGTCTATACGAGAATAAATGGTCATATCGATTTTCCCTTTTGTTTTACCAGTCGATGTAGATGCTAGCCCGTAAATGGATATGGAAGATTGGCTTCGCTTAAGGCCTAGGCGTTGAGCACAATGTTCGGTTACGAATGAAGTTTGCGATCCCGAATCAAGAAGTGCTCGAAATGACTGGAGATCTCCGGTACGTGATCTAATATGAATAATAGCAGTTGGTAGTATCGTGTGTGGCGATGAATACAGCGTATGTAAAACTTGAGCATCTGGTTGCTTATTGGACGAAGGTGGTGATTTAACAGGATGGGCATTTTCATTTGTCGATTGAGCTTTAGAAGAGTCAAGTATTGAATTATTTCTGTAAGAATCGTTAATTGACACGTGATGACTTGAGGATGCAGATGTGTGCTCTGATTGTGTTTCATTTTCACTTGGATGAAGAAGAGTGTGGTGACGTTTATTGCAAATCAGGCATGATGTTTTGCTGAAACATTTTCTCGTTGTGTGACCCTTTTTCAAACAGTTTCGGCATGAATCCATTTGTTTAACTAATTCCAATCTCGCATCTAAACTTTGGTTTTTAAAGACCGGACATCTGAACAATGGATGTTGCTGTTTACAAACGAAGCATTCTAGATTGTTGTTAGAACTGGAAGACAGAAACGATTTTGCAGTTGGTTTAACGGAATGTCTTTTAGATGTTGCATCGCAAATTTCCAAAGCATCACATCTCTTATTTAGAAATGCGAGTAAATTTGTGAACGTAGGAAAATTCGTACCGACTGACTCGTTTGCCCATAATTGCTTAGATTCGTTGTCGATTTTGCTAAGTAGTATGTGGATAAGCCATGGGTCGCGAGTTTCAGCTTCTGGTCCTAGTGCGCGAAGTCCACGTATCACCTCATCAGCTGTTTCGGTAATGCGCCGTAAGTCTTTTCCGTTCGATTGCACACATGGTTTTTGGTCGAAAAATGTTTGAGTGAGCGATGTCACAATCGGAGTCATTTTATTGTAACGACTACATAATTTGTCCCATGCTTCTGAATAATTATTTTCAGTGACGGTAATATGCCGTATAAGAGAGGCAGCATCACCCGATAGTAGCCCTTTCAACATTTGTAGTTTGTGCACATTACTGATATTTTTGTTGTTATGCACAGTGGAATTAAATAAATCGTGGAACGAGGCCCAATTTCTATAATCACCAGAGAAATTTTCTATTTGTATTTTTGGTAATCGTACTTGTTGTGATGTATTCACTCCTTCATAAAATGTCCGTTGCTGGTCGATAAACTGTTCCAAGGTTGTGTTCAAAAAATGTGTAGCATTAACTTCATCTCGACCTTCACCTTTACTGCTAATAGCTGTTGTTAATAATGCTCGTGCTTTGTAGTACTGTTGATCCACTTTATCGGTGATTGATTTATACGTAGGAAATTCAAATAATTCGACCTCATATTCATTGGACGTTTGGTATCTAACCTCCAAAATATCAAGCCGACCTTTAATGTCTTCGATGTTGGTGTCTTCCTTTATCTCTTCTGCAAACCGCAGAATTTGAATTATTTGATTGTAAGCGCGATCGCGGAGTCGTTCTAATCTGTCCATTGTAATTGCACAAAAATAAAAACACTTTATTACTTCACTAATTTAAGCTCAATTTTACGAATAAAAGTTCCGCACGGTAGATAGAATTAATTACTAGAGTTTCACTGTTTTGCGTTTAATTTTAGTAGTATATTTAAGATAAAAATTCTACTTAGCTGTTTTCTGTGGGATAATTCCCGGGTTTCGGCACCAAAAATGTTCGTGATAAATGTTGTTGACAACGCCAGAAGTTATAACTCGACCCAATAATTATATTTATTCGATTCCACAGTGATCTTCTCTCCAATAACAACCACAATAAAACTTAATTGCAGGTAATAATTATCAATACTCAAATTTTTACAATTTTATTTTTATAATAATTTTATGATTTGGTTTATGATGTGTATCGTTCGCCAGGTAGAAAAAGAAGAATTTGTTTTACAAAATTTCTTGAAAAAATCGATTCAATTTTGTCATCTCATGTATACTAATTAGTTTTCGGAATTGAATCATTTTATACTACTAGATACTAATTAGGGAACTGCATTGAACATACTCGTTAATCTAGTACATTAGATGACAAAAGTGATTGACGTTATTTTGACATATCAAAATAAACAATAAATTTCTTAAGTAGTAATTTGTGACAAAGTTTTGCAGAATAAAATTACAATAATTGAAATAAATTAATTGACAAGATAAGTAGTTGATTTTATATAATACTAAACCCCTTTATATAATACTAAAGTATAATTTAATTCCATTTTAGATAATATTGGATACAACTGGACTAGTGAGTGTGAATTTTAATAATTTAACTAAATTTTAGTGGAGAGATACATTGGAAAAGCTGAAGCGTTAACTGCTTAAAATGTGTAGCACAAATTAAATAAAGATTATTAAACAATTAGCTATTTGTGTTTTTACTTCAGTTTCTCCAACAACAAATTTTACTAATTTTCAAAACAAACAAGCGAGATGTATTGTTATTGTCAAACACGGTTGTTGTTGTTAAAATTCAAATAACCATTAATATGTCGTCACCGAAAAAAATAAGCTTTAACAATTTTAATTTGTATTAAAGTCCTTTAAAGTTGTATTTTCTTATTAATTTTAATAATCTACAGGCCATTTATCGAGAATTGATTTTGCTGTAAAGTTTCAATTTTCCTTAATAATATGCCCTTTACAATATTAAAATTGAAGCCTTTTCAAGATTAATTAAAAAGAAATTAATGGGTTTTTGTTTTATCATTTTCACCAACCAATGAGAATTGTTGCGAAGACAAGTTCATGTTGTTCAAAATTTAATTTCTAACAAAATATATCGTTGGCTTGCCCAATTCAAATTAAGCCATCGATATTTTTTGTTATCAATATTTGTTGTTGTTTCAGATGTTATGACTTATTTTCTTCAGGGTCTTAAATAAAACTTAAATAAAAATTTTATTTTGATATTTTTATTAATTACATAATATTCACTATTATTTCTACATTTAAACATGTGTTAATAAGATAATAAAATAATCTTAATAAATAAAAATATCTTTGGTTGAAAAATGTTATAAAATAATTTTTTTAAATTTGGTTTGTCAGGATAGAATGGAATATTATTATAAAATGGATGAGGGTCAGTGGGAATGAACAATTTCAAATCCTGCAAATGTCTGTATTTACGTGTATTTTCGTTCGTTCAGGTTCGCGATGTGTCGAAATGGAAGTGCATCGTTGAGTTACAAGATTAAAATTTTCAAGTTATGTCTACAGGTGTGTACTTAAGACATCTTAATTGTTTAATAGTAGAAGAGTTCCATTCTGTCTTTGGTACACTGTTCTTTGGTTTCTTTATTCAACGAAGTTTTGCAATCATTCATTGTTTGCAAGTAGATTCCTATCTCTTCTGCAATAATGGGATTTCAGAACATTTTCTTTTCATAACCTTAGTGTGATTTCGTTTTTAGTCGTTAATAATTTCGTTCCCAGTATCAATATCGGCCTGGAGTCTGGATAACGCTATCGTCAAATTTATCTGAACGTTGCGTTTCTTCATTCGCATTTATCTCAAATCCCGTGATTGTTGACAACTGGCACGTCATTGTTAATCATAATTGCTTCAGATGTAGGATAAACACATTTTCGTTCGTTAAATCGATTTTTGTTATAGCGAAATTTGCGATTTTTTTGCCTTTTGCTATTTTGGGCAATATGGCTTTTGGCTAATTCTTGCATTACATAATTACGATTTTTATAACTAAAATTAAATTAGAGTTACATACCAATTAAAAATACCGGGAAAGAATATGTCTCAAAAAATAGAACGTATAACAATAATTATTTGAGTTTTATTTCTATTTTATTTATACAATTTTGCGATATTTACTTAATTTCTGATGTCTAAACATAAAACACTAGTTTGCTCAGTATGTTTTGTCGTTCGATAAAAAAAACACTATTTTATGCTTTGAAATACATTTAATTATTCAATACAATCTCCCTGAATTAATACACTTGTTCCAGTGATCTTCTAATTAATGGATTCCATCCCTGAAGTGAGAATCCGGAAGACTGTCGAAATACGCTTTCACAGCAACTATTACCACTTCACGCATGCATTGTTTTAGATATGAAAATAGCCAAAAGTCATTTTGAGCTAAATCTGGCAAATATCGTTAATACTGTAATAATCCGTACTTGAATTACTGGTTTTCGTGTTGGTTTTTGAGCTGTGTGAGAGGGTGCGTCGTTTTAATGAACAAATATTTTTTTCATCTGTAAACCAGGTCTTTTTTTACGAATTTTTACACCCAGCTGGTGCAAAAGGTTATACAATAATAATCTTAATTTTTTTACCAGTTTGGAGGTATACCACGAGCAAAATTCATTCTGCATCCCAAAACTTGATCGCTTCGGAACCGAATTTCCGGTTTTAATCCGCTCCTGGCCTATTTTTTTGATTCAGGATCAAGGTGGTAGACCCAAACCTCATCTTTAGCAATGAAAGGCGACACAAAGTCCTTTTTATCCTTTTTAAAACGCACAAAATGTTGTTGAGAAAGTCGCATTCGAATGTGTTCTGCCTTGGTTCGTGAATGCGGCACCCATTGTGCACACACGTATGTCAAATTATCCCAGAATTTGATCCTAGAAAAAAAATTAAATCAAGCCACGCTGACATATCATAGCCAATTTACAATGCTATGTTTGAAGTTAGCCCTACCCATAATTTGTATCAATTTCAATGAAAAAACCAAAATCTGTCGAATTTTTATAGATTTGTTTTTTATATAATAAAACAAATTAAAATCTAACGTATAAAAAACTGTAAAATTTTGAGTTGCATAAAGTAATGGAAAATTGTAAGCAATGTAAGAAAAAATTTGTTCCGTTGTAAGTTCCCGAAAATGAAATCTGGGCTGGGAATTTCATTGATTTTTATATAATTTTTCATCCCGTTCATTCAATCTAAAACTATTTCGTCAAAATTAAAAATGTTTTGGATTTGGACTACATAGGGTAAAACCCCCAGTAATGAGCCACCTTAAGCAAATTTATATGTTTATCTTTAGCAAACATACAAGAATCAAACACTAGTTTAATATTTTAAATAAGTGAAGGCTTTTCTTATAAATAACGATTAAACGCAAAAAAGTCATTTTTTCCAGTAATGGGACCTTTTCTTCAGTAATGTGCCCTCAATTTTTTCCAGTAACGAACCCCTTGTTTTTCATATTAAACCCATTTCAAATGTAGGTTATTATAAACCAATTTGAATGTACCTCATTGATTAATAAACTCTGGTGAATAAGAAAACAAGACAAATGTGTAAATCCGCCATCCAGTTCCAAGTCAGTAATATAGAACGTACATGTTTAATTTAAAAACCCATGTTAGAGTAATTCAATAATTAGTTTAATTGAAACCGAGTGAAAGATGTACCTGACACTCCGGGTTTGTCAATAGAGATGTGCCCAGCACACTGAAAACACATGCCACTAACTTCCTTGTCATTATTATTAGCCTCAGGCTCAATTAGCTGTTCTTCGCAAATCTTATCGTCGTATAATGGTTTTGGAACATTAGTTTGGTTTACGGCTTTTAACTTAAAAGGTGGACTTTTGGTAGCCCTCCGACCTTTTTATAAGTTTAGAACTTCTCTTCAATTTTTCTGCCATTTTTTCTTCCTTACGAAGTTGTTTTAATGCCACATCTTAGTATTTCTTCTCTTTTTTAATTTTTTTCTGTAATTACTTCATCAATAAATTCGATCGAATGAATCTCCTGCGATACTGCGCCATTAAGCTCGTTCATTGTTTGAACCGTAAGTTCGTTATGCTCTAAAGAAATCTGATTATCACCTAGGGTTTCAACGTGTCTGGTTGCATTGATTTCGTTCTCAATGTCGGCTTCGTTGGCTTCATCATGGTCAAAATAATATGAATGTATTTACATTTTCCTACGAACTAATTGAAAATAATGTTAATTATTATTATGCATTATAGGTAGGTACATACTTTGTTCTGGTTCAAATTTAAATTAAATTCCTGATAAATTCGCAATATGATTAGAAAATCTTTTTAATGTGGACTGCTCGGTGAATTCTCAAATTGATCAAGTTTTTCCCGGCCAAAAATTTCTTTAAATTTTTCAAAATTGATTGTATTTTCTCCAGAATAGTTTTACTCATCATGTGCGACCTTTTTATAATTATCTGAATTTTTTCCTAAGCATTTCGAGAAATCTATCGCATCGTTAAATGGTTGTAAACCACGTGTACAAACCCATTAACAATGGAATTTTTGCACTTGTGATAATCGACGATCGTTTTTAAAATTGGCGCAAAGCATCATTTTCTTAGCTTTTTATCGATGATTTGCTTCTTCCAATTCAAAACAGTTTTTAGCCAGCCCATTTTCAATGGCTTGAAAATCGAAACGTCTGCAGGTTGTAGAATCCTAGTCGAGTTTGGGTACAAACAAATTAGGATAAATTTCATATTTTCGCATAATTTGTGATTTCTGAAACACAAAACTTGAATCAAAATATTGCTTACACTGCTTAATAAGATCCCTAGGTCTTCTACTAAATCTTCGACGATTTTCAAAAACCATATGCGGCATTTCTGGTGTTGATACAATTTTTGGAACCTTCAAATGGATCATCTTCGAGACTTCTACGACCACGTTTAAATTCAGCAGCCCATCTTTAGACTATTCTTATTGAACGTGAAGATTTTTTATACACTTTTGGTAATCGTTCATCAATTTGTTTTGGTGCTACACCTTCTACAAATAGGAAATTTATCACTGCACGATATTAAATTTTTCCATTGTAAAAAGAATGTGACACGTTCTGAACAGCTGTTAATATACGAATGAGTTGACAAATGTACATGAAACTTATCACGGGCTCATAAAAAAGTTGTACCATTTTTTGAAAAATAAAACGATAGTGTTTACTCCCACTATTTATGTAAGTCCAACGGCAAACCGTTTTAATTATTTTAATTATTAAATTAATTAAACAATTTATTTCTATGTTAATTTTATTGAGATTTAAGTCCACCTTTTAAAGTTATTGTTGTTATCGAAATACATAAAATTTCACTTTACTTTTCTGGGAATATGCCCCTAACTTTATTTAGAATATGCAGTTTGCATTCTATTAGAGTTGTCTCCTTATTGCAATGTATAGGTGATTTTTCAATGTTGCTTTGTAATACGAACATTCATTAAAAAAAAGTCCTACATGGCGCAACATAACTGCAGCTTCTCTAGGTATACATCCAACAAAATTAATTAGGATCGTTAATCTCATTAAAATTCATAAATATAGTATACATATATGGATATAGTCTGCAAAAAATTGAAATTCATAAAACATACTTGAAATTTTGTAATGAGTAAGAAAAGCACCTAAGAAAAACAAAAGAAAAAATTAAATTAAATTTCAACACATTCTTTGTTTCGCTTCCTGTTATTCTACTCTGCCATATACAAACATACCCGTTGCATGCTTTTATATTCTTATGGGTATAGAATTTGCCTCGTTTTTTTTTTTTTTTTTTTTTAACTTCGTCTACTGTCAGAATGGCAAAAAGCTCTTATTCGTCTCTCCCGGTATACATGTATATACAATTCATGCAAAATCACGTATATCTTTTCATTCTGCAAATAATTTTCTTTTATTCTGTTAACAGTTTTGTTTATTTTAACAACATAAAGTAAAAAAATTTTATAAAAAGAAAAACAAGGAAATTCTAAAGAAAGCAGTACACACATTGCAAACTAAAATAATATAATAAAAACGGGAAATCCACCTAACTTTATGTGTACATTTGAGAGCTGGAGTAAAATGGGAAAATTTTAAATAAACACTGTTCGATTCAATGAGTGAAGGAAAAATTAAAAATTAAAACAAAAAAAAATAAAAAAGCTCTTCTACGAACCAACTTATTTTAATCGAGAGACCTTCAAAGTAAATATATATTGCATAGAATTTTAAAAATATTAACTGTTAAAGTTATCAACTGCAGAAATAATGAAAAACATGGTTTCATTTAATGATTTCTTTTTCGCTCGTCATATGCGAACGACTGATTGTGCTTTTCTTCAAAATGTCAATGTATAATTTTCCCCAAACCCGTATACTCATAAACTTGAAGATGTGTTTTTTAGGTAACACAACCAAAAATATTAACGTCCACGCCACGGGATAATAATTTTATTATTGCGTCACACTCTCCCAGCTAAATACACACAAAAACATAATGGTCACAACAGATAAAAATGTGATTTATATTTTGGAGGTGTGGTACGAACGAAAATATTTTTCTATATATTGTGTGTGTGTGTGTGTGTGTGTTTGGGGAAATATTTTAATGGCATTTACAGCAAATGATTTAAGAGTGTCGTTTAAGTGTTAGGGTAATACAAATATTTTGTTAACGATTTGTAAGGATAATCAAGTAGGAGTACTGCTATTTATATATGACAAATTCGTATTAACCGTTCTTATCGTGTAATACGTTACATAAATCGGATGATGTCGGGCAATGCTTTAGGGTGTTAAAATTTCAAAATCTCTATAGATGTAAATTATTCAACTTGTAATCATAGCGGTAAATATAATATTGCAGTTTATATATCCAACCCCTTCTTTTGAAATTGTATAGGAATTTATTCAGATTCATTAACATTGCCATATGCGATTATAATAGAAAAAAATTTTGAAAAGTGGAGTGGAAAAACCTCTATCCGGGCTAAGATTTGAAATTAGGAAATCAAATTGCAAACATATTTTCAATTTAATTTCCAAAAATAAAACGCATTCGTTCCTGTTTTTCATCATTTTTGCCACTAAACCAAAATTAATAGGATTGCAAAAGGTGTCGAATCAAATGGTTAATTCTGCTGGCCACTTTCAAATGCTTTAACAGTTAATCATTTAAATGATCTATAAGATTATAGTTTCAGTAGTGTATCACGAAATCTTTCTCGTATAATTTTAAAATATCACGCCAAAGAATTTTGTCGTAAATAGTGTTATATTATCTAAGCTTCTAACTTTTCACAACAGGGTGGCTAGAAATCAGGCAGTTTTGCGATCCTGTTAACTTTAAGACTATTCAAGTTTTCAAATTAATTGATACGAAAGTGAATCATCTCAGAAGATGCTTATTGGGTACCACCAATCAAAAAACCATATCATTGTGAAATAAAAATGTACCCCTCCCCCTCCCTACAAAACAACATCGTTTTGACATAAATAATTTACCCGGCTTAAGATAGGCCACATTTGACTAAAAATCAAATAATTCCGTGTGGCTTTTGGATTAAACTGATTTTCCAAGTGACCAATCTCAGTCGATGCTTATAGGCAAACGATAATCAAAACCACCATAATTTTGAACTAAATATTTTGCCGATGAGTTAGGACAGGCCACTTTTGGATTACTCACGTGTTCCTGATTATATCACATGCGCAAGTGACCAATTTCAATAGAGGTTTATAGTCTACTTAATAACAAAACACCATGTTTTTTTAATAATCTGTTTACACTTTGCTGCGATATGCATCATATGACCAGAAATCAAATATTTCGGTGAGTCTGATGTATTTTGAATTATTCACATGATCGAAATTATTTTGAAGCGGACGAGATCACCTCAATAAGCTTATGGGCCATACAACTAACCGAAAACAATCTTAATTTTTTTTTTAAATCGAGGGATGGGTGGAATAATACTTTAACCGAATTTATTTGACGCATGCATGTTGGGACGAGCATCATTTCGCTAACAATCCATCAATTCGGGCGAGTGTGATGGCTTTTGAACTACTTAAGTTTTCAAAATCAACTAACCACGAAAACCATTATTTTAAAATTATTAGATTCCCAAGTTGTTAGGACAGGCCACATATAGTGAGTAAAAAATAATAGGTGCGCGTGTGAATGAAAAAATGCTTAAATATCGCAATTATCGGATAATAAGAAAAATTAAAGAAAATTGGATGATTGAATTTTATAGTTTACTCACCAGTTAATATTTCAGATCCGAAAATTATTCATCAAGGATGCTTTATTTAATTCAAGTTTGTCTTTAATAAAAAAAATAAACACCTAAATAAACGGACATACTTCGTTGTATACTTGTTTCTCATAAGTGCCTCGCATCTTTTAGGTATCGAATCCACCAATTTCTCACACGTTTCAGTTTTTTTAATTTCTGTTGATTTTTCAAACGGGTCCATTTTGGTCATTTTTTTCTATCATTCTGTGGTCATTCAGAGTGTAGTTTTCTTTTTTCTCCCTCTGGCTTCAATAGTTTTTTGCGGCTTTAAGGCATTTGTGATCATATTTTGAGAACACTTTGGTATGTTGGATATTTCTTTGTATGTTTTGTCGTCCTTTCGAAACTTGATGGTGGTTACTACTGCTTGGTGCTTGCCAAGTCCCATTTTACAGCTATAGCAAGATTTGCTTAATAATTACGAAGAAACAAGAAATTTTTAATTTTTTTAAAAATAACATTTTTTTTATATTTACAAAGCTTACTTACGTTACTGTATGAGAAAATAATAATTTACACTTATATTTCACTAATGTTTTACCATGCACCTATTATTTTATTACTCTAATGTTTAATTCTATATAGCGTTTCGTAGAATTTCCCCAAAAATAAATTAAATATCTGCATACAAAATAGCTATAGTTGATTGAAATACCCATAACAACAAATATTTTACCACTTTAGAAAATAAATTATAAAAACTTAAACGAGTTATCTTGTTTAAGATAACCCCCACACATACTTGACCCGAATGAGGCCTATTTTAAAAAATGTTATTAGGATTTTTGAAAGTCACCAGACTCTCAGAATTTTTTGATCCCTACTCACATGTGGCTTGATTTAACCCCCGAGAACCTTTGTATTTTTTTGTGAGCAGTCGTCGATATATATTTAACCAGTCTTAACTCCTGTCAACTTTTTCTTTTAAAATTGCGATCAGGGACACAATTTTACGCAGTGTAATCCACGCGATATTTAATACATAGCGATTTTTTTGCGTCCGTGACTTCAGCAACCTATAGGATATTTTTAACTGAATTTTCTCAATATTTTTTCTTTATGTAACTAACGCTATAGTCGCAGTATTAGCTGCAATTCGATTAAATGGTATTTTCACTTGGAAATATGAAATGTCAGTTTTTGTTTGATTTTTTAACGTTTAATTGTAAAAGTCACAATATTTTATTACAGATTAACTGAAAATAATATTTTGATAGTTATACGTTTAATAACTACGGAATGAAATGGCGTATATTGTACCTTCTTTTAATTTCAAATATAAGCGACGGAGAAAATATTTGACGCATACTGTAATAAATTGTTTTTCCAAACCGCTCATTATCACGAGATAAAACCACTTCGAAACAGAGAACTGAGAACACCTCCGTTTAATACAACTGATCGATTTTTTAATTAAAAACGTCGCACAATGGTTTTTTGTTGAGCAGCAGAGTGGTGTCATGCTGAATAAATATGTTACTGGTTCTCTATAGAGCCCAGACATGAAACTTTGTAATGACGTATTTTTCAACATTATTCTAAACATTAAAAAAATCCCTTTGAGGCAGCCACTTCCAGCGTACAATTTTTCACCAAATTTTGTAAGGATCCCACATTTTTTTTTTCACAACAGTCAAACCGTTCGGGTCCATTGAGATGGCGAATTTGGTAAAGTGAAGTTTATCTAACAAGACTTGTTTGAAATTTAATTAACAACTTTATGTTTTTGTAGTGGTTTTTCGGGATTTCAATTCCAAATTAAGCCATTTAAACTTCAATGGCAACTTTTTCCAAAACAAAGTAAACCTTTTCAAAAACAAATAAAACATTTTCAAATTCAAACAAAACTTTTTCTATTTCAAAATAAACTTTCTATATAGGAAATTCAACTTTTTCGAATTCAAATTAAACTCTTTCAAAAACAAATTAAACAATTAAAAAAATCGAGTATGCCGTATTAGTTTTAATATTCTAATGACGAGACTGCCTGTCAACTGCTTGCGGTAGCTTCATCAGCATGTTTCCAACGCCTCAGTTCTAATAGTTATCATACCTGAACGCCCGTTGTTTTCGCTTATAATTCTTCTGGCATCAATTTAAAATTCACCCACCTGAACAAAACAAGCTGGTGAGGTTATTAGAGTATAGAGATAAAGAGAAAGCCCAAAACGAGCTTAAGATGAAATTATTCGCCCATATAAACGAAACAGTCTATTAAAGGCATAAAAGAAGATTTTAATGTGTGCAAATTAAGAATTCCAGGGCGAAGTTAACGTCGACGATGAATAATCTTAACCGAATATCTTGTTCAGTTCTGACTGGTGAGTATGTCAAATCGTTCGGAGGAGTCGAAGGAGATTTCATCAACATGGTAACATTAAACTCTTGGAATCCGCTTTGTGAAGTATCATCACTTCAGCCCGATACATTAAGTGCTGAAATCAAAGGAGCAGTTGCCAATATTGGTAATTTATGTGAATATAGTAGCTAGAGCAGGTACAAAATACCTGAAGTAAACGTGAAGATAGCCACCAATATTTATAGGCGATCGGCTCATCACATAGGTGCCAATTTAAAATTAAAATTAAACTTAACGACGTGATGCCAACTATTGTACTCCGTGAGTGCTAGATTTTACTTAAAATAGTGCCAGATTGACAGTAAAGAATGCCAAAAAAATGTTTCGAAATTTTTAGGTTGTGTGATAATTTGTAAATTTTAATTTTAAAAGAATCATGATTACAATTATGTTAATATAAATTTTTTTTGATTTAGGTACTCAAGCCTCTAAAACCAAAGGAATGCTTTAAAATCAGCAAGGAAATACTTAACAAGATTGTAGAACCACAACAACATCAAACATAGAGGATGTTCACATTTTAAATGCTTTCAATTCTTATCTTGCTTTTTATCTTACTTTTTTTTAACAAGATAATCAAAGAGCCAACTGGATATTATATAAGCCAACGGTTGCTAAATCTATTGAAATAGCTGCTCTTGGAGACAAAACAACTTTTTATGGTGGCTACACTAAAACGAAAAGTGCTTAATTTACTCAGGTAACAAATCCCAACGCAATTTCAAATGCAAATTGGAAAAACTTTCATTGTTTCCAAATCTATGAAATGAGAGTCTTGTATTCTCGAAATGGTTCACCCATTACACCACAGAGTATTTAGAATATTAAAACTAATACGGCAAAATCGATTTTTTTTATTTGTTTGTTTTTGAAAAAGTTTAATTTGAATTTGAAAAAGTTGAATTTCCTATATAAAAAGTTTAATTAAAAATAGATAAAGTTTTGTATGAATTTTAGAATGTTTTATTTGTTTTGGAAAAGGTTTACCTTGTTTTGGAAAAATATGCCATTGAACTTTAAATGGTTTAATTTGGAATTGAAATCCTATATAATTTTCAAACTGTTTGCGGAAAATGAGAAATGAGCTGTATCTCAAAAGTTAGAGAGGTTATCACTTTTGGTTGCTCGATATCAGGCAAAATCACTAGGATCTCCCAATTTTTCTACAATAAAAAGCTTAAATATGGAAGTAAGAAGTTTTATCCTGAAAAATCAATCCTATTTGGTTGAACAGAAGCCAAATAATGGTTGAAAAATATTTTTTTCTCAAAAATTCTCGTTTCCACTTAAATTTCGGAAAACAGGTCGGGATCGGTATTGTTGAAAATTTATTTTAAAATCTTTTATTGCTTAGTTTGTTTTGTTGTACAAATTATTTGCAAAAAATGAAAAAATGCATGGAAGTTGCCACTTCTGGTGCCACACACAGTGAATTTGTAAAACAAACATTTTTTACTTTGGCGATATAACCAATGGCAAATCTGCATAAAACTCGAGATCAAATTTTTCATCACTGATATTACGCACTTGTTTTATTACGTAAAACAATGTGATAAATTATAGAAATCATGAAAAATGTTGATCACGAGTGTTGCGGCGCGTGAGGTGTCGTGCAAAGGACAATTAATGCTAATGGTTGTCTATATCGTGCAAAGACGGACTGATTTAAGTGAAACTTCATACTTAAGCGTTTACAATAAATTGGGAGATCCTAGTGACTTTTAGCCAAAATTGGTCCTAAATTATTTTAAAACGTATAAAATTTCGAAGAAGACCGATTTATACTAATCTTTAAATTAAATTTGCAACAATACCGGTCCAAATCAATGTTCTAAAAGAGAAAGTTTTTTAGAAAGTTTTTTTTAACTTAAATTAGGCCTCTGTACTGCTCAAATTGATATGTTCCTCTTATTTTTGGTCGAAATCAGTTCAGCGGGAGTGGCAGTTTCCAAAGGAGTTTTATTGTTTGTTTTTAATGATTTGAAAAGTGTATAGCATTTTCGAAAAAAAGATTAAAAACAAAAATTTAAATAAAATTTTAAACATTTTAACATCTCTCGACATTCTTTGACCGCAAATGTTTATATTTATCTGAATACACCGGACAAACCTACCGGACTTTTGGTAAAACTGTTTTGTGTAATCAAAAACATTATCCCTGCTTATATTTCAGAAAAGCTACAAAATTCTCACTTATTGATTGAAAATTTAATCTTTAAATAAATTTAAATCTTTCAATTGCTTGTCTTTTTACATTACACATAATGGAAAAGCTTCAAGCAGTGGTAGCTTTGAGCCACCTCCACAAATGTCCACCTAATTTTGCATGGGACTCACAATTTATGTAGAAAGTTTTAGTATAAAGTTTTTTCCGCCTGGACTGTTGAGATTCCAAATTTGGATGACAAAATGTATTTTATCAAAACTCATTTCCGGTAAAATTTAAAAAATTATCTTAACTGATTTTGTTTGAAATTTAATTTACAATCTTTTTGTTTTAACCATTGTTTTCATAAAAGCTATACTTTTCAAAATACTTAATTGTTAAATACAAAGAAGCTCGTTTGGAAACTGCCACATCTGATGTCGGCCGAAAAATACTGAATACTCGCAATTTAGAAAAACCCTTTAAACATGAAGCTTCATAATGATCAATCAATTCGTTTTGTCTGTACAGGCGTCTGTCTTTTGTTTAAAAAAGTTTCATATCAACATTGTCAATTCATTTTCGCGTAAATCTTAGAAAACTGATAATGTTGCAAAATTAATTTAGAATATTTTAGTTCTTTATAATTTTTCTTTTAAATGATGCACGATACAAAATATTTGTAGATATAGATTGTAATATTTGTAGAAACAGATGACAGCCAATGTGGCAACACGGCTCTCGGCTGTCTCTCAGTGGAAGTGTCTTCACGCGGGACACTCGACGATAATTGGATTGCTTAGGGAAGAACTGGCAAATCTAGATTATATTATATCATCGTTGAGTTTCGATAAAGGTTACCGGATCATATGTCCTTTGAGAGAATCCTGGAGGAACGGATCAATACTGGAAAAAGAGGCAATACAATTTTTCACGGACGGCTCTAAGCTAGACGGCAAAGTAGGAGCGGGGGTCGTCTGCGAGGAGCTTAATGTTAAAATTTCCGTTCGTCTCCTTGAATACTGCAGCGTTTATAATACTGAAGTGGTGGCGATAGGAGAAGTCGTGACGTGGTTGAAGCAAAACGTCGTATCCTTGAGGGATATCGCAATTCATGTGGATAGTTAAGCGGCACTCAGGTCACTAGATGTGGTTTCTCTGTGGCCACGGTTGGCGCTGGATTGCAGATCATCTCTTAATCAGATGAGCGAGGATTTCAGTATCCAGATAATCTGGTTCCCTGGTCACTCGGACGTCACGGGAAACTGCAGTGCAAACATGTTAGCTAGGTACGGCACGACTCTTCAGATGCAGCCGGAAAGGGTAAGTCTGGGGAGGCCTATAGCAGCGCTCAAATCGGCGCGCAGTTAAAAGGCAATCGCCTTGACAGATGAGAGGTGGACCAACACCCTCTTGTGCAGGATAGCCAAACAGGTTTGTCCTAAACTGGACCTGCGGCGCTGCCTTTTTGGGGAACATGCGAGAAGGCTGGGTCTATAGACGAATGACTTTTGCAGAAGTTGCTTGGACGAAGAGGAGGAAGAGACGTTAGATCACTTCCTATCACCTCCCATATCACTTCCTACATATATGTTCGTGTCCGGCACTATCACACAGAAGGCATAAGTATTTAGTTGGGTACGGCATGGATAGCCTTTCGGAACTCGCGGACTGTGGATTGCGAGATATTTTACGCTTCATAAGTAGCTCTGGATGGTTTCAGTGGGAGTAAGGATCCTGTGGTAACACAATGCGCCATTATTGGCCTAAGTGTGCGATAGCAGCCACTATAACCTAACCTGACCCTAGTTTATTTCTTGTACCTGAATAAAATAGTCTACAAGAAATTGATAAAGTTTTATTTAAAAATAAAATGAAATGAATATTTTATATCTTGGTATACTTGGTATAACAATTCCTTAGGAAATATTATATTGGCCGTGGTCCTGATTCTTGGTAAATCGTTTACTGCATACATCGAATTTACAAAAGATTTTTCGATTAGTATTTAATTCAACCCGCTAGGAAGGCCATTTCGATATATTGTACAATGAGCAAAGGTTGTACAGTTTAAAATGATCTCGTTTGCATACAGTAATAAATCGTTCTTCATTAATTGATCCGAGAATACACGGTGAAAGCACAGTTCACAAAAAAATGCTGTCTAAAAAATAGACCCAGATTTTGCAAAATAAATGAATTTTTAAACCAAAGAAATGGCATAGTGGTTAAAGCTTTGGCGTTTGGATCTGGAGGTACCAGGTTTGAATTCCGATATGCTATTGATGCAACAAGGAATTTTCATTAACAGATTGTGACCTGTGATGAAATGTTACTCAACTATGACCTTCTGCGTAGGACTGCAAAACTCTTGGGCCCAACCCATCTTCTATGCCAGATGCTATAAAATCGGACCTATGTATGTTATCGATTTGACAGGCGACTCCATAAGGAAAGTACGTGGAAAGCAAGCTGCGAAAGAGTTGGGAATGCTTCGGTCCCAGAACATATTGTAAAGCAAAATTAATAAAAATAAAAAAATAATAATTTTTCGAAAAATTGACTTTTACCCGACTTTTTTTTACACTTTTATATGTAGTACAAATTGATATGATTCAATGGAAAATATTTTAATAAAATGTCCAATTATTTTAGAGAAAAGCACTAATTTGCGTACAGAGCTGGTTTAAATTGGAACTGAAATACTACAGTAACATGTTAAAAACTTACACTTTAATTAAATTAAAAAAATTCAAAATTAATTTCTCTATGTGTGTTTTTCTTCTGTTTAGTTTCCAATACTGTTTATGACACACCAAAAAACTAATTAATTTCCACATCATGAATTTTAATTAAATTTTCATTAAAATATAAACAATTTGAAAACAATTTGTCTATATATAATTAAATTATAGAAAATTATTAGTTTTTATTTGGAATTCTATTTTTAAATTACAATTGTCATTGTATCAATACAGATAAACTAATCCACAAAGCTTTTTATATTAAATTTGTATAAATTGGCTAAATCGACCGTGCGGTACATTAAACAACAAAAATGTGTGCGTTGGGCATTATGGGTGTACGCGTTTTTAAATAAACTAATATTATCATTTATTTTAAATTAATTTATTGAATAACCAATTGGTTTTTGTTGCACTTTAAATAAAAATCATTATTTAATTTTTTCTAAATTAATTTTCAAAAATTAAATTTCATTCACATGCAATATGTGCGCTTCTGTTTGTGAATAGTAGGCTGAGTACCAATAATCAAATAATCGATTACTACTGTAAAAACCGGTTTTAGTACAAATTTTTGGATCAGTTTTGCACTGAGATCTCGAAAAATAATTGAACTTAAAGAAAAATTTACTAAAAAATTGTTTTTTACCCGACTAATAGCTGTTTTGCTTTGGTAAAGTTCACTTAGCTTTAAAAACTAAAATACTAGCGGCCAATTTTGGTTTCAGCAATATTTCCTTGTGAATTTCGAGTAACGGAAAATAATTATTCATCATAGTTGGCTTTCATGTCAGTAGTATAATTGTAAGCTGAATCGGTTTTATGAAAGTCTTGTTTTTTTGGTTTTATTTAAAGCTAACTTTTCTTTAATTACTACTGATAAATACGCCAACTATGATGAACCATTATTTTCCGATACTGGAAATTCACCAGCAAATATTGTTAAATCCAAAATTGGACACTAATAATTGATCATTTAAAGCACACAGGACTTTGCCAAAGCAAAACAGCTAATGTTTTTTACCCAATCCACATAATAGCTGCCTTATTTTGAGACATTCCAAAGGTCAAACAAAGAGGGAAAAAGCGCTTGAACTGGATTGGTTCTTTTGAAGGTATCATTCGAATACGGAACTTAACTGAATTTACCATTTAATAAATGGTCGCTTCTATAAGATTTCACGCAATTAAGAATCCCGTTTGGTCACCAATTGTGCGCCATTGCACAGTTTGTGTGGATTTAAATTACGAAGCAAAATATTTGGTGAACCAATTTTGAAACGTAGATTATGTTGTGGTAATCCAGGCAACCCGAGAGGGTTTAATAATTCGGTGGGGTAATTGACAGCTTCGTTTACACAAGTCACAGTTTCGAAAGATTTTAATGGCATCAGCCGCCGAAATTTGAGAATTTGTTTATCTTGACTGCGTCAAATCATTAACAGTCTTGTTGCTTACGGCTCCTTTCAAGTATGAGTAAATGAAGAAATATTGAAATGAATTTAATAAGAGACTTACATTTGAAAATTCATATCCTGTCGATGGATTGCGTTGTTTGATATTTATTCAATATCAGCCTCCCCTCCTTCCCAAAATAGTATAGTGGATATTGTAGAACATCGTGGTGGAGCATCATGCAAACGGTATGTCTCCACAATCGTCTGAACTATGTTGTTTATCTGCGCTGGATTTTGAAGACTTCACGCTCAAATTGATCGCCAAATGTGACAGCAGCGACTTTATTCTTAACGGTTTTTTTAAGCCCAATAGAACTTAAAATAGCAAAAAATGACACAAAAAATTAAATTGTAAACATGGCATTAATATTTGAAAATGATTTCGGGTGTTTGACGAAACGCATTCTGGACGTTCAATTTTGGGCAACTTTTTCGATCACTGCTGGCCGTATGTCACGAATAAAACAAACAATGCTGGCCTCAAAGCGTCAATTGTTGCTGGTTCATTAAGTCTGGATGTAATAGAGTCTGTACGGTCTCTTGTGGATTGGTCTCACTCCATGGTTGCTCTTGGCCAAATATGCGGCAAAATAGTTCGATGGATTGCTTGCTCAGATTATCTATTCATGATGATTTTCCAGAGTATACTGAGATCTGTAAGAGTATATTTTCATTTTTTTTTTATTTTTATTTTTTACAATTTCCAGTTCTATCAGGCTTAAAAAGCACCCGTTAGTTGATGCATTGAATCGCCCGGCGCGCTCTCATGCTAATACATGACAATATTGGCATTCTTTGATCAATTCGAGGATAACACTTTTGGAAGCATCAAGTATTCAACGCAAAGTTCATATTCAAACGCAAGACGAACGAATTTGGAATTAAGTATGCGTCAATTGCACATTGACGCACTTGCCTTTATCTCAGCTGATGTTCTGAACAGCCTGACTATTTTGCGTAGTTCGGCCAAGATTTGATTGTGCTCTTTGTGACATGTTTCTGAAAACCAATATACAATTAACCGACAAATAATTCACTCAAACTACTTTAAATTTCATTTAGGATTAATATTGAATTATCTTTAAATCATAGTAAATTTTTTTTTGTTAAACATTGTTGTTGTTGTTAAAATAAACATGGCTTATAATAACTCAATAAATCACCCAGAAAAAAAATCGCTAGAAATTATGAATTTAACCATTCATTTTAAGATATTATTGCAATAAATTTTGCGCAAAGATATTTATGTAATAAATCATTGTTTCAAAATATTTAAAATTCTTAAATTTAAGTATTATTTACTTTAGATTTAAGAAAATAAATTCTAAAACAAATATAATTTCCTTAACATGAAAGAACAAAAAATCTTAAAATTATGTACTCAATTATTTCGAGGTCATTCGACTTGTACATAGCATGTGATATTAGATTTATCGAATTGCTATTGTAGCTTTGAGGCTCATTTAAATCTCTAAAAACGGAAGCAAGAAAAAATAATTTTTTTGCTACAATTATCATTCTTACGCTTTTGAAGGTTGTTGGCCTAAAGATTTTTGATTACTTAAATTAAAGACTTGGGATATTTTAAAGTTATGAACAAATCTGTTAGTTTTAAAAAAAATGTTTTTAAGAAAAAACGGGTCCTTAAATTTAAAGTCGCAAATCCTTTGCGCAAAATTTAGGGACTCTTTCTCAGTAAGGACTGGTTGTCCATATATAATAACTGAACTTGGATTTAAATTTATGTTGTTTTTGTCAAACATTGTTGTTGTTGTCATAATAAACTTGGCCGATAATAACACATTAAATAATTATATGGACTAGAATTACTGAATTCGGATTTAAATTTGTTCAAGTTGGGATAATTATTGAATTATACTTGTCCAAATTCAGCTGCAATCACTTCACCTGAAATTAAATAACAAAATTATTTTTAAGCAAGTAAATTAAATGTAAAATACTTATCGTATCTCAATTCAGGCTGTAAATTCCATTATTATTGTAAATTCCATTGTGTTGTTATTGTACATCTAAACAAAATGTATTTGGCATTATTTTCAATTAACTATAATCAAACACAAATGTAAAGGACAAATCAAATGATTCTTCAAAACCTTCAATACTTAATTTTCTTTAACATTTGAGAATCACTTGATTTATCCTAATTTATTTAGCTAAACTTGCCATTCTATATATTCATATAATGATTTATTGACGTTTGTTGACAATTGTTTGTCAACAGTAGTGCGATTCCTGTATATCAATTACTTGTACACTCACTAATATTTTCAATTTCGGTATTCAAATTGCTCTTAGGTAAATTGTATCGTCAATAAGGGTAGATTTGAACGAAATCATATATTTTCAATGGTAAGAAATTTAGTACTAAGCGGGATATTATATTTAAAAACCACCCTGTATAAATTAAATTTTATTGTAAAAATTTACCATCTCGGTCACTTATTTTTGAGATTTTGGACATCCAACAACCGAATCGAATATTGTCAAATAAAACTAAATTTTCAAGATTAAAAACATTTTGGTATTAATCAAGTGATTTGTTGTAAGAAATTATCCAGTACCAAACATTAGCCAGTGATAAACACGATAAATACCAGTGGGAATTCATCAGCCGAACCGCGCCTTATTGAAACTCTCCATTGCTACTAAACCACGTTTCACTTAATCGCTTTTATTGCTGCCCACACAACAAGATTTTTTAATATTTAAATCAGAGAATAGATTTTATTTTTGTCAGACATGTTGTTGTTGTTGTCAAAATAAAAATAGCTAATAACAACTCAATAAATACTTATGAGGACTAGATGTCTATATATAATTACTAAACTTGGATTTCAAATTATTAAAATTGGGATTGATATTGAATTAAATTTAAATCATACCCAAAATTGTGTTTTTGTCAAACATGTTGTTGTTGTCAAAATAAACATGGCGGGTAGTAACACATAAAATTATAATGAGGACTAGATGTCTATATATCAAATTACTGAACTTGGATTTAAATTTGTTCAAATTGGGATTGGCGGGTACTAACTCATAAAATATTTATAAGGACTAGATGTCTATATATAATTACTAAACTCGGATACAAATTTGTTCAGTTTTACTTTAACATTGAATTATATTTAACTAAACTTGTTAAATATAATTACTAAACTTAATGGGTTATAGGTTTTGCACTCCAAATTCAACCTTTTACAAATAATGTTCATTAATTTCCAAATAAAATTTACCATTTTCTAAAAGACTTTCATCCTTTTCCAAATCAAATCAAACTTTATCCAAATCAAATTCACCTTTGTTCAACATATTCATCCTTTTCCAAATCAGACTCATATTTATTCAAATCAAATTCACCTTTATCCAAATCTTAATAAACACATTTTTTTATATTAATCACTTGTTTTTTGTTTCGCAGAATATTTTGAATATTTTTCAAAAAGTTTAAAAAATCACTCGATCGATTTCGACTTGTTAGGTCATCATCAGGAGTATCTACTGATTTGTATTAGTAAAAATTTTGTTATATAGTAGAAAAAAGCAAAATATAAATAAAAATAAAAGGAGGGAAAAAATAAGCAATAAAAAATTAATCTACGGATCGCGCAGGTAGGCGATGAGTCATAGGTTGAGTAACAAAATTCAAGGTATATTATTGCGTACGTGAGAATAGAAAAGGGCGGGGTCTGTAATTGGTGAGAACCGGATTTCTCTCTGTTCGTTAAGGATATTTTGGTTAAGAAATATTGATTTTTCATTTCATCTTTCATTTTGGTTAAGAAATATTGATTTTTCATTCAAACGCGAGCTGCGTCTTAGTAACCTCACCTGGGGGTCTATTATACAATTTTTCCGTCTCGGTTTTTTCCGTTAACGGATAAATCCGTGCTATAAACCTAAAAAGGAAAATCGAATCGGATTTTTCCGAGTACCCTAAAAAAAATTCGACTGCTATTTAGTTGATGTATTTTGTATTCGATTAAACTTATTTTGACGGTTCATCAAAACATAGTTAAAAGTGATTTATTTTTTAATAATATTAATTACGAGTTAATAAATAAATTAATAATATTTTACTAATTCTAAATAGTTAACACCCAAAAATTTAAAATGTAATATTTTATTATAAGAAATTTTTAATATAATAAAAATAAATTTTGTTTATTACCAATTCGCGATTACAAGTTTCATAATAGGGTAAATCCGTGTCGGATCAAATATTTCCGTTAACGGAAAAATCCGAGACTAATAAATTTCATAATCGGCTCCCTGGATTTGAAGCTGGAATCCGCCTATCGCATAGAAACCCAAAAATTTCATAGTAATTCTGCTTTTTGAGTGCAATTAGCATAGTTTCGAAGTAAGGATAATGAACTCAGCGATTTTTGATAACAGTACAATTTTGGCTGGCCACTGCGTAAGGCAGGACGGGAATAGCGAACCGCGAAAGAATTGGAAGCGATTTAATGTAGAATTTAAATACAATAAAATAAATAGGTTATGTTGGTTTTATTTCGTCTCTGGTAGAATTGGATTTGGAAAAGGATGAATATGATTTGGATAAAGGTGAACTTGATTTGAAGAAAGGTGAATCTGATTTGGAAAAGGATGAATATGTTTTGAACAAAGGTGAATTTGATTTGGATAAAGTTTGATTTGATTTGGAAAAGGATGAAAGTCTTTTGGATAATGGTGAATTTTATTTGGATTGTGATGAACATGATTTGTAAAAGGTCGAATTTGGAGTGCAACACCTATAATAGTTTTAAAATTTTATTTTGTGAAACATGTTGTTGTTGTCAAAATAAACATGGCGTATAATAACACATAAAATATTTATAAGGACTAGATGCAGGGATGGGCGATTACGCGTCGACTACAAGTTTTTACATGATTTCGTCGACAACTCGTCGAAAACGTCGACAACTCGTCGACAACGTCGACAACTCGTCGACAACGTCGACAACTCGTAGACAACGTCGACTACGTCGACAACGTCGAGAACTACTTAAAAAATTAATTTACGCCATCTATCGAAACTTATAATAAAACTCAGCATAAATTGCCTTTACTACTGATTGTATTTGTGAATCATTAAAACACACTGCGCCTAACATTTGTATCATAAATTGTGTAATAAATTAATAATTATCCATTATCGAAATAAATTCTTTGACCATCGAAAAAGTCATATTATATTTGTGGATTTGAATAAAATCTGAATTTATCGTGATTTCGCTTGAATGAAATGTTGAAGCTTTTACTATAACTACGCGGCCAATAATTAGTTAATTTATGATTTATGCTGACTTTTTATTTAATTTTGCTTTATTGTAGTATCTTCGAATCAGCTATGCTACACACAATTTTGGTTTCTGGATTCAAACTACTGCGCAATAGATTAATGGACAAAAATTTTATTATTTTAATTAATAGGACAAAAATTTTATTACGCAGCTGCGACATACAATTTTTGTTTGTGAATCCGAAATGAAAAAATTGAAATGAAAATAAAAAAATTTAAGGACATTTTTGAGATGTAGATTTTTGTTTAAATTTTATTTTCGAGAGAACAGAATAAAACAAGACAAAAAAATTTAATGATTTAATTTAAAATAAGGGTTTAAATTAAAAATTAAAATCTATTGCGAATTAGTTTGAATCCAGAAACCAAATTATAGTGTAGCATGGCTGAATAAGATAAATTATTCGTTTACATATCCTTTTTTCAACCAAACAAAAAAAAAATTGGCTCTATTAAAGTACAAACCACACAAATGTGCGAGTAAAAAATCATAATAATTTTTTGACATGATACTTTTGCCGTACCGACACAATTATGTTAGTAAAACACAAAAGGGATACATCTATTTGATAAAAAAAGGCGCGCAAAGCATATAATCTATTGAAATATTCAAAAGTTTTAGATAGATAGATAGATGCCTCTAGTTCAGAGATTTTAAATTTATTTTTAATTTATAAAATGCTTGTAAAAATGTTAGAATTAAATTTAAGTAATAATTCATCAATTTTAATAGTGCGGTTAACGTAAAATAATTAAAAATTTGATTTTTAATAACATTTTCTAAGTTGTCGACGTTGTCTACGTTGTCGACGACTGAAAAGCAAAAAATCGGTATGTAATCTACGTGCTAGATTACGTGTCGACAACTACGTAGATTACCTTACGTAATCTACCCGCCCATCCCTGACTAGATGTCGATATATAATTACTAAAATCGGAAATAATTTAGTTCAGATTGGGATTAATTTTGAATTATATTTAAATCATACCCAAAATTTTATTCTTGTCAAACAATGTTGTTGTTATTGTCAAAATAAACATGGCGGGTAATAACATTTATTATTATTTTTTTTATTATTTTTGTTTCAGTTTATATACAAAGTAGTTTATACATATAGAATTTATCGTATACTGAAACAAAGTAAAGCTCCTTTAGATTACATTCTGTGGTGGACCAACAAGAAGCTTTAGATTACATTCTGTGGTAGAGCAGCCAGGATCGAAGTTCACGCTTAAACTTGTGTTTATACGCTCAGGGTTAATAATTAATGTCGTTAGGTAGCATGTAAAAAAATAACGGTGCCATATAAAGATAAAATCTTCTAAATTTCCCGCTATAACAACGAACATTGGCAAAGTTATTGGGGTTCCTTTTGTCAAACATGTTGTTGTTGTCAAAATAAACATGGCGGGTAGTAACACATAAAATATTTATGAGGACTAGATGTCTATATATAATTACTGAACCTCGAATTTAAATTTGTTCAAATTGACATTAGTATTTAATTATATCCAAATCATAGTCAAAATTGAGTTTTGATCAAACATTGTTTTTGTTGTCACAATAAACATGGCCGATAATAACACATCAAAAACATATGACATGTTACAACATGTTACAACATGTTGTTGTTGTCACACAAAACATGGCCGGTAATAACAGATAAAATAATTATGAGGGCTAGATTTCATACATATCATTACTGAACTCGGATTTAAATAAGTTCAGATTGTTATTAATATTGAATTATATTCAAATCATGCTCAAAATTGTGTTTTTGTCAAACAATGTTGTTGTTGTCAAAATAAACATATAAATCATTTATGAGGACAAGTTTTCTATGTTTAATTACTGAGCTCGGATACAAATTTGTTTAGTTTGGCCATAAATCAAAAAGAGACAAGATATGTCATGTAGAAGAAATCTCTTCATTGACTACAGCACTCGTGGCTATTTTTTGAACCCAAATAAAAATCGTATTGCGTTTTTGTTGTTGTTCACGTAAAATTGAAGATCGGCGCATTTGTTTTTATTTTATTCGTAAACCTAAACACATGTGTCGACGCGACGGTGTCACGAAACACGAAACGAAATGGAGAAATATTATTTTGTTTAGTAAAAAATATAGAAAAAAGAATTGAAGGACGAACAAATATGTATGTATATAAAAAAATTATTTTTGCCTTTTAGAGAATGTTATGATAATCATTGGCCCATTCCACACAAGCGTTTTTTGTATTTTGGGGCATCAATTGTTTGGACCTGCGATTAAAGATAGCCCCAAAGGAAAAAGACTAAAGGAATTAAATCATGCGACACCTATGTCAAGCTCACGCCACCGTTGCGCGAGATAACCATATGCTCTCATATCACTCCTGCAGACTGACAATCGTGGCATGCGCTGTGTGACATGTAGCGTCGCCATGTTGAAACCACATGTAGTTGGTATCAATTTCTTCTAGTTTAGGCTACAAATATTGGGTCATCAATCTGTATGCCGTTGCCGGTTATGACAATGCCAGTTTTGGGAGAAGCACGGACCGGTGATTCCGCCAAATCAAATTCCACACCAAACAGTGGCTTTCTCGGGGTTAATTTAGTGGTGGTATATCTCGTGTGGATTATGGTACTGTCTAAATTCGTCAATTTTGCTTGTTTATATATCCATTCATCCTAAAGTGGGCCTCTTCGACAAAGATGAGTTTACAAAAAATGAAAACACTTCTATGGAAGCTGTCACTTCTGATGGACCGATTTCGACCAAACACCACTATTCAAACTTATGGTAGAAACTGAAGTATGAATTTTTATTTCAATTAGGATTAATTGTACAGTGAACGAATTTTTGTTCAAAACAGATTTTGTCAAAATATGTCATTTCCGCTTAAATTCTGGAAAACTTGGGGGGGGGGCTATTATGAAATTTTTTAATTTCGAAAAAATTCGATTCGACGCGGATTTACCCTATTTTGAAATTTTTCGATTTCGAATTTTTTCGAGAAAATTCGATAAAACGGGGATTTACCGTAGTAGAAACTAGTTTTGACAGTGATTATGTTATTACGTTTTTACGTTATAGTGTGCGATTAAAATTAATTAAAAATAGTAGTTAAAGTAAAAAAATATTTTCACTCCAACAATTCATGAAAGATTGAATATGGACAGTATCGGTTTTTTGCCAATTCAATTGATGAAGATTCTTGATGAAGATGACGTTACGCCCATGAACATATAAAGAAAACGTTTATGCACCAATTCAAATCATTTTGATATGAGTAATAAAAGGTAACTTATTGTTACCATTCTTTATTAACAATTAATTTCTTTGAGATTTATGAAATTATTTCAGCTATTGAAGGATAGCTTTAAAGAACTTCTTGTACAGACGGAGACTCACTTTACAATGAACAAAGAAAGACGCTGTACCACCTATGTTAAATCTAGCGGCTTCCATCCGTTTTTGGCCGAAAGCTCCTACCAACAGGCTTTAGGCCAAGATTTTTTAATAGAAATGTCACAACCAACAGTTTCAGCTGTAATTGCGGAAACCCTTAATATATTGGATTTAAAAACTTTAAATTTAATTCTATATATTTAGTTAACCTTATAGTTTTATAAATCATTTGAAATACATTTTTCATACAAACAAATGATTAACATCCTTGGAAAAATTCGAAAGGTCGAATACAAAATTCGACAACTAAATGGTCGTCGTAGTGCATTTGGAAAAAATCGCTGCAATGTTTTCGTTTAGTTTCATAATAGAGAGAATTTTTTCGATAACATATGCGCTCGAAAAAATTCGACTCGATCTTTTGTTTTTAAGTTCATATTAGGGCTAATTTTTTCTATATCGAAAAAAATCGAAATCGAAAAATTTCATAATAGGCGCTGGTATGGGCCGATATCATATAATATAAAGTATATATATACGCTACTAATTGAACCGAAAATAAAATTCCGGGGACTGATTTCAGCCAAAAATCATATGATTCTGTCAAATTATAACAAAACCTTATGTGTGAAGTTTCATCCCGATCAGTCAATCCGTCTGGTCACTCTGGCCTGTAGAGAAGCTAGTCTGTTACTCTGCATGGTACCGTATATGCACATATACACAGAGATTTTTTTAACAACCACATTTTTTGACTGCGGCAATATAGCGAATGTTAAATCTGCGAAAATCACAAGGTCAAAATTTTTCATAATTACGATACTTTATTTTACTACGTAAAATAAATTAAAATGGACTGATGTAATTTAATTTTCATTCGTTTGGTTTTCAATGGTTTTTTTCGTAGATGGTATATAATTTTCAAAATATTCTGCCACTTTTCGTGCACCGATTTCGACCAAAAATCACCTGAGATCTCTTAATTTATGGTAAAATCTTAAAAATGATCATCCCGATAAATCAATCTATTTGGGGTAAACAAAGGTTGAATTTTTGTTGGAAACAGTTTTTTGCCAAAAATCGTAAATTCTGTTTAAATTTCGGAAAGCTGAGCTGTCAACAACAATACCGGTGTTGCAAAATTAATTTAGAATGTTTATTAGGTGATGGTCGTTTTTCTAGTAAATGATATACTTCTCAAAATATTTGTACAAGCTACTATATGGAAGCTGCTATTTCACTGCAATCTCCTAATTTATGGAAAAGCATAAGTATGAAGTTTCGTCCCGATCAATCAATGAAAAACAGTTTTTTGTCAACCTTTGTGCCAAAAAAACATAATTTGCGGAAGCGCCTTTGTTTTGTTTTAATTTGAAGAAAATTGCAGCTGAGGAACATCGATTGCTGTTTGAAGCATATGGGGAACATGCTCCATCAATAAAAGCATGTGTGTACTGGTTCCGCCATATGAGTACTAGTTCCGACCAAACCGGAAGGGTTTTTTGCAACGAATCGTGACGGGAGACGGAAAGTGGATTCACTACGACAACCTTAAGCGCAGAAAATCGTATGGTAGGCCCGTTCATGCATCAACTTCAACCGTCAAACCGAATATTCATGGCAACAAGCAAATGCTGTGCATCTGGTGGGCACAGTTCGGAGTGATCTACTATGAGCTACTCCAGCCTAACTAAACCATAACTGGAGAACGTTATCAACAACAACTGATGCAATTAAGCCGAGTATTAAAGCCCAAACACGAAACACCCACAGTATACCAAAAGACATGACTACGTGGTCTTTCAGCATGACAACGCTCGGCCACATGTTGCAAGAGTCGCCCAGGAATCTTTGTACGCATTTCTATCGGATGTTCTACCGCAACCGCCGTATGCACCAGACATTACCGCTTCCGACTACCACTTGTTTCTGTCGATGACTCATGGCAAAGCAGCAATTCACTGCTTACGAAGAAGCTATAAATTGGGTCGATTCTTGGATCGCCTCCAAACATGAGGAGTTTTTTCGACGCACAATTCGTATGCTGCCTGAAAGATGGGAAAAAGTTGATTGATAATACTTTGAATAAACTTGTACCAATTTCTCTGAATAAAGATCCGAATTTATAAAAAAAATTTAAAACTTATTTGTACCCCCGATACTAAAACTAATGTTCTTAGATCATAATATTACCACGGTCATGGTTTAAGGGTTTCTCAGTACATATATTGTGTGTCGCCATGTCGTGTTGTTAGTCTTTGGGACGCCTATTTATATTTATTTGTAGGAATTGTCTTATGCCCGGTTACACAGAAAAATGACCAACAGCCTGTTAATTGTGAGCCATTTAAATTTTTTATATGAAACCTGTTTCCACAATCATATTTAAACGCAAGCTAAATATTTCCACGGAATAAAATATATTTAATCAAGTTTGCGGTGGCCGTTAGTCATTTTCCGTCTAAAAAAATTTATTTCACTTATGACCGGTTGCATAGAAAAATGACTGATTCTGCCATGGGTCTCACAAATGTTCATGCGTTTTTTTTTTGGAGCACGGATAAATTAACAAATCAGAAAAAATCCATCAAAAAAATGAATTTGATCTGATTTATAATGGAATTTGATAAAAATTGGTTTAGAAATGCCTAGTTCCAATGCTACAATTTCAAAAGATTTAATTTTAGAATCAAATTTCCGCAGGTCAACAAATATTATTTAATCTCGCTAAGAAATAGTCGTTTCGTTTTAATTTGGAGTCGTATTTACGAGCTGCGCTTAAGAGTAGTTGGATAATTTAATCAAAAACAAAAAATATAAACAGATATTGAATTTAATTTTCCCATATTTCAGTTCATAGTTAAATTAAATCGAATGTTATATTAATAATAATTATCTTTGCTGTCAAAAGTACACGATCAATGTAGATAAAGAAACAAAATACGGATTTAAAATTTCGTTTTCCTGTTCATAATATTTAAAGGGTGAAGCAAAATAAGTTCGTAGAAACGATACATTTTATGTATTCTACTTTTCCTTTTTAAAGAAAAAATATTTGAATGCGTGTAGCTCACTGCCAGATATAAGTATAATTCATCACATACATTGGAAAAAATAAAAAACTATTTTTATAACAGTCGATCTCTAAAAAGCAAAAAAAATATAATGATGTAATGAAAAAAATATCTGTTTTACTGTTGTTAAAAATAAACTAAACCAAATAAAAAATCACTCTTTTCTGTTTCATAACTTTTTCCTTCAAGCCTTGCATAAAAATGCATGAGTAAAATAAACACAACGTATTTGACGATGTTAATGTTAGTTCCAAAAAGTTTTCTACTGCGGGTGCGTCGCTAGCCTCGCTTTGGATTTTCATAAATAATTCTTATTGGAATATCTTGTTTCCTTTATTTATGGTTTGGCTTTAACATTCAGTTATATTTAATTAATAGTTAAAATTTTATTTTGTGAAACATGTTGTTGTTGTCAAAATAAACATGGCGGGTAATAACACATAAATAGACATCTAATTTCTAATTACTGAACTGGGATTTAAATTTGCTCAAATTAACATTGAAACATGAATGATAATGAATTATAATCAAATCATATAGTCAAAATTGTGTTCTGATCAAACATTGTTGTTGTTTTTACAATAAACATGGCCGACAATAACACATAAAATACTTATGAGGACTTGATATTTATATATTAGGTGCGTTGCTTTCGCAAATCCCGCTTAGCTTTAATATTAGACGCCGATTTTTGTTTCAGCAATATTTGTTTGTGAATTTCTAGTAACGAAAATAATTATTCATCATATAGTTTGCGTAATTATCAATAGTAATTAAAGTAGAGAAAAAAGATTTTCATAAAACCGATTCGAATTACAATTACTACTGATATAAAAGCCAACTATGCTGAACAATTATTTTCCGTTACTGGAAATTCACAAACAAACATTGCTGAAACCAAAATTGGCCCAAGTTAAGCGGATTTGCGAAAGCGAAACAGCTATTATTACTTATCTCGGATTTTAATTTGTTCAAATTGGAATTAATATTGAATTATAATCAATTCAAATTCAAAATTGTGTACCGATCAACCATTGTTGTTGTTGCCACATATAAACATGGCCAACACATCAAATACTTATGAGGACTAGATGTCATATATATTATTACTGAATTCGGGTTTAAATTTTTTCAAATTGGGACTAATATTGTTATTAAATTTTAATCACAGACAAAATTTTGTTTTTGTCAAATATGTTGTTGTTGTCAAAATATACATGGCCGATAATAACACATTAAATACTTAATGTGACTAAATGTCAATATGTAATTACTGAACTCGGATTTAAATTTGTTCAAATCATAGTCAAAATTTTGTTCTTGTCAAACATTGTTGTTGTTGTCAAAATAGACATGGCCGATAATAGCAAATTTACTACTTATCCCAGCAAGGTCGCAGATTATCGGTGGAATATCTGTAGAATACTCAACCAGCGACTACTCGCAATATCGCCTATAATTCGCAAATATTGTCGCACGACTAACTTTGACTCCACGCACGAAAAACTATGAAATTTATCTTTTCTTTTTCTTGCGCTTATCTTTTCTAAATAGGCTCGAGGTGTCCTAAAGATAATCGGTCGAATATCGGTCGAATATCTCTAGTACTACCTAGAACGAAACATTCGTAAAACTGAAGGATGCCCTGCACGTACTCGTCAGTATATCGCATATAATTTTCAAACGTTATCGCCAGATGAACTTTAACCGAATCTAACAATAATAAATAGTATACCGCTGGTACAACCTTTCGTAAATCGGGAGGATTACCTGCATATACTCGCTCGTGTATCGCATATAATTCTCAAATGTTGTCGCTAAAAAATTGGGTTATTCTGAAAAATAGCCAGGAAATTTTTGGCCATTCTGGATAATAGCCCGATAGATAGTGTTATTTACATCAAGGTGAGGTTACCAAGACGTTGGCAGTTTGGTTTTGAACTAATGAAACATTGAATTTTTTATATTAAAAATTGGTCGTCTCATCAGACTGCAGTGACCAAACTACAAAAAGATTGAAAATACTTTGGACTTACATACAAAGTACAATCATATTGCGTTAGCGAATTTTAATGATTCCAATTTCTAAACTTATATCGCAGAGCGTTAACTTTTAAAACTCATTGCGAATAACATCAATTTCAATTGAATTGCGTACATTTTCTGAATATGTGCCGCAATGCGATTATTTATAAAACACATTGCGAATAGCGTATCGTATTTATGCTTTCGGGAGACATGTCGCAAATGAAAAGTGATCGCAAAAATCTTGCTGGGTATAGGTTTAAATTTGTTCAGATTGGCATTAATGGGACTAGTTTTTAATTCGTCCCGAGCAGGCAGTGCACTGTAAAAAAAGACTTCGTATTTTTTTATTCAACCTGTGTAATTTTACTCTGCACACTGCGTTTTTATTTGTGAACTGTGCTTATACAGTGCATACTCGGTTATTCAAATTTTACTATGACATTAGTGTCAGTGTAGGAAGAGTGTGCAAAACAAAAAGCAATTTATTACTCTATGCACACCGGATAATTTTACCCAGTACAAAGTTTGCTCGGTGTACACTACCTAGGTAAGCCTGCTTACTCGGGTTGAATTAAAAAATAGACCCATAATTGAATTATATTCAAATCATATCCAAAATGTTCTATTTGTCAAACAATGTTTTTGTTGTCAAAATAAACATGGCGGGTAATAACACGTAAATAATTTATGAGGACTATAAGATGTCTGTATAAAATAACTGAATTCGGATTTAAATTTGTTGAAATTGGGACTTATATTGAACAAGATTTAAATCAGAGTATAAATTTTGTTGTATGCAATAATTGCGTGCAATAAGCATGCAATGAAATCGAAATATCAAAACAATGCCAAACAACGATGCAATAAACTTTTGCAGTTTGTGATGATTTAAAGCTCAAGAGCTTATGTTTATCTCTTGTTTCAAATGGTGAAAATTGATTAAATTTAAGAGGACTGACTGGTTCTCTTATGAATGAAACGCTTATGTATATTATAAAATAAATTATTGAATTAAAAGACATTAAGATGTGCTGGGAGGCTGAAATTTGGATTTTATGTTTTTTATTATAAAAAAGCCCTAAAAAACTTGATCAGAAAATGTAAAGTCATATTTCTGGATCTCGACAAAAACGCGACCAACTGTAGCTAAGAGCCATTCAGGTTAAGCCGTATAGTAGGAGAAGAACTACAAACACACGCACACCAGAAAGAGATGTACAAAATTGACCTTTACCATATTAAATGAGGTACAAACACTAATTTATGATGTCTTTCGCTCTAAAAACTTATCGATTTTCTCTAATATTAGATTTTGATTTTCTTGTTCAAAACACTGACGACGACATCCTATATTTTACAATTTAATTGAATTAAATTAGCATAATCACATAGACGGACCCATTTTTGCCGTAGCTATATCTATTTTATGCAAATCACGTTATCATTTTGGTGTTAGGTTTGTTTTTGTCGTTTCGACATAGAAATGGACCGTTTTTGTTATGATTATGCTCAATGATGGAATATATACGCAAAAGACGCTATATTTTGTCGTATATATACATAGATAAATTTAATTTTGCTTTATAGAATTGATCCGAAACAAAAACAGAAAATTTAAAAGGACGATTTTAACCATTGAATCTGTAATTAAAGCGATATTATTGGGTAATTAACTTAATTATTGTGAATTTTTTGAATACTCTCGTTATGCCGTATTTATAAATGTATACACAATATGGTGTTCCCAATTTTTATTTTTTTGTTATATATTGTGTAATTAAGAGACTTACAATAGGAGGAGGTTCAATTAAAAAAAAAAAGTTAGAAGCATGTGGTTTAATTTGTTTTAAAAGTTCATCGAATATAATTTATATTAAAACCTGGTCGTATACCAGCCAAAACAAAAACTTTTCCTAACTTGTTGATTATTGCGTTTATCCGCAAATCTCTAAAACTATAGAATTGATCTTAAGGGTGCCTTAGAACATATTTTTCTAACATTTAGTAATATGTTCACAGTGTAGGGAATACAATTTCACCTGACCTTTTATATTATAACTGAATAAACAAACTTTTGCAAAAGATAATTTCCTTCAGCAAACATAAATTTCAAATTTTCCTTATCACCCGTTTCCTAGTACTTTGGTGCACTTTGCCTATATTATATTAATCTTGTTCTACCCCTCTCCTCAGCTCTATTTATATTTTTTTCCTAATCTTGTCCTTTTTATCATTATACAGGCACAAGAATTGTTTATTTATTCCTTCACCATCTTTTTTTGTAATACAGTAGAATAAAATATATACACACACATTCGCACAACATCTTTTCAGCAGGAAAATTTATTATCCTTTTGCTTCGCCCTTATTTTGTTGTCTCTAAATGATTTGGAAAAATCGTTTTGCAGAGTGCGGCAGTATACTATTACTGGTGTGTGTTTGTGTGTCTGTGTGTTACTAAAGTATATACACAAGTCGTTTACAAAACGAAAAATCCGATAAATATCAAATCAATATTTTTGTTTTTGAAAAAATTTATTGAGTGGAAAATATTAAAAAAAAAATCGTACTCATACAAAACAAAAAATGGAAAATTATTTGTTGTTGTGTTATTTTTCAAGGAGACTTTTTCCTTACGGATTTTTTAAAAAAAATGGGACTTTACACATTTTTTCTCCCAAAAGATCTTTTCATCTATATATACACAGCTACGTATTGGTATTTTTGCTTCAGTTTCATTTTCGTCTTGATTTGATGGATTTAATCAAATTTATCTTTGTTATGCCGTTTTTGGCCCCATAGTTTTCCATTTTTGCTTTTATCCAATGTTGTGTGTTAAGGATTCGACATTTCTATATTATAAATTACGTCTATGTACATAGATTTATTTTTGGATAGATATTTATCCAAAATAAAATTGTTATGAACCTTAAAAAACCTTTTTTCTTTTCATTTTACGTTGATGTTGTTGCTTAAATAGAATAAATGTCAATGGGCCAAAGGGCATCGCACATTTACTTTGTGTATTGTTTAGATGATGTAAGACAACATACTCATGTGAAGCTGTTTATAAAAGTTAGCTATGGAATACCTATATTTATTTTTGTTGTTCACTTGGAATTTTTGGATGAATGTAGGAAATATGCTTGGTCATGTTAGTTGCGTTCCAATCGACCACTGCAAGTACTTAAAAGCACTAAAGGTTTTTATCTTTGTAATTAAGCACTCACAACTAGGTGATTGTGTGTAGTATTTTTCTGTCTAAAATATAATTGAATTTCATATGTGAAGCAATAAATTTCCTTTTTAAAAATTAATAAAATTTAAATAAAATAAAAAAAATTAATAATAAAATTTTATATATAGAGATAACAAGCTGAAGTACTCGGCTTTGCCCGGGTTAAAATTGAGGTGCTGAACTTCAAAAGGAGTTTTTTTGGGTATACTACAAAATCCCGGTTTTCAAAATCCCGGTTTTCAACATCCCAATTTCAAAACCCCGGTTTACAAAATCTCGGTTTTCATACATTTTGGTGAAGGAAAATTTTATCAAGAAAATCCGTAATATTTGAAAAAAAATATTACGAAACATTCCTTAAAGTAAATTAAAAAAATATATTACCCATTCCCTAGAACTTTATCGCAAACTCATTTCTGAATTTTGCCAAAAAATCATTTAACAGGCCCATGATCCGAAACGTTTTTTTTATAAAACAGGGATTTTGAAAACCGGGATTTATAAAAAAAAGCAGGGTTTTGAAAAGCCGGATTTTTGAAAACCGGGATTTCGTTACACACCCGTTTTTTTTATTGTATAACAAATAAGTAATACTTAAGTGAATTGAATAAAATCAATACATAAATAATTTGTTGGGTAAATCGCAATGCTTGCTTGTAAACCACATTTTTTGGTTTCCCTCCCGGGGCTAAAACAAACAAATTTTCTTAAAGCCTCTTCTCTTGAGCATGCCACATACAACAGGCCATGCGAGAAGCTAGTAGTTTCCAAATTCTCACCTGCAATCTTAAGGAATTGTCCTTGTGTGTTGATGGTTATGACAAATAAAAATCTAATTGGGAACTAGACTTCTTAGAAACTGATCAGCAGCCATGGCAGGTCGGTTGGTATAAACAGTATGCGAGGTATGAATACGTCCTCTTTTGCAATCACCGTCAATACAGTAGCTCCGATGACATTCGGCAAAAGACTTTTGACACAGAGACATGTTCCGTTCCATTGTTTTGGCTAGTCCAGATTCCACAGATCTTTTCTTCAATTAAAATACAGGGCAAGACATTTGTAATAATTAAGGTCGATATATACAACAAATATTGATACATATAAAATATTAGGAAACTATCCACGGTTTTTCCCGTCTGCAAAACTGTATTCGTGCTAAATTTGTAAACACTCGCTATAGTGGATCAAAAGTTTGAATATATATTGTAAATTCCTGGTTACATGTGAGCATAGAGAAGGGGTAACCTTTTTTGATCACTAACCCTTCTCCCCCCCCCCCCCCTATGTTTTTTCTCGGCTGCTAAAAGTTATTCATTCAAAGTTAAGGTGCAATCGCTCGAATTCATCAAACGTTTTCATATATTGTAAATTCCAACGCATAGGTGAGAATGGATAAGGTGTAACGTTTTTTGATCACTAACCTCCCTATTTTTTTCTCGTCTTTTAAAACGCGTATTCGTGTAAAATTTGGGAGCAACCGCCCGAGTGGATCAAAAGTTGCCATATAATGTAAATCCCTGCTTACGGGTGAGAATGGGGATGGGATACTATTTTTTGATCACTAACCACACTTTGTTTTTTGGGAGCAAAATTTGGGAGCAATCGCTCATCGAGTGAATTGAAAGTTTTCATATTTATTGTGAATTCCTGGTAACAGGTGCGCATGGAGAAGGTGTAACATTTTTTTATCACTTATTCCCATATGTTTTTTCTCGACTGCTAGAAATTATTCGTCCAAAAGCTGGTAGCAATCGCTCTAGTGGTTTAAAAGTTTTCTTAAATTGTAAGTTTCTGCTTACAGGTGAGCATGGAGAAGGGGTAACACTTTTTGATCACTAACCCCTATGTTTTTTGACGGCTGGTTAAATGTATTCGTGCAAAATTTGGGAGCACTTGCTCGTGTTCAACAAAAGTTGTCGTATATTGTGAATTCCTCCTTTCAGGTGAACATTCCTTTCCCAAAATAATCTAATAAAAGTTGCTAAAATAAAATCGGTTTAAGGCAAAGTAAATTATTCATTAAATTTAAAACTGATTACCTGCGAATAAATAACTGTGATGTGAAATGACATGACTTGACTATGCAAATTAGATAGATTATTATATTCCGCCTGAGATTGAATCTGTTTTTATTTCACCTTGATCTGTGGTTGCTGCGTGTGGGGGCTATTACTAGAAAGAGAAATAATGCAGAGTATATGGTTTGATTGATCCGGAATTTATTCTTTCAAGTTTTCAGTTTAATTACAAACTAATTTCGTAACTATTGTAATGCTTTATAATTAAAATCCAGTCTGCTTCAGTTCTTTCTTCCCAATACGTTTACAAGTAATATCGTACAACAAAGGTCCATCTGATTTCGTTAAGATATATACCGATATATCTTATATTCTCGCAGCACTTTATCAACGCATTACGAAGTAAGCCATCTGAGCCAGTATATGCACCTTCTCGTCTATCTATATGCAGCGACTCTTGTAGGTGTCCTGTATCTACAGATGCCAGCGTGTGCTTAGCGATTAAAATTTTTCATTTTTTCCAGGAAGTACTTTTATTGGCCCATCTATTAAAAATTGCGCAGATGTTAAAAACAAGTTTTCCGAGTTGTTGCAAAGGGCCGTCAATGGTCAGTAGTTTACGCTGAGAAAAATTTAGATTTGTAAAATTAAAAAACAGAGATATTAATTTCTAAAAATTGAATATTCTTTTAGAATTTAAAAATTATTTGTTAATTATTACATGACATTTTTAAAAATTAATAAAACGTTTTTTGATTTAATAAAATTATTAAAAAACACATTTTCAATTTAAAGAAAATATTTATTTGAGGAGAATAATAAATTTTAAAACGAGATTGTTTGCATTTAAAACCATTTGTTTCGAAACTTATTTTACGTTTCCCATTGCGCCGTTGTTCATTTTGTTTAAGTATACTACAAGAAAATTTGTGTAGCAAATTTAATCAAAGATTTCTCGTGCGCGTGATAGGTTAGATTTTATTAAGTTGAATTTTTGTGTAATGTCAAATTTAATAGTTAATTTAATTACTTGAATAGTGTAGTATTTGAATCAAATGAAAAAATTGTGTAAGGCAATGTGATACGGTAAGTTAAAGAAATTAAATTAATAAAATATAAAAGTACAATAAATTTTATTAATTTAATTTTTTTAACTTACCGTATCACATTGCCTTAAACAATTTTTTCATTTGATTCAAATACTACACTATTCAAGTAATTAAATTAACTATTAAATTTGACATTACACAAAAATTCAACTTAATAAAATCTAACCTATCACGCGCACGAGAAATCTTTATATATGTTTATATAGGAAATTTAATGACGATTGAAGAGCAAGAGGAGCCGAGCGTGGTAAATCTCATGACATAAGCCGTGTTACGTGTATCGTTAACATCGTGGGAGTTCTTTCGAATCATCCTCTCGAACACTAACATGAAATTTCGGGTTATTATATGTTATAAAAATTTGATTATGTTATTGTTACTTTTATTAAAAAAAAGTATTGTGCAATTAAAATAATTCTTTTAAAACTTGAAAAGCTTCTTTTTTTTATTAAAAAACATTTTTTAAAATTAAAAATATTTATTTTACATCTCTGAAAAATATATTTTTAAAAATTAAAACTATTTTTTTAATTTTATAAACAAACTTTGGAAAAAAATTTATTTTAAAATTAAAAACATTTTCATTTTAATTTTAAAAACGACATTGTTTGGCTAAAAATATAATTATATGTATTATATGTTGTTTCATTTTCAGTGTGGGGATTAATATTTATGCTGAACTATTTTTTTATCAAACAAAAATATTTTTTTTGGGGCCCAATTTGCAAATCCGTTTCGAACGATAAATTCGATTCGAACACGATTTGGTATTTGTGATTTCATACGAAAATAGAAATGTACACTGTAAAGTAATCTCAGCGGAGTCTTTTATTTTTGTTTCAAATTGTCAATAATAATTCCCAATTATTTTTTTTTTGATAAGCGTTTTTCATTTAATAAAAATTATACAAAAATAATAAAAAAAATGTTTGAAACTTGTCTTAACAACCTACTAAAAAAAATGTTTATGCCCATAAAATAACATTAGGTATTAATTTATTATTGCGAGAATTGAAATTATTCTTTGAATTCGTCAATAAAATTATCAACGAAGAAAAATTCGTTCATGAACGAACAATTCTTGATCGAAAACGGATTGCGCGATAAAGGTATTCTCAAATAGGAGCCCTGTTTCATTTTGTTTTAAAGTTCATTAATTATCAAATTTAAAATTAATTTGAGAAATTTAATTTATTCGCCTTGCAGGCCTTCGTGAATGCCCGACGATACAGGCAAAATATTGAAATAATTAATTTCTGTAAGATTAAAAATATCCATTGTAACTTTCGGTGACTTAGCCAAACACCATTATGGCTTCAAAAAGGGTTACACAACGATTGGTATCTTTAACTTTGCCAAAAAAAAATTGTCCAAAATGCGATCGCCGTAAGTAGAAGGAAGGAAGGTAACAAAAAATGTGGTGCAATCGTTTTCTTGGATGTAAGGAACGCTTTTTACATAACACGGAACTAATTCGATGAAAAATCTAAAGATATACTTATTAGACATTATTTGGGACTACTTTTGTAAGAAGATTTTTATATATAACACAGACTATAGCACCAAGAAACGAAAATTAGATGAAGCCAATCATGGAGAGGCCAAAAACCTCATCGCCAGATTTCACAAAATACAGTTTGCATAGATCGTGGATATGAAAAAACCGACTACTTATGTTCCTCAATTCTCAACGCGGCTACTTTCCGGAGTTTATTTATTTAAATACAAATAGTGTACAAATGCACGGAAGTAGTGGAGAATCTCGAAAATATATTTTTCGAAAGTCCATCATTTGCAGGAGCACACTGAGAGATGTATAGGAGAGTATATTACTCCATTTCAGAGAATGTTAAACTGAGGAAAGTATATAGGTTCGGTAATTCGTCCATGCTAAAACCGTCGAGTTATAGAAATACAGCTTTGGTAGAACGCCTGCCCCGCGACGTTTAGCGATAGTTCTACGGATTTTGTATGGCGGTGGATATTTGAGGGAGATCACAATTGATCGGTTAATTTGTCAACTGGGTTTATCTTTACTTTTCGATCGCATTACACAAAAAGTCGGGTCTTTCAACAGAACACAATAAATTAACAGTAACATAATAATATAAACTAACTGTTGCTCGTTGAAGGTATATGTAAAAATTTATAGCGGCTTCCTCGTCGACTGAATATTATAAATAATGTCATAATAATTTCTGTAGCCAAAGTGTAAAACAAATTGTCAACATGATACAAAAATATCAGAAAATATCACAAATTCTTTTGATGTTAATCCATCAATTTGATTAATTACATCGCAAATTAATCAAGTTCCAATTTCTTAAATTTTCGCACCCCACGAATAGCACTCATAAACCCGTAATCAATATTTTATTTCTCAAATACAATTTTTTTATTTATACTTTCATAATCGAATTAATAAAATTATAATTTGATTAATTTGGCAAACCATAAAAAAATGAAGGAACACGCCAAACGGAAATGTTACGAAGGGTATAGGGTGGAAAACGCTGTTTTATATAAACGAAAGAAAAACCGCGCGCGCGAAAAATTCTAATTCAGCACAAAAAATATTTTGGTTGTTTGCGCGAGTTTTACTATGTTGAAAATTAAAATATTAAAAAATCCAATTAATTAGCAACGCTATTAAAAAATTATTTTTTTCAGGAAATCTGATTTTAAAGTATTCGTGTAGCAGCAACGAGAGTGAAACTGAAAAGATTTTACTTTTCACATACAACAAAATTTTTAAGTACTTTTAAGTAGTCTGATAATATTATGATAAAAATTAAATTTAAATATAGTTAATTTTGTTCAAGTTTTTAATTGAAATTATATCACACCGCAAGAACTTATCGATTAAAGATAAAAATTGTGCATTGTGTAACTACGCCAAAAACCAATTTTATTTCCCGTATAGACGATACCCCAGCACAAAACGCTTCTAAATAATAGCAAACATCAGACGATATACAGTTCAAATTCGCTATAAAAAATCGATTTTGCGTTTGCATATCTCCTTAACATATATAAAACATCCTACGATAATAAAATATATAAGGAGAATGCAAAAGTATTTAATTGCTCCAATTGCTGGATAAAAATGTACGATACCACAATAAAAATTGCATGCTGGTTTATGTTCGGATATAATCATTATGTATATGATATAAGATAATGGTAATATTTTAATAGGCGTGCGTGACTTTAATATCAGTCTGAGTCTAAGATAATATAGCAGGAAATATATAGATAAATCAATTTAATTAAATCTTTCTCAGTTTGAATAATGGCAAGAGTATGGTACTAAGAAAATTAATTATGCCAGAGTAATTACTTTATACAATATATTTTATAGTGCAAAAAGCACAAGAATAAATGATTTTCTAATTACCAACAAATTTACAATTATTTATTAGGTAATTTGTTCTTAAAGCACATTAATTTTATAATAAATGATTTTCGAAAACATTGATAGACAGTATAAAAACATCATCCCTTAAATAACAAACGAACATAGAAGGAACCGGAAAAACTAACCGCGGATTCACGCGGTTAGTTTTTCCGATTCCTTCTATTCACATAAAATCAATTATCTAAAGGGTCAGTTGGAGCCTCCAATCTCCAACAATGGAGATATGAGGCCGTTTCCGATTTTTTTTATCAGGCTGTTTCAAAACAATTTAACCGCAGGTATGTTTAACAACATGAGACATCTTTAAATACGATGTTCGGTCAAACAAATTTTAACACACAATCGGCATGAGAGCTAAGACATTTCCACGATACAACAACCGAATATTTCAAACAAACAACAGCAGAATTTTTAAAACACTTTGAAGGAAAATTGAAATCAATAGAGGCAAGTGGTAACCAAAAGCAAATAAAGACACTTGCACCCACCATTACAACACGAGACAATAACGGCCAATATTCAAAATGTCCTTTTTAACAACAACACGCATTGTTGTTTACTGCAGATATGAACACAAAATTAATGAACATGGAGGATTAATTGATTGATTATAATGTACGGCCAAGACTAAGGAGGGATCCCGGATACGCCAGGCCAACCGTACACCCCTTTTACATATCAAGATAGAGGGATAGGAAAGGTTGTTAAATATGATAGACTTGACCCAGTTACAGATACCTAAGCAGTCAATAATTAATAAATTCTAACTGCACAAGACAGCACAAATATTTTTGGTTTTATGGTATAAAAGTTCAGCAATCAGCATCCTGAAAAAAATTAATAAATAATGAAGCACCCATATATAATGTTACATTTCCTGCAATAAAACTTTCTTATTATGAGTTGAACGTCCAATAAACTAAATAGTAAAATTGTCCATAAACAAAATTAAGCTGGTTTCCCAAAAACATATTAAATCATTTAAAATTAATCCAATCCAGAAATCACCTATAAGCATTAAAGAATAAAAGAACAAACCATCTTTTTCTCTTTATTTATCTCATTTTTTGTAGAAAATATTTTGAACAATAATGGTTTAAATTTAAATAATATAAAAGACAAAGTCATTGCCACCCCCGTCATAAATATGTTTTTTTATAGTTTTAATTTAATACAAAATGCATATATTCGATAGCTAAACTCAAATAAATCAATAGTTCACGGAATATACTGCACAAATACACATAAACTGCAAATTAGAAAAACAGATTATTACATGCACGAAGTGAATATTGATATTCATTTAGTAAATTTTATTAAAATAACCACATGTAATCAGAATATATAATATACTTAAATCTCACTCAAGCAATAAAATTAATAATATTTACACAAATAAAATTAGATTACAATTATTACATGCAGGAAGTGAATCCATCCATTATTACAGTCATATATGTTTTCCTGTTTTAATTTAAATACAAAATGCATTTATTTATTTAGCTAAACTCAAATGGATCAATAGTTCACGGGATTTACTGCACTTTATCCATACACTCCAAATTAGAAAAACAGATTATTACATGCACGAAGTGAATATTAATATTTACTTACTAAATTTTTTTTTAAATAACCACATTTAAACAGATTATATATAAATAAATACCTAAATTTCACTCAAGCAATAATAATAATATTTACAAAAATAAGATCAGATAACAATAATTACATGCAGGAAGTGAATCCACAATAGATGGATTCACTTCCTGCATGTAATAATCGTCACATATGTTTTCTAGTTTTCTAGTTTTAATTTAAATAAAAAATGCATTTATAAATTTAGCTAAACTCAAATAGATCAATAGTTCACGGAATATACTGCACTTTACTCATACACTGCAAATTATAAAAGCAATGAGAAATCATAAAATTAAGGAATATGGAGGAGTTAGCATATTAAGTTCCAGCGAGAGATCACAAGTGGCGATGATGCATAAATTATGCAGAAACTGTTTATCAGCAGAACGTCAAACACAATCAGATATCTAAAAATTATAAAGCAACGCATTAACAACAAGCGAGGGGAAACACATGCTCTTTAGAGCATTAATTGACCTTAGTCTTGACAGTATTTATTTCTACAAAGGCAGTAAACCTTCTTAGTGCGAGGCAAACAAAAGTCAATACTAAAATATCTTTCATCCTCTTGAAAGAAAGCCGGGGTATGCAATCACAAAGTCGAACGAAGTTTATCCTCAAGGTTTGATAGCACCTTTGATCTTAGGTTCGAAGCGATGTCGTTCAAGAAATTAACCGATAATGTACTAGATGAATAGGTTGATACTAACAAATAGGCATACTTGCAGCATTTACAAATGGCACATCCAGAACTGAACAAGTCCAGCAGCATCAACACAATTTTTTTCAGAACAATATTGTGATGACTACTATCCCCAAATTCTAAACATGAATCGGCTACAGAGAAATTTTTCACGTAAACAACACATATGTGCTGGGAGAAGCCAGGAAAACAGCAGTAACATGATTACTGCAGATCGAAAGACAATTTTTGGTAGATGAACCATTCGCCAAACTTTATCACGAGTTTATTTTAGGCAAGTTTATAAGGAGGAAGACTGTTACAAAGCAGAGGATTTTCACTGCTCAAATGGGCGTAAAATTCAGCATAAATCTTAGCTATAGAGTTTCTGAGCACGTATAAAGAGCAAAAGGACTGATTAATTTAGGAATTAACCACATAATAAAAACTGTCGTTATTTTATACAATCAAGATGACGACATCTTCTAATTTCACTTGTCCTTGCTGAATCTTTTTTCCCAATAAAGGGAGAGTTAACCAGAATAAAGTTTTGGGCTAGACATGAACTGACGTTACCAATCGACTACTTCAAATCGTAGATATACAGCGGAGGCAATATATATTAGCAATTTCTCCTAAATGCTACACTGTCTACTTTTTTAAATTTACACTTATTTGTGTTTTAGTGTTTTCTACATTTATAAATTTTGTTTTGAAAACAAACGTTAACAGGCAATAATTATGAGGACAAAAGTGAAATTTAACAATTTTTTTTAATTTTGAGGTAAAAGTGAAAAGTTTCGTAATATTATTATGGCAAATTACGTCGAAATTTTTATAAATGGCTTATATATTTTTTGTACTTTATAATGACAAAATGGCACGAGGAAAACAATTAACCTTGGCGGAGAACGGTAAAATTGATGCTTTTTATGAAACTGGCTTTACATTACGTGAAATATGTAGAAGTAGAACCCTTGTGCATAATGACGTAACATTACGAGATAGTTCTGGCAATAAAAAGCGTTTTGGTCGTAAATCAACGATAACTGATCGTGACAAACAAGAGTCGTCAATGTCTCCTGCACAGATAGGGCAGTATAATCAGTTTCAATTAAAAAAGGCGTATTTGGCAAATTTTAAAAGAATCGGAACATCTAAAATACATGAAACGAGATGCTCGACGGCAACTTTTACCAAAGCATAAAATCGCTCTGTTGAGATTTGCTGAGGTTTACCAATTTTGGGATGAGGAGTGGCAAAATGTCGTATTTAGCGATGAGAAAAAGTTTTCTCTTAACGGCCTTGATGATTGGAAATGGTATTGAGAGGATAATCGTCAGAACAGGCTTACTCGTCAATCACGAAAATTGGGGGGTGGCTCGCTGATGGTATGCGGAGCATTTTGTTACACAGAACGTGGTCGAATGTGATTTGTAACTAAAATGAATACTGCCAAGTATGTAAATTTGTTAGAAGATGTTTTAGTTGATTTTGGGGATAGTACGCTTGGTCAAAATTGGGTATTCCACCAAGATAAACTGCAATACATTCAGCTCGACATACAAAATCATTTGTTGCAGAATGTGGTACTGATGTTTTACAGTGGCCTGTGATTCGTCCAGATCTTAATCCAATTACTTTCTAACCTAAAAGTTTGCTGCAAAACTATATCAACTCGATGCCTCGTCGCATCCAACAAGGTATTATAAAAGCAGGAGGTAATACTAACTATTAGAATAACAATAAGATGCTGATATAATACAGATTAGCAAACTGTCCTTATAAATATTGCATTCAGGGATTTATTTTTATTTTTTAAAGACAATAATTCACTCGAAATCCTAAATGTGGCATAATTATTTGAAGTTCCTTTCTTATGTATATAAACTATAGAATAACAATTTATAAGAATTCTTATTTCAAATATTCAATTGTTTAATTAAGATTTTGTCTTTGGCTACAATAGAAGTGCGTACCAACAGATGAAAACTCACAGCTAATTTAGCAACAACAGAATCAAAAACATCCACCATAGTACCACAAAGCTCGATTTAGTAAACAGGACCAACTATCAAGAAAATCTAGATTCATGGCCATCAACACCCTAGTATGACATTTTTAACTTTGTTGGCGCGGCTCGAGAGCGGCCGCCTTGAAACTATCAAAACTTCAACTGAAATACTAAAATGTATGTGTACAATGCACGATAAAAATAATTATTAGTATAACAATGCTAGAACAAAGGTGTCGTTCAATACATTTCAATATAAACCTACATACATTTGTTTACTTCTGATGAAATGGTACAAATTCCTTAGAAACAGTTTTTTTTAACAAATTCGCATCCAATGTAACCGCAGCCATATACGGGGTCCTTCGAGCGCGTTGCAATAGCATTAAGCATTTCAAATAACGATGAACGGATCCCCCTATAACACGGGAGGGTTACTGTATGTAGTATTGTTTTTTATGTTGTCCGATGCAGATTGCATGAAGTGTATATTATGTATACACCATATTTGAAGAATAAGCAAAATTACTAACGTTGAAAATATTTAATGTTATTAACATTGCTGAGTATCAACAAATGCCGATAACTACTGATAAAATGCTTCTGATTTAACAAAACTATTAAGAACTTCAGCTCACAAAACATTGAAAAGAGATTGAACATAACCAAAGATGATTTATATACTACAAAGATAGAAACCTGGGCTGGGATTTTATACGCTATTATCACGAGAATTTTCCCTAGGTGTTTATGATGATATCAGACACCCCTGATGATAAGCTTACAAGTCGAAATCGATCGAGTGATTTTTTAAACTTTTCTAAAGTAAAATTTTTAATTAAAATATTCAATTTTTTTTTTTTTTTGAGAAATAAGAACAAGTGTTTAATAAAATGTGTTTGTTAGTTGGTCAAGGTGGAATTATTTAACTTATTCAAGCGATATTCTGGAACATGGAATAAGTTCACTAATTTTAATTCGAATCAAAAAATCTAATTTGACTGGCAGATGTGATGTTGTGAGTTTTCCTTTTAAGTTGTGGAATAAGTTTAAACCAAATAAAACTGGTAATTTCAAAATTAAATTTAATTAATTCATTACATTTGGATTATTTAACGATTACTACTAAACTTTCTAGAATATCGTCAAACAATTTAATATAAGGTAATTGAATGATTTTTTAAAATATGAGCAGTTAAAAGTATAGCTTGGAATGAAAATGAGATTTTATTATTTTATTTCTAGTAAAATCCCGTAATCCCGTAAAGCAAAATTTTGTTGAAATTTTTTGTAAACATTACGCATGAACCCCGATGTCTGCGCAGTAAATCTTATTGGTACAAAATGCATTGATGTCAGAAAAGCTTGTATAAAAATCGAGGGGTGAATATATTGCTGCCACCAATATTTTCTTTTACCACGAATGTATACATAGATCCCGATTACAACTGCTCGATTAAGTATTTCAGATTTTTTTCAGAATAGTGACCGAATTTTGGTGAAATAAACTTTTATTTCATAAAAACGCATGATTTCCCATAAAAATTAAAAAAGTAACGGATCGGCACGATAACAAAAAATATATTTTTATTTTTCAAATTTTTTACTTCACGTGATTTTCTGTTTACGAAGTGGGTTAGTTCGCGGACTTGTTATAAAAATTAATTTTAGTCACAGGTTTTTATACCTATCTATATGTATACCAGTCACCTTTGGCCTAACAAACTAAATGCGAAACTGATGCAGGATGCATAATGAAAAAAAAGAACACAATAACTTAATCAGAAATTGACTAGAGTTAAAACGATGCTATTTGGCGCTTGCTGCTTCTATTAAACAGGGCATAAGCAATTCAATAGGGCTTAATAAAAGTCCTAATAAGCCATTTTAGGCTTAGCTTTTTGGGATAGAAAAGCATTTAGGAAAACAAAAATAAATTATGCATTGACAATGTGGCCAATTGAAAAATTGTGTAGGTGCAGAAATTCAGCCAGAAATAAAAAGACGTAGATACATGTTCATTGCAAAACAAGACATTTTCCAAATTGGAATTTTACTATAGACCAGTCCCATCATACTCATGCATATTATGTAAATATTTATAAAATAACCATTTATCGTTTTACAACTGCTCAAGTTGCATTTTTCAATTAAATTCTCAACATGAAATTTTTCTAAAATAATTTAGTTTTAATTACTTTACTGTACTGTGTTTGCTTATATGTTAACGACTAACATTATTTTAACTTTAATATCAATACATTAAATATAAAAATGCTATAAAAAATGTAATGAGGTGGTATAAGCCACTATGCGGGATACTAAAGAACTGTCGATTTCTCATGACATTTTCATCATACTGTACGAGTACATTTAATTTATTATATGTACTACAGTAATGATGCAATTTTGAAATGGGTGATAAATAGTACATAAATTTTCAATACATTATTTACGTTTGCAAACACGAATAAATAAATAAAAAAAACTCTCTGGATAAATCTATATATTTATAAATAAAGAAGAAACTCTTAAAGAAGATAATAAAATCTTATTCTGTATTTATCTTATATATATATACTTGTTGTAAGTAAAATACAAAATAAAATAAAAATTTACAAGCAAATGAAATAAAATTAAATTTATTTAAATTGATTTTATGTTTATACTGTGTACATTTTCGTCTTCGTAACTTCGTAAAGTAATATAAAATAAATAAAATCGATTAAACTTTATTTTAATTTAATTTATTAGTTGTAAATACATATTTATGTATATTCGATGTAGTAACATTTTATTTAGTAACAAATTTTATTTTATTAGGCTAGTTGTACTTGGCATTAATTTGTGGAACTCCAAATAGTGTATATAATTGGTCGTTCTAGTATCTCGATTTTACTCGTAATGTACATATGCGGAAATTGAATAAAAAAAAATCAGGATAATTTAATTTCAATCAATCGAAAGCTTTATATAGCGAAACTCGTACGTTTATACATATACACATATGCTTATAGTACACAGAGCAGAGTATAAAAGTTTCACATATCAAAAAATTCCATCAATCAATTTGTGATAAAATACATAGCATTTTTAACAGTAACTGAGGGGGAAAATACAACGAGAAGCATGTCACTTTGTGTAGATGTTACACAAACGAGATGTCAGAATTATAATTAATAATAATAAGATATATTTCACAAAATAAAGGTTTCGCTTCGGATGTATTATACACAGCTTGAGGGTCTCACACAAATGCGGATATATATTTTAATCGAAAATAGGCTTTCAAGTATTTTGTAACTTACGTAATAAAACCAGGTAGCGTTACAATTTATTGGAAAGACCAGTTCACCGTTTAACAACATTTAAAATATGTGTACTTTCTTCCGATTAGTATTAATTTAGTGAAAATTAAAACACTAAAAAAATAAATCGCGACAATTTTATATTGTATAATTATAAATACTTAATAATAAAGTCGGTAAAAATTTCAAAAACTCAAAAATATTGTTAAAGATATTGTTGTTACGAACTTCGGGTGTTCGTCTCTCTAGCGTTCACAACACATGAAGGGATTTTGACGCACTATGGTTCACCATCACTATTATTCCTTTTTGTTTATGTAATAAGTTAGCTTTATGAACTGCTAATTAATTGAAATAAATTATTATGTTTGTTAAAATATTATAAAAACCATATCGACCAAATAATTTTGGTCTGTATTGTATATAACCATATTATTATTTTTATGAAATGATTGTGAGAATGTATATAGCAGAACATTCAAGAAAAAACAAATTTGCATATTATGTATGTATATAAAAACATAAGGTCAAACCTATTTTTACATTTTATATCCCTTAAAATCTTTCAACTAAATTTTTAACGTAATATCATAAAGAAAATACATTAGAGTGACAATCCCAGTATAATAAACCGTCATATGAAACTTAAAATCGAATTTCGCGGCTATCGGACGGAAACAGGACGTACATATGTACCTCAATACAGGTCCTTTCTCCTTTCTCGTTGTGATTCTTACACATTAACCATCTATAATTAAAAATTCAATGTATCCGCGATCCAGCGTTAAAGGAAAGAAAAGTATAAGGTGGTTGGGAAGTTGATTGTGTTTAAGTAAGTGTCGATTATCATAATTGTTGTCACACAGATTGACGCCAAATGGAAGAATTTCCTACGATTGTGTATTTAATTCGAGAGTGCTGAAATAGACCAATATATAGAACAATCACAATAACACCATTACAATTGAAAACCCGACGTAAAAAATATACTTAAGTTTCACTCATGCAATAATAAAAATATTTACACGAAGAAAATTAGATTACGATTATTACAAGCAGGAAGTGAATCCATCCTTTGTTACAGTCATATATGTTTTATTATTTTAACTTAAATACAAAATGCATTTATTTGATAGCCAAACCAAAATGGATCAATAGTTGACTGTATATACTGAACATTTACTCATACACTGCAAATTAGGAAAACAGATTATTACATGCACGAAGTGAATATTAATATTTATTTAGTAATTTTTTTTTAATAACCACATTTAAACAAAATATATATAAATATATACTTAATTTTAACTCAAGCAATAATAAAAATATTTACAAAAATAAAATTAGATTGCAATTATTACATGCAGGAAGTGAATCCACAATGGATGCTTTCTCTTCCTGCAATAATTGTCACATATGTTTTCAAATACAAAATGCATTTATATATTTAGCTAAACTGCAAATTAGAGAAAGAGATTATTACATGCACGAAGTGAATATTAATATTCATTTAGTAAATTTTATTAATATAACCACACGTAATCAGAATACATATACTTAAATTTCACTCAAGCAGTAATATTAATATTTACACAAATAAAATTAAATTACAATTATTACATGCAGGAAGTGAATCCATCCATTGTTACAGTCATACACGTTTTCTAGTTTTAATTTAAATACAAAATGTATTTATTTGATAGCTAAACTCAAATGGATCAATAGTTCACGGAATATACTGCACTTTACTCATGCACTGCAAATTAGAAAAACAGATTATTACATGCACGAAGTGAATATTAATATTTATTTAGTAATTTTTTTTAAAATAACTACACCTAAACAGTATATATTTAACCATACGGGACTTAGGGGTAATTTGTGACCGCGAATTTAACTTTAGAGATCACATCGATTTTATTGTCAACAGAGTAAACTCTTCGCTTGGATTTGTGAAACGCTGGTTTAAGGAATTTTTGAACCCTTATGTTACGAGGGTTCTCTATATGACATATGTTTCGCACTTGCTCGAGTATGCTAGTCAGGTTTGGTCCCCATACCATGAAGTGCACATACGAAGAATTGATGGATGGATTCACTTCAACAGTGGATGGATTCACTTCCACCATGTAATAATTTTCATATATGTTTTCTACTTATCTAGTTTTAATTTAAATACAAAATGCATTTATTTATTTAGCTGAACTCAAATGGATTAATAGTTCACGGAATATAAAGGGTTTTCCAATAAGAGTGATATGGTTTGTTTTAAAATAAATACACTAATTTTTAAGGAAATTGAAATGTTTTTTATTTAATGTGAAGTACAATCAATTCAAATGGCTTCCAATACTTCTTCTGCAGGAACGGATTCGATGAACCCAATTTTGGAGCACGTTTTCCACTAAATCAAGTGGTATGTCATGAATAGCACGTTCAATATTGACTTGTAAAGCTTGAAGAGAGTTTGGTTTATTGCTAAAGACCAATGACTTCAAATAACCCCACAAGAAATAGTCTAATGGTGTCATATCACAACTTCTTGGAGGCCATTTAATATCACAATTCCTTGAAATAGTCGAATCTCCAAACTTTTCTCGCAATAACTCTTGTTGCACTTGCTGTGTGGCACGTAGCACCGTCTTGTTGGAACCAAATGTGGTCAAGATCAACTTCTTCAAATTTCGGCCATAAAAAGTTGGTTATCATCGATCTATACCGATCTCATTTGACAGTAATGGTGTTACCAGCTTCATTTCGAAAAAATACGGACAGATCATTCCACCAGAACAAAAACCACACCAAACTGCCAATTTAGGTGAATGTAATTGTTTTCTATGAATAACTTGTTGATTTTCTTCGCACCAGAATCGACTGGTTTGTTTATTCACCGCACCACTCAGATCAAAGTGAGCCTCATCGGAGTAGATTTTTTTCTGAAAAAAATCGTTATCGTTTTCAAGTTGTTCCACGGCAAAATCATCAAATTCACGACGTTGACGGTGGTCCAATGGCTTCAGTTCTTGAGTGAAAACAATTTTATACGGATGCAAACCCAAATCCTTTCTCAAAATCCACCAGGTTGTGGTTTGAGACAGTCCCAAATCTTGAGAACGTCTTGGAATCGACAAATTTCGGTCTTCAGCAACACTTGCCTGATGTAAAGAAAATGTACGCTCAAAATTTTCAACAATTCGACGAATAACGAGCTTGACGATTATTACGACTATAAAATGGCAAAAGCGCACGAAAAGTTGCAATTGGAGAACGATTATTTTTATAATAAAACAGAATAATTTGTAAACGTTGTTCTTGCTATATCTCACCATGATGAAACTGTACAATTTCAACATCAGAAAGTTTATTACGAAAACTTCTAACATTAATATACAATAAATAGCAAAATTCCACACAATTATTCAAACGTACATTGTAAACCTCTGTATAATCTCTATTACTATTTTTCCAATTCATTTAATCTGTCAAATTTATATCCATCACCAATTTAACAACACAATTCTAACAACAAAACAGCTTAATTAAGTAAATAGGTGATTGCTTGGTCTTACTGTAAACAAAAGTGTTACATCTGTGTTCACAACTTCCCGACATCCGCATGAGGGACATTCGCAGAAGGAATGTGATGTTTTGACTAATCTGAAAAAATAGTATTTGTTTGCTGAATCCAAATAGTCCCCTAACGTATTTTTCGATTTTCCGGGTTTATACCTTTCCTTACGATGGCAATAAAGGTCAGTACGTACTAAGGTTAATGATGGTTGTCGTTTAATAATATAAAATTGAAGCAACGAAAATTTTCTACTTTTCTGGTAGTGCTCAAATTTTTTTTATAAATGTTATAAAAATAACTCATACCTGATAATCCCAATACAAGTAATATGGATTCTTGTACACATTAGTGTACAAGCTTTTGGTTTACATTTTTAAAAAGTGCTGATAACACTAATAAATTCTTAAACGTTTTTTTACGTCACCACCCTGTATTATATACACCAGAGAGATGAGGAAGTAATTTTTTTTGTTAGAGTAACATTTTCGTTTCGATTTTTTGTGTATTCCGATAAAAATGGTATATGAATAAATAAAGGAAGTTGACAGTCAGTATTATACAATGTACATAGACGTATAAAAGAGAAGAATTGTATGTTTATATAGTTACCGAATATATAAATATGTATATCTATGTTTATACGTTAGTACGTACAGTAGAAGAAAATGTTCAGTGTAATCTTAAAAACACTCATTTCAATTTCTTATTGAATTGATTATATGTTAAGATAAAATTGAAAATTTATGTGAAAATAGATTTATTTTTTAGTGAAGATTTTCAGTGTATATATAGAGTACCATTATACTCGTATTCTACGACGAAATATAAGAAATTCAGTATACGTATAACAAGCATACATATGTTATTATGTTCCAAATTGAAATTCAATTTAAAATTTTTTGTATTTTTCCGAGATAAGCATAGATCGAATTCTCCAAAAAAAAAAAATAAATTATAAATTTCTATTATTAGTTTTATGAAAGTGATTGTCGTGTTTAAATCCCAGAACAATTCTATTTACAGGAGCTGGACATAATAATAGTTTAGGCCATTCGATGGAAATGTTATTCCGAAAAGAACAATTATATAATTAACCTTAATTGTTTATAAATTAGATTGGCTTAAGAACAAATGCAAATTAAGACCAAAAACTAATTAACGGATCTTTACAAGAAGGCTATAGCAAAAGTTAAAAGTTGCAGTCAGGTGCAAAACTACTGACTATTATCAATAAGGAAATTCCAGGCGGATGACGACACGCCTTTCTCTTCCGAATGGCCGAAATTTGGATGAAACACATTCACACATTCGAACAAAAAATTCTAAATTCCTCAAACTAAAAATTTACGATCGTCAAACAGGCGGAAGCAATTTTAGTCGATTCAGATTAGGAATTAATTTAACCACTACATTAATTGATCCAATTAATTGAATTGTAAGGGTGTTTCATTTCAAGGTATAGAACGTTAACAACACTTTTGTCAGGGGCAGCCGATTTAACAGCTGAGAATTGATTTTCACTATAATTTAATATAATTCAATATTAATCCCAATTTGAACAAATTTAGCTTTGTGTAGTTATCGTCCATGTTTATTTTGACAACAACATTGCTTAACACAAACAAAATTTTGAATATGATTTAAATATTATTCAATATTAATCGAAACATTAATTATTTAAATCCGAATTCATTAATTATATATAGACATCCAGTCTTCATAAATAAAAGTTTAAAGGCCGGGTTTGTTAAAATCAAATCATCGTTTTAATTGCTGGGCCAAGTTTCACATACAATTTTTTAACATTTCTTGCGACCTCCAAGAATTCTTCTTTGTCCACTGATTCAAGTGCTATAAAGGATTGAACTGGATAACCCATGCTTGGTTCGGCCAATGGTACGTGTTTTTTTCAAAATCGAAATCAATGTCATTTACATTACATATATTTTGGAAGCAATTGTAGTTTGTAAAATTGCTTAATGTAATTTTAAGATTCGTGTCCATTGTTTCATATAAAGTATGAATACAATTTTTACCAATTGGAACACTAAATAAATTTTGTTGGTGAATATTAAGATGTACGACAGGAGTAAATAAGTAAGTAAAACATTATTGTATAGAATAATGTTTTACTTACTTATTTACTCCTGTCGTACATCTTAATATTCACCAACAAAATTTATTTAGTGTTCCAATTGGTAAAAATTGTATTCATACTTTATATGAAACAATGGACACGAATCTTGACGAATAAATAAAATGATTAATATTATAATGAGTTTGATACATTTAATAAATAAAATAATTAAAATCAATAGTGAGTTTCATATATTTAATAAATAAAATGATTAATATCATAATGAGTTTAATCAATTTAATTATCTGATTCGTCGTCGCAATGTAAATTTTTTTTATAATTTATCATTCTTTAACTAATTTTCATAATGCTTAAACTTTATTCATTATATCAATGTATAAATTAATAAACAGCCCACTTGGTTTTTATTAAATTTTGTTCGTTGATTAGATAAAATATTTAATAATCTATAAAAAAATTTATAAATTGCACTGAGAAAAAAAAACCAGTAAAATAAAAAAATAAACATATAAAACCAAAAAAATATACATATATTTTTTAGGTGAAAAGTCTCGTTTTTAAAATCAAAAGGATAGTATTTTTATTTTTAAAATAATTTTTTTCGCCAAATTTGTTTAAAAATAAAAAAATTGTTTTTATTTTCCTTACTTTTGTCTAAGAGTTTTCTTAAATTTTAAGAGATTGATTTTTAAAAATAAAAAACTTTTGGCTAGTTTTAAAAGATTTATTTTAATTTTTAAATAATTTGTTTTTAACAAATGCCACACAATTCATCTGCTTATAACATAATATATGTACCACAAAAAGTAGAAATTAACTCCCCTTCTCCAATTTTTAACCATCAAGGTCCTTTCCTTGTGTAAAAATACAGACACAACCCTTAAAAAAATATAATGAGAACTTCCTCAAGTTCTTTCTTGTCCTTGGCAGTTTGGTTTCGTACTGATAAAATGTTGGTCCTCTCATCAGGTTTCACTTGCAACTACCAAAAGTCCAAAACCAAACTGCAGAAATATAAACTTTCATACCTTTAGTATAACACAAGGACATATAGATTTGGCGAATTATATAAAATATAGACGAATTGAAAAATAAAACAACGGGATTTCTGGCAAACCAATCAAAATAAACATTTTCAAAAGTTATCATTAATATCAAAAAAATTGTTTTAAAATTCTAGAAGTCTTCTTTTGAAATAAATTATTCTGTTTAAATAAATAAACTTTTTAAATTTAAAAAGTATTTTATAAATTATTTTATAAAATATGTTATTAAAATGAAAAAACTATTCATTAGTTTGTAAAAATCTCATTTAATTCCAAAAAAATACTTTTTAAATTCAAAAAAATTTGTAACTTTTAGAAATTAAGAACTTCGTTTTTTAATTTTACAAACCAACATTTTTCTCAGTGTGATAATATGGTTTAATATAATTAATTAATTTCTTCGTTATGTGTTTTTGTAAATTTTTTATACTCAATTTCATTAAATCAATAAATATTTTATTATTCAATAATTGAAATTATCAATTATTAACTTCGACTTTATATTGACAATAACGCAAGTTTAAGGATCCAAACAATAACAAAATTCATTGTTACAATCATTTTTTTTATTGTATATGCGTAAGTTTTTTTCAGTGTAGTTTACCTAAATCTTCCGTCAAACTTCTACCCGATTTTTGCGCGCTCTACTCAAAAGTGCAAGAGATAAAGTTTAATTGCAATGCATCCCATTGCTTAAAAATGCGATTCACGACCATATCTAAAAACAGTCATCTTTTTGGGAAACGCCGAAGATTTTGTGCGGCTTCAGTATAAAATATTCTTGAAATTTCTTCAGTTCATTGCGCAATCTGCAAAACAATTAAAAATATTTCGCACAATAGTTGTTCCACAGAAAATGGTAGTCTTTGGCAAGCATAACTGGCATACGAGTGGCATATGCAATTTATAAAAAAAAGATCGGAAATTATTTCTTTAAATTTTGCTTGAACTCCGGTAAGTTGGTTAGACAGAACCGCGAAATAATCTGATCCTAGGTATATATGTTCTCTACGTGAATTTGCAATTCATTTAAATGGTTTAAAATACAAGTAAAAATAGACATAGCGTCAGATTTAGTCTGATTTAAAAGGGCTTAAAATCTATCACTTGCAAAAATACTTTATGATCAAAAACTCGAGCTACCAATGCTAACGATTTTGCTGCACCAGCACTCACATCCATGGTTTCATCCGAGGCTTGTTTATCATTATTCGCTCCTAATCTAATCACACACCTTAAATAAATGTAATTTAAATTGTTAGTACAATTTATTGTAGCTAACTTATTGTATGATATTTATTTATCCATCATAAAAATATATAAAAGCCGCCCGGCTTTTCTAGAAACACTTAAGCTATGTACAAGAAAAACAACAATAAAAAACAAATGATAAATTTTCCTGTTTATCCATTCTGTATATTCCAAAACTTTCAAAAACTGACGTAAAACTTACTTAATCATTCTATGTATTTCCTTTTTTCGTATGTTCTTTTATTGAATGATCAAAATATTCTGTTTTGAAATGTACTCATAAGTATTTCATATATTATTATAAGCCATGTTTATTTTGACAACAACAACAATGTTTGACAAAAACCAACATTTTGACTATGATTTAAATATAATTCAAAATTAATCCCAATTTTCACAAATTTAAAATCGAATTCAGTAATTATATATAGACAACTATTCCTTATACGTATTTTATGTGTTATTATCGGCCATGTTTATTTTGACAAAAAAATAATAATTGACTATGATTTAAATACAATTCAAAATTAATCCCAATTTGAACAAATTTAAAAACGAATTTACTAATTATCCATAAACATGTAATTCTCATAAGTATTTTATATATATATTTATCGGCCATGTATATTTTGACAACAACAACATTTTTGACAAAAAAACAAAATGTTGACTATGATTTAAAAATAATTCAAAATTAATCCCAATTTAAATAAATTTAAAAACATATTCAGTAATTATATATAGACAACTATTCCTTATACGTATTTTATGTGTAATTATCGGCCATGTTTGTTTTGACAAAAAAAAATTTGACTATGGTTTAAATACAATTCAAAATTATTCCCAATTAATTTTGAATCGTATTTAAATCATAGCCGGACAAATTTAAAAACGAATTCATTAATTATCCATGAACATGTAATTCTTATAAGTATTTTATACATATTTTTCGGGCCATGCTTCCATGTTTATTTTGACAACAACAACAATGATTGACAAAAACAAAATTTTGCCTATAATTTAAATATAATTCAATATTAACTCCATTTTGAACAAATCTAATAAGTATTTTATATATAATTATCGGCCATGTTTGTTTTGACAACAACAACATTGTTGACCAAAAAAAAAATGTTGACTATGATTTAAAAATAATTCAAAATTAATGCCAATTTGAACAAATTTAAAAACGAATTTAGTAATTATATATTTAGGTGTTATTATCGGCCATGTTTATTTTGACAACAACAACAATGTTTGACAAAAAGAAAATGTTGCCTATAATTTAAATTTAATTCAATATTAACCCCATTTTGAACAAATCTAAGAACGAATTCAGTATAATTATATATAAACATGTAATTCTCATAAGTATTTTATATATATATTTATCGGCCATGTTTATTTTGACAACAACAACATTGTTGACCAAAATCAAAATGTTGGCTATGATTTAAAAATAATTCAAAATTAATCCCAATTTGAACCAATTTAAAAACGAATTTAGTAATTATATTTAGACAACTATTCCTTATAAGTATTTTATGTGTTATTATCGGCCATGTTTATTTTGACAACAACAACAATGATTGACAAAAACAAAATTTTCCTATAATTTAAATATAGTTCAATATTAACCCCAGTTTGAACAAATCTAAGAACGAATTCAGTAATTATATATAAACATTCCCATAAGTATTTTATATATAATTATCGGCCATGCTTGTTTTGACAACAACAAAATTGTTTGACTAAAAAACAAAATGTTGACGTTGATTTTTGAAAATAATTCAAAATTAATCCCAACTTGAACAAATTTAAAACCGAATTCACTAATTATATATTAAGATGTAATTCTCATAAGTATTTTATACATATTTATCGGCCATGTTTATTTTGACTACAACTACATTTTTTGACCAAAAAACAAAATGTTGGCTATGATTTAAAAATAACTCAAAATTAATCCCAATTTGAACAAATTTAAAAATATATCCAGTAATTATATATAGACATATATTTCTTATACGTATTTTAAGTGTTATTATCGGCCATGTTTATTTTGACAACAACAACAATGATCAAAAAAACAAATTTTTGACTATATTTCAATATTAATCCCAATTTGAACCAATTTAAAAACGAATTCACTAATTATCCATGAACATGTAATTTTCATAAGTATTTAATACATATTTATCGGCCATGTTTATTTTGACTACAACAACATTGTTTGAACAAAAAACAAAATGTTGACTATGATTTAAAAATAATTCCAAATTAATCCCAATTTGAACAAATTTAAAAACGAATTTAGTAATTATATATAGACAACTATTCCTTATAAGTATTTTTTGTGTTATTATCGGCCATGTTTATTTTGACAACAACAACAATGATTGGCAAAAACAAAATTTTGCCTATAATTTAAATATAATTCAATATTAACCCAAGTTTGAACAAATCTAAGAACGAATTCAGTACATTCCCATAAGTATTTTATATATAATTATCGGCCATGTTTGTTTTGACAAAAACAACATTGTTTGACCAAAAAACAAAGGTTGACTATGATTTAAAAATAATTCAATATTAATCCCATTTTGAACAAATTTAAAAACGAATTCAGAAACAATTTATAGACAACTATACCTTATTCATATTTAATGTGTTATTGTCGGCCATGTTTATTTTGACAACAACAACAATGATTGACAAAAACAAAATTTTGCCTATAATTTAAATATAATTCAATATTAACCCCATTTTGAACAAATCTAAGAACGAATTCAGTAATTATATTATATAAACATTTTCATAAGTATTTTATATATAATTAATCGGCCATGTTTGTTTTGACAACAACAACATTGTTTGAACAAAAAACAAAATGTTGACTATGATTTAAAAATAATTCAAAATTAATCCCAATTTGAACAAATTTAAAAACGAATTCAGAAACTATATATAGACATCTATTCCTTATACGTATTTTATGTGTTATTATCGGCCATGCTTATTTTGACACAACAACAATGATTGATAAAAACAAAATTTTGACCATGATTTAAATATAATTCAATATTAATCCCAATTTGAACAAATTTAAAAACGAATTCACTAATTATTTATAAACGGGTTGGTATCGTAAGGCCAAAAATTTTATTAGCGAAAAAAAATATCCCAAAATGCCATCCCGAAAATAATAATCCAAACAATAAAAATCTCAAAACTCATAATACTAAAAATATATTTACCAAGAAAAAAATTGCTCGAAAACAAAATCTCAAAAAAATAAAAATATCGAATTAAAAATCCCAAAATTTGCCGAAAATAAAACCAAATGAGTCGAAATCTGCGCGCGCAGATTCCGACTCATTTGGTTCTATTTTCGGAAAAATTAAATCATTAGATAAATTTTCGTAAGATATATTTTTAAAATATGAAATATATATTACTATTATGTTAACTTATATTTCATTTTCTTATTTTTATTTAACAGTCTTAAATAAATATAAAATTAAATACAAAATTTGGGGTTTTTTTTTTTGAGATTAATTTTTTCGCCCGTAAAATCTAAAATTTACAAAACGTGATTTGGGATATTTTTCGGGCTATTTATTTTGGGCAATTTGAAATTTGAGAAACTGTCTACTAGTAAGTTTTTGATCTAGTCAAAAACATCATTTTGGTAATAAAATTTTCGGGAATACGATGGTATCCCTTTATAAACATGTAATTCTCATAAGTATTTTATATATATTTAATAGCCATGTTTATTTTGACAACAACAACATTGTCTGACCAAAAAACAAAATGTTGACTATGATTTTATAATAATTTCAAAGTCAACCCCAATTTGAACAAATTTTAAAACGAATTCAGGAATTATATATAAACATGTAATTCTCATATGTATTTTATATATATTTATCGGCCATGTTTATTTTGACAACAACAACAATGATTGACAAAAACAAAATTTTGACTATGATTTAAATATAATTCAATATTAATCGCAATTTAAACAAATTTAAACACGAAATCAGTAATTATATATTGGCATCTTGTCCTTATTCGTATTTAACGTGTTGTTATCGGACATGTCTTTTGACAACAACAACGTTTGACTAAAAAAATATGCATACTTAGATCAAATACTCCTCGTTTATCGTATGCTATGCAACATTTTAATGACTGCATACGATAATGTTTACAAACGTAACGTCTTTTTCTTCTTCTACGAAATTTGATTTGTTGATGCATAATGTTTGCAAAAATTTACTTCCTGTATGTTGATCGTCAAATAAATTTGTAGAAGCTAATTTTATGTGAACGATATTTATGCTTGTTCAGCACAGTTGCGTTGTTTGATTGGGGGGATTTTTTGTTGTTCGATCTGTGTTTTTCTTCTCTTTCCTACTATCATAAACCACAAAGATGTGTATACATATCGTGAAAACTGGTACAGTTTTTTTCTTCTGGTTAGTTATTTTGAGGAGTCGAGTTTTGGAAAGCAACTTCATTATTCTCAGAGAGCATAAGCAGTGATAATTAAGTGTCTTAATTTTGTTTCGGTTTTTTTAAAGTTAATAAATAAATAATTCCTTTTTTTTAAATAAATTGTTTTTTTTATTGTTGTTTAAAATTCTGAGAAAACCTGTGTTGGTAAGTATGTTTACTATAATCTCAGCAACTAACCAACCAGGTCTAATTTGTAAAGGGTCTACTATCTGCTTTGTTAGAAGCGGAAATCGCACAAGTGCGTCGGCACACGGGTTTCTTTTCTGCTGGTAGCGCTATACAAAATAAATACTTACTAACCACGTGTATGGGCATGAAGCCAATATCTTTCTTTTTTCCTTGTTCTAATTTAGAGTAATAATGTTACTCTTAATTCCCATTAAACAACCACGGTGGACATGCTAGTAACGTAAGGCATGGACCCCACTGAGTTGGTCTTTTTCCAAATCTGCTAGTTTTCTTGTTTACTCCGCAGTTTGACGTCATAATTCATTCAAAATAGTGGTCAAAAACCCCACTAGTGGTAAACGCATTATTCATTAAATAAAATTATTCTATAAAAAGTCAGGCAATTCCAATCTGTGGTTGGTTATACACAAAATTAGAAAAAGTCACTGCTCATAGTGGTATCTGGCGCTTTTAAGATCGTTTAAACATTTAACTATTATATTTACAAATTATGTGTGAAATACTGCATGCATAATACGTGATGAGGGGTGAGCATATTACAAACGAATAAATTGCTTCGGTTTCAATTTTCTTTATTAAAAAGCACAAAAGTTTTACGAGTATCGCTTTAAGTATATATTCAAAATGACCATTCAACATTTATACTGTGTATTGTTATATGCAGATATCGACAAAAACAAAAATATTTTTTGTTTTTATGTTAAGCAGGGCACAGCATGAACTACCATAGCAGATAAAATATAAGACGATGGCAATAAATTTTTAAGGAAATGATATCGATTTCTCAAGTCAACACATACTCGTGCACAATTCGCTGTAAATAAATCGGAGAATGTAAGAGGGTGATGTGCGATAGATGAATGGAAAATTTGTAAGTCTGACTTTTCAAAAGGAAAATCCATCATACAAAAGGAATTATTCTTTACTGCTTTTTTTTTATTATCCATATTGTTTCAATTTTTCTTATTGTTGTACGAGCGCGCCTTTTCTCTAACATTTTCACTATATAATGTTCGGTTTTCTGGGTGCCTTTTGTACAAAATATATTTTATTTATAAGTATATGCGGGCGGCGGGAACCCTTAAGTGAAATATTAAATTTATTGTATCAATCTTTATGTCAATATGAATAATATTTCTCTTTTATTTATAAATCTAAAAATTCTTTAATGTTCTTTGCCTCCCCAATTATGTATAAATGGTGACGACAAGTTTATATTTGAATTGGGCTTTAATATACATATAACTCATGCAAATCTTATTAATGAGATATCTTATTAAAGATATGATTATTTACGATGGGATGAGTATAAATTGCTTTTGTATATTGATGGTCACAATAAAATTGATTTAAGATTATAAATTTTTGTTGTGCATGATTTTATAGAGAGAAAGAAAATTTGTGTTTAGAGTAATAGTCTTTTGGACAAGTGGTGCAGTGGTTAAAACTTCGGATCTTGGACCGGGAGGTACTGGGTTCGAATCCCATCAGAAGCTAGATGCAAATCGAATTTTCATCATCGATTACATGTTAATAAACACAACTAAGACTCTCTGATGGAGTGCAGAATTCAGCCCCGACCCACCGTCCATGTGAATGTACAGGTTGACATGGAGCATGCAATGTGCAGGTGGTATACTGTAACTGTGTGAGTAGGTGAATAGGTGAATGTGTTAATGATGTGGCGTGAATGCGTGGTAATGGGCCAAAAATGACCTAAGTATCAACCACTGAAACCTAAAACCTAATAGTCTTTTTCAAATTATTGTACTTCCTGGCATTATTGCAATATGTAAAACCTAAAATTTTATTAGTCAAATCTATTAACTCATCAGGTAAGATGACTATTGTCACTAGCATTCAAAATTTTGAATAAAGGAACACTTTTGGTGTACCAACTTCCACAAAAAAAAAATTAGGAGCTAGGCTCTAATCTTTTTTTTTCAAAGAAGCATTAAATAATGACGTCTGTGAAGTTATCCCAGGATTCTATCCCAGAAAATAAAAAAAATCATCAGGAAACACTAATCAATAAAAATCCCATTTGCTCTTGTGTGAATTTAACCCAGCACAGAATTCAAAACAATACAATTGATTCGAAATAAATAGTAATTGGTAAAGTTAACCCAGCCCAGGGGCGAGATGTTGTAACATCACTTTTTTCGATATTTATCGAATATTATATCTCTTTTTCCTTAAATAAAATTGCTTGCCATTTCGCTTTTCAATTTTGCTTCCAATATTGCGATGGCACGCTACTAGAATAAATTGTTTATTTATCTCTTTTTTGTTTTTCGATAAAGTATCACTCATAAAATACGTAGTGATAGAATAAGAGTAGAACGACATAGTGTTTTCTTCGATTAAGTAGAGATCGCATTAGAAACAACGTAATTGATATATGGAAAAAACGTTAAGAACAAAGAGATGTAAATTTCGATAGTATCGAAAAAAGTGATGTTACAACATCCCACCCCAGAATTTATTAAAAATCACGCTAAAAACAAAAATTAAATTCGTTACTTTTAAATAATGAGAATTTTAGCCAGGTAAACGTTATGTCAACAGAACAAGTATTTGTACGAAATAAAATTACAATAGACATGATAAAGGTACTTAGCACGTTAAAAGTACAATATAAATTTGTCGAATTAAGGCTATGTGTTTTTAACATCGTCATACTCCTGCCGCCTTACTTTTAGAAAAGTTAGAAAAAAATTGTTCCGTGGCAATTTTGTGAAATTGGGACCTGGGCCAGAAATATCCATACAACTCGTATTTGAGCAAAAATTACATTCAAATTTCGCAAGTTACGAGGGTCCAATTTCACAAAGTTGCCACGGAACGATTTTTTTCTAACTTTTCTAAAAGTAAGGCAGGAGTGAGATGATGTCAAAAACTGATAGCCGAAATCCGACAAATTTATACTTTTAACGTGCAAAATTTAAATGTTATTTTTATTCAAATACGAGTTGTATGGATATTTCTGGCCAAAGGCGCAATTTCACAAGGTTACGACGGAACGATTTTTTCTTACTTTTCTAAAAGTAAGGCAGAGGAGTATGACAATCTCAGAACTACATAGCCTTAATCCGACAAATTTATACTTTTAACTTGCTAAGTACCTTAGTCTATTGTAACGACTATTAGTTTTGTTTTTAACATGATTTTAATAGATTCTGGGCTGGGGTAACTTCACCAATTACTACTTATTTTGAATCAATTTTAACAAATTCTGTGCTAGGCTAATTTCACACAAGTTTTATTGATTATTGTTGCATGATGATTTCTTTTTTAATTTTCTGGGGTAGAATCGTCGGATAACTTCACATACGTTAAATAATGGGAGATATGGTCAGTCGGTATTTCTTTCACTCTAGCAATCAATTTTTTACTCTTTTCATCTAGAACTCTCAAAAACTTATCCCACTAAACTTATCTCAAGCCATCCAATTGCGCCAACTGCCTTAGGAATCTTCTTTATACATGCATTACGGCGACTGCATTCAACTGAAAAACGCTTCCAAAAAGGTCAAAAGTTTGCTTCAATGTATAGGTATACAAAAAGTATATGGCCATATATACAACTGGGCTATTTGAAAATAATAACCGAAGACCAAGGTAGACACCACATCATGGCTTCGTGAAGAGCGATAGTAGTACGACCAATCTGAGAGTGGTGTTTGATGGCACATGCAAAACGAGCAGCGGATCCTCTTTACCAAATTTTATGTAGCTTCAGAAAATACAGAATTTAAATAATGGCCGGTGTCGAGAAGATGTGTCGACAAGTTTTTGTAGCACTATAGGACACGAAATACCAACGAATAATATATATGGCGAGAATCATCGAATACTCCATTTATCTCGTACCGAAGGGCAAGTCCACATTTTATCTGCCAACATATTACTTAACAAATCAGCAAACAATTACGACCATCAAATAATCAGAAGCAATGAACCGTATTAAGAACTAAATGTACGTTGGCGATCTAATGAGAGGAGCGGATACCGCCGCAGTTACAATATCAAAAATACCTTGCTGAACTAGATAAATACCAAAAAAAATATTATTGAGATTGAAGAAACCAGCTGTTTAGATCATTAAGTATTGGGACTGCACGTGAATCCTAAAACAGGATTTTTCCAATTTATGGTAAATCTAAATGAACAGTCAACTATACGCAAACGTGGAATTATGTCAAAAGCTACTGGCCCTTTAAATATGAGATAATTTTCATAAAATCGAGCGAATCAAGTTAGAGAAGTATCTAGACTAGGGTGGACCAAATTTTCAAAAGTTCCAGTTTCTAACGGGATACCCCCTAGAAATGTGAGGTTATGCTAAAAACTTAAACAGAAAAAATATTGGGTCGATCGAAGGTCGTTTAGAAGTCGCAACTTGAGCGCGAAGTTCGATAAAAATGGTATTTTTTCAATTTTTCACTTTCAAACGAACATAAAAATTATTTAAAAAAGTTTTTCAGACTAAATAAAAATTGCGGTAATTACCTTTCCAAAACATTAAAGATATCGAAAATCGGTTAACAAATAGCGAGATTATTGCCAAATTTCCATAATATAAAAACAAGTCAAATTATTACTATTTTTTTTTTTATTATTATAATGCATAATGTTTCTTCTATACAATGATATTATAAATTAATTTTTAGTATTAAAATAATCAATCTAAGTTGATATTCTACCCATTAAGGCTGCCTTGGTGTATGTTGGAAACTTCTGTGTGTAGGCCTTTACGACTTGTATTAAATATTGCATGTCATCTTCATTTCTTGTCAATTTCTTATTATAATCTTGTATTAACTTAACACCACGTTCTGGATATCATTTACGACTTTTATTTGATTGATAATCTTCATTCCGTTCTTGAAATTATCATCCCGAGGCCACATATCCGGATCTTTGTTTAAGAAATCTGTAGAAATATTGAACATTTTGAAAAGATCGCCACTGTTTGGTGTAACAAAATCTGCTAGTTATTTCTTAATAAATGTTTTTACATCAACAATTTTCAACTCGACGCGCTTAATTGACTCGGCCTCTACATTTCTTTTCAAATCCAACAGTTGCACCATTCTTCTTTTCTCTGCTGTTTGAGATGTTTTGATATCCGGGATTTCTAGGTAGTTAAGTTCTCGATGTTCACAATGTCGCAAAGTAGAATATAACCCTTTCTTCACTTTTACGATAAATAAAACTTGTGTATATACGTTATAAATCGTATTACGCTTATCTTTATTAGGTTTTTATTTTACCCGGTAAATAAATTCTTTTTGAAGATGGTTTCTGTTCGAGTGTTGTAAATGAAGTGTTAAATTAATAAATTTTATTTTCTATGAAATCAAATTGCTGCCAACACAAAATAAAAATGCTAAATAAATTAAACGTCGAAATTCAACCATAGATGGCAGAACGATTGACAAAAAGGAACATCTACCGTGTTGTCGGTAATATAGGTTGACTCTTTATCGACCACGAATCAGCTGTCATATTCTAATGACAGATGGTAAGTTTGGTAACAATTTGATTTTAATTTATAACTACCTTTCTTTCAGAAATTAATGAATGTGTTTTAGCAATCAACAAAATTGGGTATAAAATCTATACAATACGCTATTACAAGATAAGTATAAATAATATTATATACATCATTAAATCTAAGTTACATTTTTATATTTTCTTTTCAGCTCGTACACCCCTCGTCTTCGACATCTGCGCTAGAGACGTTTTCGTCGAAAAAAGAGGATGCGATGCTTTCGTCGGATAAATACCACAATTGGCCAGATATTTTATTCAGTACAGCCATCGCCAACTTTTCGTCATGTGTTTTGTACAAATAAATATCTCGTAAATAGTTGAAATCCAGCTGTGGTGCTTTAGCAGCTTTTGTGCAATGGAACCAAATTTTCACATAAAATCTTACGACAAAAATTGCAAATGTCCCGTAAATTCTTCTGTTTTTGTGCTGTTAACAAAAAATTCCACCCGAAAGATAAATACTTTCAATACATAAATGGCTTTGGACATCCAGCGAGCATGATGCATAGGCCCCGGCAGGTGGAAACGGACATTTTCAGTTGGTATCATGCCCAAAAAAATTAAAGTTATTTCCAATAATTCTTTGTAGTCATCACGAGCATGTTCCTTCGCCAATTCGTTGTTACAAAAATCCGCTAATTCCGCTTTCGCACCACTTAATTGTATATGAACGTTGGGATCATCTATGCCTGCTTTAAAATTATTCTTATTCAAGGAATTCCAGTCATTCTTGAATCTCACAAATAATGAAACATTTACTCCCGATGTATTGCCCATTTTCGATTCAATTGCAGCGCGTAATGTAATTTCACATATGTAATGTCGACAACGAAGATATAATAAACTTCGTTCCAGTTTCTGCTCTAAAATAATAGCTGCTACATTTATTCTTCCAGTATTTGAATATGTTGTATCGAAGCAAGCCGCCACGACATTGTCAGCTATTCTCCAATCAATTAAGCTTTGGAAAACAGCCTCCGCCATTTCCAAACCAGTTGCTCTTGATATTTTGGAAACGCCCAATAATTGTTCTCCATCTATATGGGAAATATTCACCGGCAAACGATCCACGGTCTGCGTTCTAGATAACTCCGGAAGTAATTTTCCATCCTAATGTACTACGCCTGTTGTAAACTTGAAAGTCGATTTAATTAATTCTGCTTTTTCTACTCTATTTGTTTCACGAAGACGCCTCAGTGTTGTTCGACTCAAAACAAGGTCATCAACAGAATGTCCAAAACTTTCGGCAACGGCACTGATTAAATGCATTGCTGCACGATCTGTAATCTCCCACTTATCCAAAGCTGACAATATTCTAATTCTAGGAGTAATGAAACATTTGCTTCCTATAAAGGCTCTTTCTGCGCTTAGCACGAGCAAATCAATATTTTCGAAGCTCATGTCGTTATCAGATATCTTTTCGTTGTCACTTTGCGATGGTGAAAATAATGTTTGTGAGTCTATTGGAATTGATTTACGTTTTTCTTCAAGATGTTTTCGTTTACGATTTTTTTCTGCCATCAGACGTTCCGATTTCCGCAGCCTATTAAAGTAAGCCGAAAGTTGCCAGCCGAAAGTGAAAAAATCAATAATGCAGATAGTGTCTCGACTATGTCAGCCGAAAGTTAAATAAATTAACCTTGTTAAAGTTAGCCGAAAGATTCCAGCCGAAAGAAAATGCAGATAGTGTCTTGACTATTTTTAAACTCTCTTTATACTCTCGCTCCTATCGATTTTTAAATTCCCATAAACTGAAATAATTTCTCCTTCACCCGAATGATGTAATTCGATCCTAGATTCTCCTAAATTCGAGTTCATGACTGCGAGTTTTGCTGTATTCAAGACACTATCTGCATTATCTTTCGGCTGGAAACTTTCGGCTAACTTTAACAGTATGATTTCCGCTTTTCTTTTTCAATTTTATATTGCCTGACTCCATCCAAGTATCCGAGGCGCCCTTTCTTACGCTGTGACAAGAGGAATCGCTTGTCGTCTTCACTAGTCATCATGGATAAGGCATTAGTATGGGCGATATCGAAAATATCATCCAGTTTACTAGTAAAGGCAATTTCTCTTTCGCGGTAAACTTTTAAAGGTTTATTTTTATTATTTAGAAGATTTTTCCACTCATCATGCAATTGTTCCAATTTTTCAATAGAATGTTGTTCGTTTTTCCTGGAATTCGTGCTTTTGCCCAAAAAATAGACACTTCCTGGATTGTCAGAGCTGCACTTTCACGAATAGTTAATTTTACAGTATTGTGATTGTAAAAAAAAGACACAAAACTTGCTTTTTTGATGGTAACTTAGCACCAATAATTTGACAGTACTCATGCCCAAGAAGATAAATTTCTGTAGTGGACCGTAAATTAGCTGCCATTTTATCAACTGTAATAGCAAAATATTAATAAAACTGTTAAAATGACTAGATTTAATTTCTACAAATTTGTGTCCTTTTCTCGAGAGATTTGGATTTATACTGAAATAAATTTGCATTTATTTTATTTATATAGTACATATAAGATACAATGAAATATATTGGCCATATCAGATCATAATTAGTGCAGTAGGCGGATTTAAATTTTAAATACAATAACTAATGAGACAAATGAGTCATAAGGACTTAACATAGTTGGGTTTTATGATAATGGCATCACAAATCACAACTATGGTAGCTTCTCATGACTCATACGGTTTTTTTGACATCATAAAACATTCCTTTGTTTATTCGTTATACCTCATTTTTATTTATTTATTTATTTTTTTTTGTAGTTTTGAAGATAAATTCCAGGATTTTAAAAAAATCGTTTATTATTTAGGTTTTTAATAGTTTAGAAAATTGGCAATAATCTCGCTATTTGTTAACCGATTTTCGATATCTTTAATGTTTTGAAAAGGTAATTATATCCTCTATTGACCGAAATTTTTATTTAGTCTAAGAAAAAATTTTAAATAATTTTTCTGTTCGTTTGAACGTGAAAAATCGAAAAAAACACCGTTTTTATCGAACTTCGCGCTCAAGTCGCGACCTCTAAACGACCTTCGAACGACCCAATATTTTTTCTAGTTAAGTTTTTGGCATAACCTCACATTTCTAGTGGGTGTCCCGTTAGATATCTCAACACTTTTTTTCCCCAAATAAACGTGGGCAACCCTACTAGACACATGTGTAACCAACCAGATAATTTTACATGGATTCTCCGATGCATCAAAATGTGCTTGTGGCCAAATATTCAAGTCAAATGAGGATACCGTCATTAAACTTTTATTAAAAAAAAATATTTGTAAAAAAATCAAATACAAAATCTCAAATTCTTTTCTATAAAACTCAATTTATTTACAAAACGTTATGTTTAAATTGTTTGGCTCTTGTAATTTAATTTGCCCGATAGTACGATTCCACGGCTAAATAAATTTAAATCACCTGTTTTTGTTTTCTAAAACTTAAATAAAAATTAGAAAGCCCGTTGACTCATAAAAAAAATTAATAATTACCTAAACCATTAATGACTTCGCCTGCTTCGGGGTCTTTACAATAGCACTCATCAGTTTGTTGCTTTTTACGCAGATCAATAGTCGCATTTCAATTTTTGTCTCTTCAAAGCTTAGGTCATTCCTTTGTGTTAAGGCTCTTTAGTACCAAAATTTCCTATCTATCATGTTTTCCCATGTATAAAGTTTCAACTCCATAAGCGACCTCTTAAATATTATAATTTACGAGATTTTAAATCTGTTTTGCTAATCACTTTGTTTTTGAGCGTAACTATGCTTCACAACGTTTCACGAATGTAAAATTACTGACGCTATTGCTGTTTTATGCGAATCGAAAAAAAAACCATTCGTGTTATTAAAAAATGGCAGAAAGTTCATACCAAAGTGTAAAATATACCAAAAACGTTAACAAACACAGTTTTATTCTCTATAGTTGACTAAATTTTCTGTATCCGCATATGTGAGGCGTACCAGTTTTGAGTTTTAATCGTTTTACTATCACAATATGTGCATTCGTATATTGTTTATTTGATTCAGGCTTTAAGTGGATCTTGAGTTGTCGTACAAGCATTCGTCTGACAGACAGATAAATTTGGCATTATTGTGCACATTAGGAATGATGTGCTGCCGACTAAGAAATTATTTTTTGTATATGGCGCAGGTGTAAATTTTGTCTTTACTGGTCTTCTTACCTCACTGTCGATATCAGCAACATCATAGTGGTATCCTTCGATATACAAATGAGATTCAGAAGGTTGATCTTTAGTGTGCAAATCGACACATTCTTCTTTCGATGTAGGGCCTTCCTGTTTGATCGAAATCAAAAATTTTTTGATTGTGTTGATTCAAAGAAAAATAAATGTGAAATAATTTTTTTGATCTGTTCAGCGTCAACAGATTTTATATCGAAGTGAGAATCTACCCCCAATAGGAAAATGTACCTTCGAGTGGGCCACATATCCTGGAATGTTTAAAAGTGTAAGGGCTATAGAGTCGAAAGTTGTTTGCTATACCGCCATATCGGTGGCAGGGCATCTTCGGCAAGAATATTAATTACATCAGTTTTCCCAAGCAAAATTTTTGATTTTTTACAGGTGTATGAGGAATTTTTATTTTTGATGATGACCCAGTATTTTTTTGGATCTGCAAAATAATCATAAATAACGTATTAATATTTTTATCAATGAAAAAATTAACTGCTGTGCTTAGTTAGCGTTGACCTAAAGATTTCACATATTTCAAATAATGCAGAACGTTGACCTATTGCGATGACATTTGCAAAAAATCTTTAATTGTCCTTCAATATTTTATTTACAAACCCCCTAGCTAATAAATTTATCTAGACCCACACAAAAAAGACTCCCAGCAAATAAAACACAAACTACAATGTATAATCATATCGTCATCAATTTTCAGAATTATACGAGTAATCCATTTGCGTTATACAAAATATAAAAATTAAAGTTCCTAAAGATAAAAATAATCCGGCATAATGTTGTGAACAGTGTAACAATATAAATCCTAATTTATAAACAATTTTCAACTGCGAAAATTGTCACAATAAAACGGAAAATTATACTGTTATACGTGTACATAGTTATATAGCCAAAAGCTTTTAAATGTTGTGATATTTTTTAATTTCCCAGTTATAACAACATTTATAATTCTTATATATACCCCCGAAAAACACGTGTAATTATAGGATTATACAATAAAAAAAAATGTTAAAAATAGAAATGCGAAACGACATAACCGTTTAGTATAAAAGCTCACCAGGGAAATATTTAATAAAAACACTTTTTCCGTTGAACAATTAAAAATTTTGTTCTTCTATTTAGAAATTCCACGTTTATTCAAATATACATTTTCTACCTACATATCTAAGTTTGTGAAAATGAAAATAATGTTTCTTGGTGGCGAATACATTCATAAATACGTATACGAATAAAATAAGCACTAACACAATAAATTAAAATATTCTGGGCATATGAATAAAACAGCAAATACAATTTTAAATATGGCTTTTGTCTGTAGGGGATGCACCAATTCATTACTTAATTATATTCGTTTACTGTTATTATAAGAACATCACGTTTAAACTTTATAGGTTTTAGTTGGAGAAGAAAATAAAACGAAAAACGATAGAGCATAGTGCTTTCTACTTACTCTTCTTCTTGATTTAAATAAAAAAAAAAATCCTTACTCCCATGCAAATATCTTAGTAAGAATTGCGATGAGGCATACATTTTAATTTTTTCTATGTATTCAAGTTACATTTAACTTTAGACAGAAACCCATAAACTATGTTTTACTCCAAAATATTTCTCCTAGTTTGTTAGGAGGTGAGGGCTGAATTAGTTTGTAATAAGTAATGTTATACACATTACTTTGGGATTCGCTCATAATTATGTTTATTTAAGGACAAAATCGGTCAATGTTCGACAATAAGTAGATATAACATTTTAATTGCTCCGAAGTCTTTAAAATCGGAGTTATGTATTTACGAAATAGGTTAACTTTCACCACACACAGTCTATTTTTTTTGTAAAAGTACATTTCTGGAAAATTGAGTGTTCGAGAGGTAACCATCCATATGTCACTTAGTCCCCTGATGAGGAATAAATATAAGGTGAAATTTCAGCTGTTCCATAAATTGGAAGCTTCAAGTTTTTTTCTAAATGAGCCCTCTGAAAATGGCAGCCTCTGTGGGACCTTTATCTTCTTGAAAATATTTTGAAAAGTATAAAATTTACAAGATTTGCAACAATACCTGCCTAGATCATTTTTCTAAATTTTAAGTGGAAATGAAGATTTTTGGAAAAAAAAATTTGTACAAAAATTCGGTCGAACTAACTGATCTGGGTGAAACTTCATAGGTACTTATGCCTTTTTTAAAAATTGGTAGATCTCAGTGATCTTGTTCGAAATCCATACGAGCTTGTAATCGTAAATTTTGCAAAGAGTTTTAAAAGCATTAAATATTCACCAACATCGGTTCCAATCAGTTATTCAAAATTTAGGCAGAAATAATGTTTATTTTCTAAACTGTATTGATTTCCAGCAGTGCGATTAATATGCATAATACATGGTGTCCCAGAAGTGAACGAGCTCATTTCCAACCAAAACATCCAAGACAATTTTTTCGAATTGTTGAAGGTGCAAAAGTTATGAGACTTCTAAAAATGAATCTAAAAAACAAAGGTTTTTTTGTTTAATTTCTATTTTAATATGGTCTAGAAAAGAGTGCCTTTCAAACAGAATCATTTTTCTTACCTACATTATTATTATGCCACATAAAGAAATGGGTTTGTAAAGTCTTTTTGTTTCTCAAAACTTTTTGTTGATGTTTAAGCGACGCCAGTGGGAAAACAATACACTACAGAAATTTAACCCACTTTCAGTAAAACATGCAATACTAATGCAGACTTTTACATCGAAAATACTAAAACTTTTGATGGAAACAATCTCCTCTATCACTCCGCTTCGTTTGATCGTCAGCTTCTGGGGTACTTTGCATATTCAATACTAGAATATGCAAGGTATCTCAGAAGTGGACGATCAAACGAAGCAGAGTGATAGAGGAGCTTACACGATAAAATATATTTTGATATTTTGTTGTGCGGGCACGAGCATTAAATTTTCTATAAAAGGACTAAAAAATGCTTAAAAAGTGTTGAAAAGGCACATACGATAAATTACCTTTTGTAATTGAGATTTAAAACACCTGAGATAGAATCATGGAAATTGGGTATCATGCTTGAAGAAGAGCAATTTTATTGAGAGTGGATTGTATGAAAGCTGTTTGGTTGTGGAATACATCAAACATATAATTCTGATATTTCTGCATTTAATCATAACAGACAAATGTTTGATGTTCTCTTGAGTGCAATAAATTTGACTGTGTCTTGACGAATGGGACTGGACGTATATAAGAATGAGTATAAATTTATTAGAATGAATTAAATAAGAGTGTAAATGAGGATCGATGTGTAAAAATTGTATAAAAGGATTAAAATAAAATGTAAAAGTTAAAAAATTGTAAACATTTGATAAACTGGGCCAGATGGTGTCAATTTTTGGGGCTAGTGCCAAATAAAATTAAATATAAAATTCTCAAACGTAATCACATCTATAGTATGCAAATTTCCGCCAGGTTCAAAAGGTTCTGAAGTTCTCCAGGCCATGAAAGTTTTAACACGTTCTGCATGTTTTAATTTTTATAGCATTACCCGTGTACATTTGCTAAGATCGTTCTTGTGATGCATCTGATAAATCTGCCGTTCAATTCGCTTTTCACATATGTGTAGGTTACGGCCGGTGATAGAATTAAAGGCACCCAGTCGTACCTTTAACACGCTTATATAGCGAACCACTATTGCAAAAACAAAAACGTTAGCTTCCATCGCTGCGCTAGTCTGATGACAAGTCGCATATTTGAAATATAGGGTTTATGGCGGTAATGACTAATCGTGACATGTATAGTATCCATTACTATAAACAGAATATCCTCTGCCCGCCCCATGATTCATTTATCGTTATACCCAGGCTTCACTGCAGGGAGATATGAATCAGTGTTTTTTCCTCTGAGTCAAGGGCTTTGTGAGACTTGGTTGAACTTGAAAAACTACTTGATAGTTGCAACACCGCATTTCTAAAAATTTAAAGTAGATTAACGGAATTATAAAATTTTATTAAATTTTACGATCTAAATATATCGACCAAGTAACGAATAAATGGAAAAAAACATATTGTGATATACCATTCTATCTTCTTAAATAAAGCGAAGAGAAAACATTTAAACCTACATTATGTGATCATGTGGTGTGATCATGTGTAAGAGGTTTTTGATGTTGTTATAGTAAAATCAAAACTAGGGTTTTATTAAACGATATTTTAATGGAGAACCCAACTATTCATCCCATGCATAGTGTTTTCTATAATGTGGTTTAAATGCCATAGAATTACCTTAACTGTAATATTTGACGTTTGTGAAGACCAGCAATCATTTCTCTAGTGGTAGTGAAGGTCAGTTGTAACAATATCATTTTACGGCAACTATACGTATACACAGCCTTGTTTTGTTGTAGAAACAACTACTGTAGTGTCTGAAAGTACTCTTTGCAGTTAAGTCGCAATTCAAACGTCAGAAAAATAGTGAAAATTAAATTTAACATTTTTTCGGTTATTTATTGGTAAGTTTCTTAAAATACGTTTACCATATTATGTGGCTTATTAGGTTAAGCGCACAAATAATAGTCGTGTATTAAAAATCATGAATAGGCCATTTGAAACATTTTTCAAAGTGGTCGTTTGCAACATGTTACAACAAAACGAAAGAAACCGAAACCAAAAGTAAAATTAAGTCGCAAAAAGAGATTGTTCCCCAAGGCCTGAAGAACGATAGTGCATTTGCACTATCTGCTGTGGAAAGTATTCCGAATCCAATCCAAACGGTAAATGGATAGAATGTACGTCATGTCGACTTTAAGACCATGAAAAATGTGTGGCGCAAAAGTCCATCAACATTTGTGTTCAATGCTGCAACTGCGATTCGGGATAATTCCTTAACATTTTATTTGCCATTAATTTGATAATGTTATCGTTATGTTTTTAAAATAAAGTTTAATTTAAATATATTAGATTTATTTCTTCATTTTGATTGTGTTACAACCGGTTACTGTTTCAATCGGTGCAACGTAAAGGACAATTGTAACATTTAACCTTCTCTATTATTATGTTTAAAAGCTTAAATATATAGAAGATATGGTAAATTACGTTTTTAGGGTGTTAGGTAAAAAAATTGTGTGGTGTTCATGTAGGTCACTTTTATTCTTGGAAGCCCAAAACTTTTCATTTAATGGCAAAAATTCAAAAAATGCTATACGTTTGTACCCACCCTCCTATACAAGCAATGAAAGTGTATTGATGAAAAACTTGCGACCGCTAAATAATCATAATAAATTTATCAGATTAACCATTGTTCATGCACGTTCCGCATAATATTTGCTTCTCATTTAAAATTATACGGCAGTGGCCAATTTTTTATGTGGTACTCAGGATGTGGAGAATGCAGTAGAACTATTACGGAAAAGCGAACTAATCTAATGAGCTAGATAATCCCATGGAAATTTGTTTAGTAGCTTCTAGGGTTTTTGTATCAATGTACTTATCTTCCCATATCAAGGCTTTTTAAAAAAATAGTTCAGAAATTACGGCTTATAAAGATCGACTGGTTTAAAAAACTTGAAACTTCGAAACAATTTAAATATTTTAAAACGTAAATGTTCTGCGTTTTACCCATCGTATTTAAAAAGGTGTCCAACTTCTTAACAAAACAATTGGTTCGACATTTTGGTAACCTGTATATTTCATATTTCCTGTTCGAATTTTCTTTTTTTTAAATACCAGTTCTTAATAATAATTAAATCACATCAGAATCATCCATTAAAAATCTCACTGAAATCTTTTTTTTTTTCATTATACATTTACTTTGCTTTCTTATTTTATGCTTTAATTTATTGTTATTATTTTCTACTGTCATAATTTTCTTAAATGGTCCCGAACATTTTAGAAGAATATCAAAATACAAGACATAAAAATACATACAAAAAAGTCACACAGCAACGCACCAACTATAACGAAGTATTAAAGGAATTATTAGGAATCAAAATGAGGCAAAAAAAAATCCCAAAAGAAAAATATGATAATTTTTTAACGGAAGGGTGAAAATATATACGAGAACATAAAAAACATTAAAACGAGCATAAAAATAAAATGATTTCTTTTAAGACATTCATTTATTTTTTTACCAAGAAGAGTACCAGAAATGATACACAAAAAAAAGTTACAAAGATGTTCTAACTTATTAGGCAAAATGTATATTATTATGATAGAATTTAGAACACAGGGAATAAGAAAGATTTCTTCTTTACTAATTTTTTATTGTTAGTGTTGTTGTTTCTGGTTTCATGTTGTTCCTCATATAAAATAATGTGCTCCGCTCGGATACGGTATTGTTTCATAAAAATTTGTTGTATTTAAAAAAAAATATTTATACTTTTTTGGCACAATAGAGTTTTGTGTGTTGTCTTCTGTATCTTTATATAATATGTTAAGATGAGAACATACATATTTTTAGTCTTACATTTTCTAGTATATTATGTTTATACATATTTATTGTTCCTACATATAGTTCCTTGTTGTTCTGTGACTCTCACTCATATATTACATAGAAAAATGTTCCTCTTCCTTTCATATTTAATTCTGGATCAAATAAATTCTTATTAAAAATTAGATATAACATTGTTTAGTATTAGTTAGAAAATGTAGCATATATTATTATGAATATGTATATATGTATGTTAGCATTGTATAAAGTTTTTATGTTCGTTATGCTTTGGTAAAGTATACTATAAAATGTTCTGTTTTATTTTTTGGTTTATGTAATATGTTTCGAGATTGTCTTAAAGAAATAAGGAAGTTGTAAAAGTAATTAGGCAAAAATTACATGCATGTTCTTATTAAAGAAAGTGTAAGCATTATAATGAGACACATGGCACTTATAAAACATTTCGTTATTGTATTACCGAACACAAATAAAATATAACCATGTATATAGTGGATTTGTTACCCACGAAAACTTAACCGAGATCTTAGAAAGAAACTGTAGCTAGCAAAAAATTTATGCTACTTGAAAATAAAAATTCGAAAATGCATGCATCTTTGTTACATCTCAAAGAAAGTTAAATATTGTAATAACAAGTAAAAATGATGGACAGTTGTATGTTGAGAATTAGTTTATCTAATGATAAAATGCATACAGTTTTCAAATTTTGCTGGAAGCTTTCCACATGCGGAAAGTGAACAATTCTCTTTATTTTTCAAAATTAAGTAGTGAGACGAAAAATGAGTCAATTTGAAAAAGGATTTAAAGTTAAATTAAAAAATTATTTCCATGAAATGCATTGATTGTGTATGGTGAATTGCTGAATATAGCACGAAATTCTAAGCTTTTATAGTTTATTAACAAATTTAATATAACATGCACGAAGTGAATATTCGTGTTCATCAAACCAATTTAAGTAAAGAAATCTCCATCATTAGTAGTAAATAAATAAATTACTAAAATAAAATACTTAACTTTAAATTTTTTTAAAGTAACAATTTTAATATTACATGCACGAAGTGAATATTGGTGTTCATTACGGCAAATTAATTTAAAAATCGCAATATGGTATCGTAAATAAATAATTTTTTGAGTTAGCATTAAAACTGAAATTAAAATTTTTTAAAGTAACACATTTAATATTACGTGCATGAAGTGAATGTTCATTAAGTCAAATTAAGTAAAGAAACCTTCATCATGAATAGTAAATAAATAAATTGTTGGTTTAACTTTAATACTGAAATTTAAATTTTTTTTAAGTAACAACTTTAATATTACATGCAAGTAAATGCATTTCATGCATTTCAATTGGGCACGGCAACAAGCACTCGATAATTTTGGACCGCGCACAACCTTTGGATACGACATTTTATACTGAAAATGTACATTTTGAACCACCGCTATATCTTGCATACATTTTATGGTGATTACGCGTACTTTGGCGCAAACAGAAAGTAGCCGGCAATACTTAATTCAACATTAATTGAACTGAGGCATTGGGATTATAATGCGATACTACTAGCATCCGTGAATTTGCTAGAATATACAAATTCCCAACCAAGTTCATTGGCGTATTTTACATGGTCCTTCGAGCCGGATCGGCGCCAAATACCGGTCTTTGATAAAACTGTAAGTAAGAACGTTAATAATTCATAAGTGCCAAATACAAACGTGAAATAGTGTTTGAAAGAATTATAATTTCAACCGTGAACTCTTAATAATTATCTAATAATATCGAGAAATCTGTGTGCATAAAAAGTGAATTAACTGTGAATAAATTATTGCGTTCTTTGCCACTTTTTGGTGAATCATTAAAATGGCGGAAACAAGAGCATTGAAGCGTATTCTAAAAAGCTACGAATCAATTAAAGCGCAAGTTGTAACATTCACCGATAATACTCGCATAAATGAAGTTAGAGCATGCTTAGCTATATTATCCGATGAGTGGAAAGAATTCCAAACTCTCGAGAAAACGCTCAAGGGAAGAAAATCGAAAGCAGTCATTTTGATTTAAGGAAAAGGCTTTTCCATTGGGAAAAATTAATTGAGGAAAACAATGCTCAAGGGAATACCACGATGGAGGAAATGCTATTAAACGAAAGCAATTTTATTCAAGAAATATCCTCGATTAATAGAAGAGAAAGTGAAGTTCGTTTGCCGCGCGAAAATATTCCCTCATTCAGTGGGGAGTATTCCGAATTTCCATCGTTCCGCGATCTTTTTGAGGCATAAATTCATAATAACACACATATTTCGAAAGTACATAAGCTGCAATACTTAAAGGGTCTACTGAAAGGAGAAGCGTACGCCTTGATTAATCACTTTACTGTTACAGACGCTAATTATGATGAAGTATGGGACAAGATAAAGGCAAGGTACGATAAACGTAAACACGTAGTGCACGCGTTATTAAAACAATTTATGGAACAATCAAACGTATTACCAAACTGCACCAAATCACTTCATCATTTGTCAGATAGCTCCGATGAAGTAACGAGAGGGCTAAAGGTGCTTGGGGATCAAGCTGAAGGGCGTGATCCGTGGCTAATTTATATTTTAACAAATAAATTAGATGTCGATACGAAAGAGGCATGGGCCCACGAGACTGCTGAGATAGACTTTCCTATGCTCAATCAACTATTTAAATTTCTTAATAAAAGAAACGATGCTTTAGAAAGTTTAAATGCAGGCCAAGTAAAACGCCCCAATGCTTCGAAACGAGTCAGTTTTTTGATGTCGCAATCATACACAGTTGTTTGTCCCTTATGTTCAGGAGAGCATTACCTAGGTAAATGCGAGACATATATGGCTACCCAGTTCTAAGCGAAAACAGTTAGTAGCAGACAAAAAATTGTGCTTCAACTGTCTTTCGTCTATTCACCAATCAACGGTTTGCAAATCTAAATATAGTTGCAGAATTTGCAGACGACGACATCATTTAACGTTACATTCTGAGCCTACGGTGGAAAATCAAGAGAACAAGTCAACGGTTTGTTCAACGGGGCAACAAGAATCATCAAGCTGCAATGCGATGTTAAAAGTGAAACATTTATCGATTGGACAACCTCAAGCGATTCTACCAACCGCAATTGTGTTAGTGAATGATAAATTTGGAAAGCAACATAAATGTCGAATACTGCTGGATTCAGGATCCCAATGTTCATTTATTTCTGAGAATTGTGCACACATGTTACAAATAGAAAGGCAAAGAGCAAATGTGAATATAACGGGTCTTACATCTGGCACTATGGTTTCGAAAGGAAAGGCGTGTATAATGATGAGATCCCTATATAATCCCAGTATACAAACAAAAATGACAAAAGTAATCTACCAAGATACCCCATTGATATTCAGGATAAAAGGTTAATTGAAAATATAGAGTTGGCTGACATCAATTTCGACACTCCAGGTCCCATAGACTTTCTAATTGGAGCTGATCAATTTTTCACAATTCTTGAGAATGGCAAAAGGCAATTTAACTCTATACTTTTACAGAAAACTGTGTTTGGTTGGATAGTATCTGGTAAACCGAAATCTGCACCAGATGAGAATGCTTTATGTTCCTACACGTCTCTAAATGTGCAAATTGATGTAAATGTTGACGAAATTCTTCAAAGGTTTTGGAAAATTGAAGAGATACCAAATACTGACAACGTTTCTCCAGAGGAAGCTGAATGTGAGGAAATTTACGACCGTACACATAAAAGGCAGAAAGATGGCAGATATATGGTTAAACTTCCATTTAAAACTAAATCACCAAAATTGGGGAACTCCTTAAAAGTCGTAACACACCGTTTCCTATCACTGGAACGCAAGTTAAACTATAATTCGAAATTAAAGGAACATTATGTCAATCAAATCAGAGAGTATATCGAAATGGGGCATATGACGGAAATTTTTCAACATGATACCATAAATGATTCGCGTTCGTACTATCTGCCGCATCATTCTGTGATCAAAGAAACTAGTGACACTACAAAGGTTCGAGTAGTTTTCGATGGCTCAATCAAGAGCTCAACAGGCGTTTCTCTAAATGACAAATTGGTGGTTGGTCCAACCATTCAACCAACATTATGGGCTACACTTATGAGGTTTAGACAACACCGAATCGCGATCACTGCCGACATCGAAAAATGTATAGGCAAGTTTTAGTATTCCCTGACAATGCAGACTATCAACGTGCTTTATGGCGTGAACATCCTAATGAGAAAATAAGACATTACAAGCTAAATCGCGTCACATTTGGACTCGCTTGTTCTGCATATTTAGCGATACGCACTCTTCAGCAGTTGGCTCGTGACATTGGAGAAGAGACAATCACTCAGCATGTCAGGAACGATTTTTACGTTGACGACTTTTTATCTGGTTCTTGTGATCTAGAAGGTGCGGTTCGACTCAAAGAAATGATGATGAAAGTTTTGCTACAAGGAGGTTTTGTATTGCGAAAATGGCAATCTAATGTAGAATGCCTGATGTAGGATCCAAAGAAATAACAACAAAATTATGCAGTGATGGTGGCAATTCGGCAGTGACGATTCTGGGATTACATTGGCATCCTACATCTGATGTATTAACGTTCAGGGTGTGTCCAGAGCAAAATACAGAGATAACAAAGCGGAAAATAATATCCGAAGCTTCCCGAGTGTTTGATCCATTAGGATTCTTGGCTCCTTCAACTATAATTTTAAAGATATTATTCCAAAGGCTCTGGCTTTTAAAATTAGATTGGGATGATAAGCTGCCAGAGTGTTATTACAAAATGTACAGGAATGTCAGAGACGAATTTAAATATTTTGAAAATATAAAAATAAAAAGGTTCACGGATCATTATGAAACTATGCAAATACATGGTTTCGCAGATGCAAGTGAGGTGGCTTATTGCGCCGTTATCTACAGCAGAACCATAAATAAATTAGGAGAAATTTCGGTAAATTTCTTGACTGCGAAATTAAAGGTTGCGCCTGTAAAAAAGGTTTCTTTGCCTAGATTGGAGTTGTGTGCAGCACATTTATTAACAAAACTCATGTTCACGGTGAAAGAAACAATTGCACCCAACGCAATGTGTTATGCACGGACCGACTCATCTATCGTCCTAGCTTGGTTATCTACTTATCCTGCGAGATGGAAGACATTTGTGGCGAATCGGACGAGTCAGATACTAGATAAATTATCCCGAAAACATTGGGCTTATGTTAAATCCTCTGATCATGGTAGAGGAGTATCTCCACTAAAACTGGTCAACTTAGAACAATGGTGGCCAAGTTGGCTAAAACAACCCGAAACTCTTTAACCGACTACTCACTCAACAACCTGTATTTTACAAAGGGAATATTGGTGTTCATCAAGCCAAATTAAGTAAAGAAATAAATAGAGTAATAAATAAATAAATTTTTGGTTTACCTTAAATACTAATATTTTAATTTTTTAAAAGTAACAATTTAACGCTGAAATTTTAATTTTTTAAAGTACGAAATTTAATATTACATGCACGAAGTGAATATTAGTGCTCACTAAGGCAAAATAAGTAAAGAAATCGCCATCATGAATAGTAAATTAATTAATTTTTGGTTTAGCTTTAATACTAAAATTTTAATTTTTTAAAGTAACAAATTTAATATTACATGCACGAAGTGAATATTGGTGTTCATTTAACCAAATTAATTAGAAAACTTCCAATATTAATTGTTAATACTTGTCATTATGAATTGTAAATAAACAAATTTTTGGTTTAACATTAATACCGATATTTTATTTTTTTTAAAGTAACACATTTAATATTACATGCACGAGGTGAATATAAATGCTCATTAAGCCAGATTAAGTAAAGAAATCGTAATCATGAATAGTAAATCAATACATTTATTTTTGTTTATTTTTAATACTGAAATTTTATTTTCTTGTAAGTAACAAATTTTATATTACATGCACGAAGCGGATATTGTTGTTAATTAAGCCAAATTAAGTAAAGAAATCGCCATCATGAATAGTCACATCACAAATAAGATATTTAAAACTTACATAGTTATGTTATTAATAAAATTTACTCTAACTTAATGAACTTGATCATGAATTTTAATATTTAGTGAACGAATTTATGTTTATGGTCCATTAAAATTGAATATTTTACCAAACCATGTTTAAAAAAGCGCACCTAATAATGGTTTGCACACAGGCACTGCAAAATACCGGCTTGCATCTCCCTACATTCATAAACCAAGGGAATATATTTTATGCAAATGGAACACATCATTACAACTTCATAATAAATCGAACAAACTTTTTACTCACACTTCAAGCAACTTCTATAATGGAAGTTACTTTAAAAATATATTTTTTTGTAAAACTAAGTATAGTGCATTGTAACTAACATCATAAATATTAGTTTTATTGTCCATCAAAAATGGTTATGTTTCTATTAAGTGCTTTGAACATAAATCTACTGTACTTTTATGTGCATGTATGGTTTTGTTTATGTACAAACAAGATTTTGCATTTCATCAGCTATAAAATTATATAGCTGATGAACGTATTCATAAATCATTCGACAATATTTAATTTCTATGCTATAACGAGTTGCTAAACATTGGTTCTAAAACAAATGTTGTAAATTAAAAATGTTATAACAACATTGCGCCATAATATTTACCAACCTCAGATTTAACAAATACACGTGTTTTATTCGTAATTTACCTCATAAGGTACAACATTATTTCGCAGATTTAATTAAAATTGTCGACCAAATCAAATAAGTAGAGTGTTCTAAAACATTACTTGTGATTAGTAGTACCCCTCATCATGTTATCCAAAATATTTAATATCACTTTCTAAGATGAAATCAATAAGAAAACGTATATTGTTTGTTGTTGTAATTGTTCGTGATGTGGTTTTAACGCCATTTTCCAATTTGTGTGTACTATACATATAGCTACTGTGTTCCTCTAAGTGATTTTCGTAAGAAAATTGGGGAAGTAAAATAAAAAGAGTCAAAGAGGAATGTAGAACAACCCATCGTATCTCTAATAAATACAGAGCTGTTTAGGTGTGAGAAAACCTGCGTTAAAAGTAAAAGTGATATATTCAATGAGGTGGAAATTTGATATTTTTTTTTTACTTTGGTTCTCTAATGTATTTGTCTACTAAATGTCCTGTTTGAATATTAGATTTATATAGATATACTTATTTATTTATATATATAGAGAGACTACATTTTAGGTATGTATTTATACAGGATTTGGTTTACAGTTAGTTTAACGGATATAAAATTGTGATTTATAAAGACTTTTTCGGTTGTTTAACTGGGCGCACAATAAGCAAGTAATTGTCTATTGAATTTAAGTTTTATGGAGGAAGAACGTTTCACGGATTCTGTTAAAATTAGTATCTGATTATATCAGGTGGGCTACTGCTTAATTTGTTCCCAGCAACTTGACAGCAGTTTGTAATTTTTCTGCGAATCTTAATATTTTATTAATTACCGGATATTTGTAAGAACTATAATTTTGCATCCTGTTTTTAAAAGAAGCTTTAACCTTCAACTTGAGCGAGTTTTTAAATGATTCGTTGATTACTAACAAGATCACCACTGCACGGTCGAAGATACATTTTTTTAAATTTTTTGGCCTTAAAAAGCTGACAAATGCTTTTGTGTTTTCACTAATCTCAACATTAGCATAACTTGTTTAATTTCCCAGATATTAGAAAATATATTGTCATATGTAAAGCGAATTTTTCACTTCAACTAGGACTACTCCTAGTTCTCTGCATAATAGCTGTGTTTTTTTTGAAAATGCTGCACTAGACTAGAATAATTTCTATAATTTTAAAATATTTGTGCTTCATTTTCACTGTATCGAGTCCTAAATAACTTATATTAATTCCATATCACGCATTATATTGTTGAATAAAGTTTATATTTGCTTGTACTCAACAACTCTGATCTACTCTTGATTTTATATAGAGTACAACCGAGTTCATCAAAAAATTTAATAATTCCTGAACTGACGAAACTAGGGAAATTTTTTAGTACACAATTTTTTGATTGTTTCTTACTTCATTTTAGAGACAGAACTGTCATTTTATTTTCATATTTTCTGTTGTATTTGCGGATATGCCGATTGCCGAGTCGGATGAAATGTTAATAAGAAATGGGCAAATTTTATGGATAATATGGATATGTCCCGTTTTTCCCTTTCCTGACTTGTCTACACAATTGTGTGTGTAAATTGTTATTACTTTATTGAGTAACATTAAAAAATATTTTATAGATAAGACCAACTTACACAATATTTTAAGAGAAATTATAATACTCAAAATTTATATGATGTTAATTAAAGCCAAACTGGCGCAATTGTGTAAGATGGGCTTTTGTTCCGATGAAATTTTATGATGAAAATTAGTTTTCGTAATATACGTATTTACTCACACATTTCTATGGGTTAGACTAAAACTATGGTGCAAATAAAAATATTTCTGAACCAGAAAGGGTTATATCGTGATTTCGCTCCTGAAATGTTTGGCGTTTCTCATGGGGCACTTCAATTTATAACTTACGAAGAAATGAAAAACCCAATATACTGCACATCGAGTAAAATTGGCGGTACATCATCAATTATTGCGTTCAGAACAACACATGTGGTTTATCTGAAATTTTAAAAAATAAAACTCTACTGTTGATTAATGGAAATTTCCGGCTTTTTATTAAAATTTATTTTTCATAAATTCGGCTTTTCTGGATTCTCAACTTTATGGGGTGACTATAAAAAGAAAAATGTTTATGCGTTCCACAGATTGTTTAGTAGTACTTCCAATTTTCACCATTTATGCTTTAGCTTTATGTTCTTTCTACAGTACCAGTTGGAGCATCCGAATGAACTGAGAGGGAATCAATATTTCAACTAGATGTTGATGCGATGACAAAGGTCGCGTTCCCATTACAACTGGCCCCAATTTCGAGTTAGTTCTAGCATCGAAACGAACATTACGAATCAAAGTCACAATCCAGCAATCTACTTTCTTTGATTCTATGTTTATTTTATCAACCAACATACTTAAGGTAATTCACGGTTTCCAAAATTTTTCCGTGTAATTCTTTTTTGTCATATCGAAAAAAAGTATTTCAATGCATAATTTGTAGGTTATGTTTTCATCATACATACTTTCTTGTCGCACAAAAATTCCAACAACGGAAAAGTTAAATGCCGATCCAGATATTGGCAGGTTTTTGCCGTTAAGTCAGATTTTTCCATCATACGAATTACTGATTTGCCACATACTTCCGTCCAAACGGGATATAACTAGATGGTCCAGACGGGGTCAATACGAATATTCCATTTTTCGTCGACGTATCAGACAGACGGTTGCAATGAATCAATTACGGTTTGGGAGCGTTTGGCACCCGCCACTTATTCGCAACTCTTGCATTTGTTCAATTTCGGCATTTGCATCGTATGCGAATGTCATACGCGGTAGTTCCATCTCTTATGGCTCATCCATTTCAGCTTGGTTGTGAAAATCATCACTCATAAATCCATTATCACTATCGCTGTCATCTAAATTTATGTTAATATAACCTACGGTTGATTGCAGCATTCTGAAATTAAAAAGATCGTTAAGAATCGCTCCCTTACTAGATGTTTCCAGCCAAATACGTACTTATTCATGTCACACGGCGTATCACTAATATTGTATTCCCTAATGATTATAAGAATTCCGTCCAGCCATTTGTATATCACATAAAATTACTCATTTACAATGGGTGCGTCCGCATTGAGTATAAATTGATTTTGTGTATTATCCCAGTACGGATTATCGCAATCAAATAAAATTTTCGAGTTATTCGATACTAGCGTATTTAGAAAAGCTCGATTCGAACTATTCATATCGCTTAAATTGGATTTATATCGGCAAATACGGAATCCATGAAAGGTATTTAGTTTACCATTTATCATTGCTTTACATTTTCACAACACAGCACTCAAATTTTAAACTTAAAAACTTATTAATTAGATTTATTGAGTATAACTAAAAATTTATAAAATATTTTTGTTAAATTTAACTAATTTATTATTTATTTCGTAATTTGTTTTAAACGTCAAAATGATTCACTTGAAGTTAGTAAAAGTTGTTGTACTAAAATGTTCCTTCCAAAATTTCCCTGTATTTTATCGCGGTCTCGAACACAAGATTTCAAAAAAACGCAGCAAATATAAGAGGATCGTGGAGCCACTTTTTTTAGAAAATTATCTTGAACACTTATTGATTTAATTTGACTATAAGTGCTTAAAAAACTTAGTTTCACCACAATGTAGCTAAACAAAAGGGTATACTTTTATTATCGCTCGTTGATATACTCTTGTTTCGTGTAATTTTCTTCTTTTTATAGATTAACAGATTAGTGGACGGACACAATTAGCACAAATTCTTGGCATGATTTCATCGCACCTTTATTTAGATTAAGCAATAGTGAATCAGTCCCTCAATAGAGATACACAACATAAAGGATCGTGTAACATGTAGGGGAAAGGCCCCATTAATCTTCCACATGGTCTTGGTTTGACCGCCATTTTAAATTTATTGTCCTTATAATCTCTCTGCCTATACTGATCTTCCTCGCTGTTGCCAAATTCATCAATATACCCTACTAAACATGTTATTTTCATAATAAATCTTAGACTTATTGGAGCAAAGGTAGTCGTTTTTCAACTAACCTTTTTCGTGAATAATTGCTAGAAGAGGTCTTATACCAAGTTACTAAATTATTAAAGAAGATAAAACAGTAATTTAAATTAAATATTTGAAGCCTTTAACGACTGAAATCAATCCCGTTGAACCTGATATTTTTTACCCACCTACAAAAGATTGTACTTAATAAACACATTTTTATTAATCACTTGTTTTTGTTTCGCAGAATATTTTTCAAAAAGTTTAAAAAATCACTCGATCGATTTCGACTTGTTAGGTCATCATCAGGAGTATCTACTGAATTGTATTAGTAAAAAATTTTTGTTATATAGTAGAAAAAAGCAAAATATAAATAAAAATAAAAGAAGGAGGGAAAAAAAATAAGCAATAAAAATTAATCTACGGATCGCGCAGGTAGGCGATGAGTCATAGGTTGAGTAACAAAATTCAAGGTATATTATTGCGTACGTGAGAATAGAAAAGGGCGGGGTCTGTAATTGGTGAGAACCGGATTTCTCTCTGTTCTTTAAGGATATTTTGGTTAAGAAATATTGGTTTTCGAATTTCGTAAGATTCTAAGGTATCTAAACGTCTGCCTTTGGGTTGTATATGTAATATGTCTAAATTGTTCAAGCTAGCTGTATGATTTTCTGAAGTTAAATGGTTATGGAAAGTTGATTGATTGCAACCAGATAAATGTTCTTTAGCTCTAACTCCAAAATTGCGCCCAGTCTGACCAATATAGGAGAAACTACAATCATTGCAATTAATCCTATAAACGCCAGATTTGGAAAGGCGATCAACTCTAGGTTTATTGTTAAAAATCATTTTCTTTATTGTGTTATTATTATAAAAAGCAAAACTAATATTGGTATAATTGGACACGATGTTGAAAGTCCGTTGGCTCGTTTTGCCTATATACTCTAGAAAAATATTCTGCGAAACAAAAACAAGTGATTAATAAAAATGTGTTTATTAAGTATAAGTGTGTTTCGCCAAGTGCCTACGGCAAATAGCGTAAAAAGTACAAAAGATTGATTGACTACACCATGGAGTGGCTTTTGACCTAATATCTGGTGGCGGACTGGTATAGTAAATTACCGACATTGATATTACATATATGAGCCCATATGGTCTAAAGACAATTCCTTCTATATAAGGCTGACTTGCCCTTAAGAAGACTCATATCATATAGAATGATATTTGACCCAATATCTGGCAACGGTTTGGTGTAGCAAATTATTAAATGTGATTAAGTTGATCTTTATTTCAAATATCCGAAGCCCGTGACTGTTTAGCTTAACCTGACACAACAATATGTTTTTAATACCTGGATAAGCTTCATGTTGCGTAATAATTTATTAAATGTGATAAAGTTGTCATTTAAATTAAATATATGAATCTTTAAAGCCAATTCCATCTAATCTGACACAAAATTAATGTATTGCACGCTTGGGCAAGAGAAATCGTCCTCCAACAATCCGATGGAGTAATATGAAATACTGCGTATCTGGCAGTCTGGCGAAATTAATTATTAAAAATGAAAAATTTGAATATCTAATAATCTCTTTTAATGACGTTTTAGTCTAACCTGTCGCAAAAATAATTTGATATTCACCTGAATTTGAAACTATTAAAATTTCAAGCATTTTTATTCAAACCTAACAAATAAATTTTATATTACACACCTGGAAAAGGTTGACCTGCTCTCCAAAACACCCATTGAGTAATATTTAATAAAATATTTTGTAGAGGTTTGGTGTAATAAATAATTCAATGTGGTAAAATCAACCTCAAAATTAAATATTTGAAATCATTACGGTCTGACGCTAATTCCATCTATCCTGAAAAGAAACTAATTTATTACTCACGTAATTTAAGTTGGTTTGTACTTAATAAGGCTTGTTTAGTAACTTTTTTACTAATACCTGATGGCAGCAGCGTGTAAACAATTACTAAAGGTGGTAAAATCAACCTTTAAGTTATTTATTTGTAGCCTTTTTCAGTTTGAAGCCAATTTCGTCTAACATGACTGATTAATAATCTAAAACTTACCTGAGTAAGGTTGACCTGTCTTATTAAAGGCTTAATGAATGATATTCGCAGCAATATCTGCTGGCGACTCGACTGTGTAAAATCGAGCATTAATCTGGCACATAAATAAAATTTATTACACACCTGGGTAAGGTTGATTTGACCTCCACGAGGCAAATAAATTAAAATTTAATCCAATATTTCATAGCAGTAGGTATGGTGTTATAAATTATTAAAGGTCGATTAATCGACTTTTATATTCCATTTTTAAAGCCTTTACCATTTAAAGCATTCCGTCTAACCAGACAAAAATATGTTTTTTTCAATCTGAATAAGGTTAATTTACAATTTACAATGGCTATGAAGTAACATTTAGCGTAATATCTGATCGGGTCTTGGTATAATAAACTACTAAATGTGGTTAAAACTACCTTTAATTTAAAATTTGAAAGCTCCATTGTCTGAAACCAAATCCGTTTAAAATGACAAAATATATTTTATTAACCCCTAGATAATTGTGGCATGCCCTGCTCTATTTAACTCTTAAAGCAACAATTAGGCCAAAAGCAATGTCGCCATCTTAAGCCCATACCGACAGAAAAAAATTACGTTTAATCTGACAGAACAATAATTTAATTCGTCCTGGATATGGTTGGCCTGTCATCTACAAGGCTCAAAGAGTCCAATATCTGGTAACGGCCTGTGGTAATAATTTTCTAAATGTGCTAAAGGCAATTCTTATATTATATTATATTATATATGTAGCGTTAATCGTATGAAATTAAATCTGCCAATATTTTTACGTTGTTGTTGTTTTATTGAATTTTGTTGTGATTATTCCGTACATTGGTCTATTTCAGTATATCTCGAATTATATACACACCGCGCCCTGATGAAATGACTGTTTTTTCAAATCAATAATCTCATTAAGTTCAAAACTGATTGTTGCGGGTCTTGCAAATCAAATTAAATTCTAAATCTGCCAAGCCTGCACAAAAATCTGGATCAGACTGCTGTAATAAATTATTAAAGGTTGTTAAATTGATTTGTTCGTTTTAATCATGTTACAAGTTTATTTTTTCAGGTTTGACCACAAAAAAATTGTAATTCACCTGTATCGGACTGATTATACTGAAATAAATTGTATAGAATATTTTTTAGAACATGTTTTATATTTTAGTTCTTCAGGTCCACGAACCATTCCAATACCATAGCTACATCCACACAACTTTGATGGTGAAGCTTTAATTATAAAGTAAACCGACCACTCTTTCCTTGAACACGGCGACTGCAATGAGTTCAAGATTTGTTGTAAAAAACTATAAAAAAATGTGTAGCAAATTATTGTAGCAAATAATTAGCTAATTTTGTCGGTTCATGCTTAATGTATTTTCTTCTTTGTTTTTATTACATGGTCGAGTTGCTTCGGTATACAGTACTGTTCACAAGTTTTAAGAAATGTCGATTTTCTAACACCATCTTTGTAAAATGAAAGTAATTAGAAATAATTATTTTATTAATACGTAATCTAAAGTTTTACTATAAAAACCATTTTAATCATAATATTTACTGCGTGAAATATGCTAACAAATAGACATAATTGAACGTCAACAGTTTTGTCTTATAGAAACCGACCAAACTGCACAGTGGTTAAAGCTTTGGCGTTTGGATCAAGAGGTACTGTGTTTGAATCCCGATATATAGGGACAGGATGCAAGAGGAAATTTTCATTATTAAATTACGATCTGTGATGAAAAGGAACACAACTTTGACCCACTGCTAAGTTATGCGCAGATGGTAACGTGAATCAGGAGCCGTACGACCAAGTGTTTGTAAACAATCACACGCAAGGTAGGACGAGAAAAACAAACCGTAAAAGAGTTGGGAGTGCTTCGGCCCAAGAACAGGGATGAAATCATTAAAAAAATAAAATAGCAATTGACAGAAAATGAAGCTAAAAATAATTTTTTGCAGTTAAATATTGCTTAGGACGAAATTCAAGGTTATCGTTTATTTTGGGTATTTTACTAACAATTCGAGGCATAATGACAGCTAGTGGTTATATAACAATTTTTGGAAAATTCATTTTGCCTAGTCCGAATATATTCGTGATTGAGCGGGGCCAAGATGATATATTTATGCATGGTAACGATCCAAAGCATAAAGCCAAAATAACTACAGCCTCGTTAAATGATAATGGAATCAAAATTCTTGATTAGTCAGCCCCATCCCCGGATATGAATCCCATTGAACAACTTTGGGCGATCCTTGAATGAAAATACAAAGAATTATTATAGGGTAAAAATTACAGGGGAAAAAGTGTTCAAATAAATATTTTTTGAATAACATTATGTTCCTAGAAAATAATATTATTTTGTATGAATGAAAGTAATTACTATAAATACAAATAATTTTAAGATTTGTATTTATTTCAATTTGCGTGAACAGCATTGTCATCAGTAAGTGTAAATCTGGGTACTAATGCTGTGTTTCAGATCGACTTTTTCTGCTAAATTATGAACTGAACTTTTTAATGTGACCATACGCTATTCACCGCCAGGTTAAAAACTGTTGTTGTGTACAAATTTTTACATGACACTTTTTTTTATTATTTATTATTTTGTAGTTTATAATAACATTTGCAAATAATGCAACTTTTATATCATCTTCTATTATTTTAATTTAATTTAATATTCCCTTTATCCACGAAAAGTTGACAATTTAGTATTTTGAATTGTCAGGCACAGCTTGTTTTGTTGATGTTACTACCACATGTGCATGTTTATTGTGAATTACTGAGCAATTTAAGCTGTGTTTCTTATTTCCGATCTTATCGATCTGATCGATCTGAGTACTAAACAGTTGTTTCTTATTTCAGCGCAGACCGATCTGATCAATTTTGTTGCTGTTTCTTATTTTTCTTCAGATTGATTAGATTGATTTTTTGATTTGTAAAAATATTCCGATTTCTCAGATTAGTTTTAGTTTCACGTAATTCAAATTCAAATCTATATTATCATTCTCATCATTTTTGATAGTTTTTGTAAACTTAATATCGTTTGGAAAGAGAAAGAAATTTTAATTAATATTTTATATTGATTTTATTAAATAATGAAATAATTAATTTATACAGCCATATTTTTTTATAGAGTATTTGCAAAAAGTGGTACAATTTTCTCAAAGTAATTTAGCACGTTAATATTCCCTTCGTGTTCGTATCCGGTCGTTTGTAATACTCCCTTCATGTTCATAATTTGAATCCAAATATTAAGTAGCCAATAAGAATTTATTTGTATTAATCGTGTATTTTTGGACAGTTCGATGACAGTTGATAAGTTTTTTGATCTACCAAATCTGAAACCTGTTTCTTATTTCAGATCGACCAGATCGATCTAATTTCAGATTTCAAAATCAACTCGATCTACGGATTTAAATAAGAAACACAGCTTTAGTTTAGTTCAAAATTTAGTCGAAAAAATCAACCTGAGGTACACGCAGCATAAGACTATTCATCTGAATTTTGAACATAATTTTGCTTCACTACATTGACTAGCGACCATTGTGTATTCCATCGTAACAGAATAAGTACATATATACGCATAGGATTTTACGGAATATGAAATAATTTTACAGCTTTCAGTGCCACAACGGTCGTGTTTGGTAAAAGGGCGCTTTAGGTGACGTTGTGATACCAACCTTTATATTGATTAACGTCAGTCATATAGTCTATAAGAAACTAATAATAAGTCAATAGTGCCAAATCGGTATAGATTAAGCCCCTTTTCCAATTACCGACTTATTTCAGACTTGTTGATTTATTTGATGCCATCTTGAATAAGTCAGTCAGTTAGTTCCAATTCATTGTACCGATTTATTTGTGACGTAATAACAAAAAAACAAAACGCAATTTCTATTATATGGAGGAAAAAATTTTCTTGACATATTGGTCGTTGCTACTAGATTTGAAAAAAAACTACATCTATTACATTAGTCAAGACACATTTTTGGAGACATTTATGTGAAGACATACTTATTCAAATAAGTCTCCTCGCGAGGTGACCACAAATAAGTCGGTAATTGGAAAAGGGCCTTATAGTAAGTAAAATATTATCATCCAAATGATGTTGTCTAATCTAAGACCTCCCAAGCGATACACTTTACAAGTGCACGCGTATACGAAAAATGATTTTAGAGCCATATCGTTTTGTTTAGTGGTTTTTGTGATTTTGTATTATGGGTACCCGATACTCTGATTGTACAGGTGCTAAAACTTTTTAATTCTCTAAATTAGAAATAGAAGATGATTAGCAAACAAATTAAAAACGAACAACACCAACTTTTAAAATATCATCATCTAAAAAGACATATTATGTATATGGAAGAACTAATTTTTTATTAGGGACCAGGGGTGACAAAACAATGTAGCTCGAAAACATACAACTTAAATATATATAAAAGATTCTCGTACTATTGATTACCGTTGTAGTACCAGAACATGATAACGATGTATTATGGTTCTCAGAAATTAAAGTATGTTGCCTGGATTTTATAATATTATGTCATTCTTGTTGCTTAGAGGCTTTCAGGTTTAATTTTTTTATTTGTATAATTAACTAAGTTTATGTTTACGTTTTCATCATATACTTTTTCAGGCATGTGTGCTGACTATATCTATAGGTATGTTCTATATACACACATTAAAATCGTGCGCTCTATAAAAATCAAGTACAATAACTCTTCAGCAGCAGTAACGGTTTACCATACAAAGAAATTATATTATCTGTAACAAAATGTATCATATTACATGGAATATCTTTAGTCTATATTTTCCCTATTTTCTGTTTAGAGTTTTTCTACCTCGTCATATCTCGTGGAACGGTTTTGATAATTTTTCATTTTTTGTTCAACAACGTAATCATAAACAAAATCGTCATCATCATCAACATACGCTATATTATTTTCGAGTGATGGTACTATTTTGGTGGTTTGATGATGAATGATACAAATGTTACAATATTAATAAACAATACGCAAATGGTAGAAGAGAAAATGAAAATTTAAACCGTGTAGTGTATAGAAGAAAATACAATTGTCAAAAGCTTTCGAAAAAGTTTTGGTTTTGTTGTTGGCGGTTTTGTTGTTGATAGATGTATACGTTATCATAGGTGATGGGTATGTGTAAGGATATAGAAAGAACGCCTTTCTCATGATACATATAGACAAAATGTAATATATCTGACACATATGTTGTTACACAAACAACAAATTCAACATTGCGTATATATATATATCTATATATATATATATATATATATATATATATATATATATATATATATATATATTGTATATATATATATATATATTGTATATATATATATATATATATATATATATATATATATATATATATATATATATATATATATATATATATATATATATATATATATATATATATATATATATATATATATATATATATATATATATATATATATATATATATATATATATATATATATATATATATATATATATATATATATATATATATATATATATATATATATATATATATATATATATATATATATATATATATATATATATATATATATATATATATATATATATATATATATATATATATATATATATATATATATATATATATATATATATATATATATATATATATATATATATATATATATATATATATATATATATATATATAAATTCTAATATATACATATACTTACACGACATGTAACATAAAAAATAAAAAAACAATTCAACTAATTACATTAATTTAAAATTCCACTAAAAAGCCTTTAATCTAGACCAAAACATAAATACATAACCATTAAGGAAAAAAGAAATCACAATCATAATTAAGATGAGTAATGATAATTACGATGCTCGAGATAAATCTTTTATGGGTTAACCAACATCTTAATATTTATTTTATTTACAAAGAACATCCTTACAACGGAATTAATGGCATAAGTATCTTAAATAAATTAAAATTGTATGAAAACTACCTAGATCCAAGCAAGTTGGCCAATTAAATTAAGGGGTATCTCCTCCATCTGGTCGCAAGTTAATTATTTGCGACCAGAAATATGGTTACTAGATTTATTTTGCCATACCAATTCTTACATATTTTTTAAATTTAAATTTGTTTTGCGTTTGTAAAGTAGAAATCCACGAAAAAACTGCTACGCATTTTCCGAGGTCGCAGTCATTTTATGTAGTTCTACTTAACAATCGCAAAACAAATTTAAATTTAAAAAATATGTAAGAATTGACATGGTAAAATAAATCTAGTAACCATATTTCTGGTCGCAAATTATTACCTTGCGAACGGATAGAGGATATACCCCTAAAATGGCTACATAGTTTTTATACAAGTTCATTAGTACGTGTTATTCAATTAATTTTAGAATCACCCTTATTTTGGTTGTCGTGGCGATCGACAAATGACACGACTTTGTATTATCGTGTCGATTTTTATTTTGTATTGCGTAACTATCACGAATCGACCCATGTTAATGTAAAAAATTCCATGATATTGTGAACTTCTCGATTAACTTATTAATCGTGACTATAGTTGTGTTGAAATATTTTGTCAAAAATGCTGACAGCCGCCTGTCAGAAACTTGAAATAGTTTATTTTTAGGTATTTTAGGTATTTTGCTCAAATTTAGAATCTCAATAGTTGTCTAAAATTAGAAAATAGACAAACAGTGTGTAAATATTTATTTACCACAAAAAGAAAATATATAAATTTGGATGGTCAAACATGTAACAAATTTCGACGGTCAAACATTAATAAATTTAGCTGAGTGGTTGTAAAAAACTAATTTTTGTTTGTTCAGTTTCTGTAAATTTATGCGGTTTTTAATAAACTAAAGGTATTTAATAAATATTTATTAAAACCAAAATCATTTTACTTATGTTACACTATTTTTGGTATTAAATGCGGCTCACAATACTTGTGAGTCGCGAGACAAAATGTTATTGACAAAAACAGGCGTTTTTACGACTAACGTCGATTGATAGCGACATTCATAATATCAATTTTAGATCGACACGACAATCACAATAAGGGTGAATAAAATACCTACATACTTCAAACTATGTAAATTGGGTACCTGGATCTATCCATTTAATTTCGGGTACCTGGATCTATCCAAATTAGTAGCTCACGTTCATATTAAAAGGGCTGGGACCCCTAGACTAGAGAAGTTTTTTGCAGTGGCTGCCTAATAATTCATGTTATGTTTTTTTTGACGCCGTGTATGTTATTTATGATGTGTGCCTCACGTCGATTTTGTTTGTCTAAAGTTCCAACTAACTAAATTGATCGTTAGTTCACACAGGTATTTTTAGATGTCTCTAATATTTATAAACCAAAATCTACCAGATATTTAGTTCTAAATTGCAAACTTAGTTTCGATTAAGTAGAAATGTTTTGTAGAATGTTAAATTTAAGTTTATACACCTGATTTCAATTAAACATCAGTATATCGATTTTGTCTCGTGAGTTACTCATTTAAAATGAGTGAAGCAAAAAAAATCGAATACGTACAAAGTGAATAATACACAATTATGTCTTTGTATTTGTATTTTTCTTTTGTTCGGATTTGTGTCATTTGTATGATGAACAGTATCAAAATAACGCGATCCGGGCGGCGAATCGGTTTAATTGTCATGGTGCTTTATTTCTTTTCTCAGCACATTACGTTTGCTCTCGAGCTGTGGAGTGTCATTATTTAACATGCTAATATATTTTATATTTAACATTTTTTTAATCATAAATTAATTTTATATGTTTAAATAAAATTTTATAAGTAAAATTATTTTAAATTCCATAAATTTTAAAAATAAAATGTTAAATATAAAAAAAATCGAAAATACATAAACGACACAAAAATATGGCGTTTACAATGGTTAACTCTTTGAGTGGCAAAATGCGCGATTGTGTTCTTCAATATATTAGTCGAAATCACGTCGGCACTCAAAGGGTTAATATAAATAACCAAAAAAAGAATGACACGTGGGTTGCATATGCAGTAAAACAATTATACGCACGAAACTAACACAAACATAAATGCTACTACTATATCATTCCGGTTACACTCATTTCGTTCACACATTTTGAGACAAAATCCGTGTACAGAATACGGATTTTGTCTCAAATGTGTGAAACGAAATGAGTGTAACCGGAAAAATATAGTAGTAGCATTTGTGTTTGTGAGTTTCATGGATATGATTGTTTTACTGCATATGCAAACCACGTGTCATTCTTATTTTGTTTATTCATATTAACCCTTTGAGTGCCAACGTGATTTCGGCTAGTGTATTGAGGAGCACGATCGCGCTTTTTGGCACTCAAAGAGTTAACTATTAAACGCAATATTTTTGTGTTGTTTACTTATTTCCGATTTTTTTACAGTTAACATTTTATTTTTAAAATTATGATTAAACGCAATATTTTTGTGTTGTTTATTTATTTTCGATTTTTTTACAGTTAACATTTTATTTTTAAAATTTATGAAATTTAAAATAAATTTATTTTTAAAATTTTATTAAAACATATAAAATTATTTTAGGATAAAAAAAAAAATTAATATAAAATATATTAGCATGTTAAATAATCACACTCCACAACTCGAGAGCAGACGAAATGTGCTGAGAGAAGGAAATAAGCACCATAAAAATTAAACCGATTCGCCCGGATCGCGTCATTTTGATACTGTTCATCATACAAATGACACAAATACGAACAAAAGAAAAATACAAATACGAAAACATAATTGTGTATTATACACTGTGTACGTATTCGATTTTTTTTTTGCTTCTCTAATTTTAAATGAGTAACTCACGAGACAAAATCGATAAGCAGATATGGTTTGTTTACTGTCATCTTTGAACGATTGGTATGAACTAACCATCAATTTAGTTAGTTGCAAATTTAGACAAAAAAAAGACGGGAAAGCTTCGTAGCCGAACTCTTTAAGCATTTTTGTAGCCTATAAAGAAATTATATGCCGTGCGATTTGCGTATTTTAAATATTACGCCCACCCACTCCTACACCCACCTAACCCCATCTACAAACAGCCCAACCGATCCCAATCCACCATATCTCAACTGACCCCAATCAACCACATACCACCACATCTAAACATTATTACCATCCCCCACCCACTATCCAATTAAAACCCCAAAACTCATCTCACCCGCACCACCCTATACCGCACCACCCATATTATCACCATTTAACACCTCCATACAAACTTCCACGCACACACACCACCCACACAAACTCTCATCCACCAAATCCCAAATTCTCACACCAAAACCAAAACGCCTCATCCCACCCCTCCCATATCACCACTCCTACCACCCCCATAACCACATAACCCACACAAACCCACATCCAGACGAGTTATATTTTTATTCCACATTCACATGCTCGATGAAACCATAATAGAATAGAAAATAAATTTTTTTTATCAATTTTAAGGGAGGGGGGGTTAACAAAACCCTATATGTCTCCGAACACCCTAAACACAAAAATGTCCAAATCAATATTGATCATTCCCATGAATAGTTTGAAGTTTTAGTGAAAAAATTAAGTTGATATCTTCATCCGTTCTCAAGTTATCGTGCACACAGACGGACAGACGGACAGACGGCAAACCGAAAGCATATAGCATTTTTTTAACAAAAATGCTTAAAAATCGACGTAAGGCATAGAGCATTAGAAACCATTTCTGGTATAAATGTTCTTAAGTTTTTTATAATGCTTTCATATTATTCTAAGCGACTCCTCACTGATAGTTCCTAGATAACAAATTGAATGAATTTGTTTGATTAATTGGTTATTGACGTTTTTGAATTATGGAGTCTGTAAGAGTCAGCAACGAAACCTTACAGAATTTAACGAGAACGTTTTATTACAGAATATTTGACATTTTGACCAGCGAATCTGTAACACGATTATTATTGTCAATTGAATTTTTAAATGTCAATTTGCAAAATAACAAATTAACCACACCACGATTTTAGTCAAAAATGAATCTATTTGAGAAAATTGAACAGCTTTTTACCCTATTTAAAGGACGAGGGGGCAAACAATAAAAAAACCGACTTTTGTGGTACGAGAAATAAATCGCACAAGACAGATTACTTTGTATGTAACAAGTATGTAGATTACTATGTATGTAACTACGGGAATTTAGAGATTTATGTACATAATTTATTAATTATGATAATTTTAGAAATTAAGAATTGTCAACAGCAATTTTTTATCCACACTCGAATGACATGAGGTTTCAAACATTCTGATGTACCTTGTGCGGCCACAAATGTTGGTGAACAATCGGAATCTATTGAGCTGAAAAGAGCTGATGAAAATAATTAATTATTAAATTATAAAAATTTAACACATACCAACATACCGCCATTTCAAATATACAATTATGACGTTTCCTTCAGTTTGAGCGATAATTTTCGCTCTTGTAACGGATTGCTAAATGACAATTCAAATTTAACGAAACTGAACGAAAAATACTTTGAGTTTCGCTGGTCAGTAATGTCAATAAACATACATTTTTCAGATGTCGCTTTGTTACTTAAATTTCTTACAGACTCGCTGGTTACGCCTTTAGTTATTTTTTTTGTATTTTGTTCAAATTTAGAATCTTAATAGTTGTGTGTTATAAATTTAATTAAAAAATGTCGTAGCTTTAACGTAACGGAAATCGTTCAATTGAACGACGTATATGTTGAATTGTTGAAGTTCTGATGAGCATTTCAAAATAAATGGTGTGTCATTTGGCTTCGTTTGTAATATAAAGATATGCTCGTTAAAACAGCATTTAAATAATTTGTTATCTTATAACTTGTCGTCTCAGTAATGACGAAAAATGTTTTTGCGTTGACGATGATTGATAAACTTTTTTTTCTTGGTATACTATCCGATATTACTTTTTGAAGCAATTTCGTTTGCATCAATTATTTTTTGTGTTTCTTGATTTTTGCTGGTCCACTTACATAAACCAACACAAGTTCACAAATATTATCTTATTTTTGAAGGTTGTGTTTTGAGTAAGTATATCTTTCTTTATGTAATTATCAATGTCATCCAACGTAAAGTCAGTAATTTCCTGTTCATAATTTGGTGGACTGCCGAAGATAATTATATCATTTTTTGCAGGATTGTTGTAGAAAATATTAAGTTTGATATTCCAATTCAGTAACATATTTATGATACTCCTCTGTATTGCCACTAAGTGAACTGACTACCTTGCTATTATAAACCACAGCTTCCTTAACAGATTCCATTCTGCCATTAATATTGTCGATTTTCAAATGGATATTTTGACTTAGATTTTCTATTTTAGTGTTGGTATCCGTATTAGATGTAAGAATGGCCTGTATTATACCATTTAGCAATGCATTGTCGACTTAATTTAAAGAATCAAGAATTTTAATTGAGCTATGTTTAATTTCTTTGTTGCTCTGATATGGCATTTATGTGGCTGTGTAAAATTGAATGATTCAGAGTCAGATGTTCAGGTGAATATCAGTATTATATTGCTATACTTTCTATATAAGTTATTAGTTTAATAGATAACCAACATTTTACTAGCACATAATGCGTGGATTCCACAGTGAAACCATTTTTTTCAGTAGAAATACTGGGAAACCGAAAAGAGGAGAGTATACATATTAAAATTACGTAAGAGTGATAAAGACAAACAAATGTTGCCATAAAAAGTATTGAGATTCATACTTTTTATTCCAACATTTTCTCCAGTAAGCTTTACTGAAATTTTTTTTGTTTTTTACTTGTTAGAAGTAAAGGATTTATATTTTAATGTCGTATTAATTTTACTGAAAAAAATTGTTTCACTGTGGAATTCACGCACAATACACATTTTTTTAATTTTTTTTACGAGCACATTTAGAATTTAATAAATTTTATTGTCCTGTCGGAGTGTAATTATAATTATTGTTTTACCGTATACAGTCACTACACGAGCCAAACTTTAAAATTTTTACTATTTGAGTTTTTTTTAATTTTTTTATTTTATTTTATTATCCTTGCAATTTTGCTGGGGCCAAGGCACTTTCAATTCTTTCACGGTTTATTCTTACTCCGTTGCCATCACTGAGAAAAATATTCGTGAGAATAGTATTCGTATTATTGTGTACGAATGCACTTCGAATTAATGAATTTATTTTTGTATTTCAGTTTTTTGATATTTACGGCACATGTTGCATTTGATTTGGATGGTATTAATTTATAGATCGTAGCTGAGTGGTTAAGATGCATATGACACTGAAGACCCGAGATCGTTTCTCTAGTCGTGGCCAACAATATTAAAATGCAAATTTTTCAAGGAAAAATAAAATTACCAATTATAAAAAATGTAATAAATAAATAACAAATATATAATAATCTATAAAATAAGAGTTTAAATAAAAATAATAACTTTAATGAATCAATAAAAAAAAAAATAAAAAATTTTAATTTTAATTTCTAATTCAAATGAGTAACGTTTTGAAACAATTCCGTACACAAAAAGTGAAAATCAACAAAATTCCATTTGAATTTAAAAAAAATTATTTTGTGCGTTTTCAAATTTATTATCCTTTGATTTAAGGAGGTTTTCATTGATAATAAATTGTTTTTTTTCTCTCAGTTCAGCCAATTGTATTTGTAAAACTTGAAAAATTCGACACAACGCAGCTTTGATCGTCATAGGAAATAGAGCTGACTAATTTCAATTTGTAAGATTCTTTCAAATGCATACAGTAAGATTCTGAAATGCAAATAATGACAAGTAATATGCCATATTACAAAAAATTTGTTCCGTAGCAAGTTCCCGAAAATGTACTCTGGGCTAGGTGTTTCTTTGATTTTTAGTTAAATTTTCGTCCCACTCGATAAAACTAAAAGTTTGTAGGAAAACCTAGATATGTCTCTAATCAGTGCTACACCATTTTAAAATATATACACTAGTTATCAGCTAATAAGGTAAATTCTTACAAAAAATCGTGCTGTGACATGTTTCCTAAAATGAATTTTAGGCTAAGAAATTCATTGATTTTTATTTAAATGTTCGCCCCGCTAGATAAAACCAAAATCTCGCAAAATCTGCATTTCGGCTACATGATTTTCAGATACAACTACAGCTATTGTCAGAATTAGAGAAAAATAGTTCCTTGGCAGCTTCTCAAATATGAACTCTTATTGGAATGATTTATGATCGTTGCGTAAATTAGCATAATACGAGCAAGTTGTTCTAATGGTTTTTAATTTTAGTTACCAAACGCAAAAATCATCTTACATTTCAATATCATGCAGCCATGATCCAAGACATTTGTAATTATGGGGTGAAAATTTAAATAAAAATTAATGAAATTCAAAGCCCATTAGTTAGTAGTTCCGCATTAGTTTATTATGGAGAACATGTCACAGAACAACTCAGCGTAAAATTGGCTACTAGTGTAAACATATAACAGGACGAGAATTTAATGAAAAATCAATAAAATTCTAAGCCCAGAGCTCATTTTCGGAAACTTGCCAAAGAACTAATATATTTAACATGGTCTAAAGTTTTTTTACTATATGGATCTCAGAATCTTACAATTATTTAATACTTTAGATTTGAATTGTTTTATTTATATGATTGAAAACTAATCGGATTTAATTTTTTTTTATTATTATTGGTTTTTACATTAATTTTGATAAAATTTTCAGTATCGGCTAACTTCACGAATATAATATATTTGAACGAAATGATTCAAAATATTTTTCCATTTTCCAATGGATACTCAGAGAGCTTCGGCTGTTTCTGTGTATGCCTTGGTAATACAAAGAATATCGTGTCCACCTCGCGGAGGGTGGGTACTGCTTCAGCATTAGAAAAGTGCTACCAAAGACCAAATGCCAGTGGTACAAATTGCCTAAAACAAACAATGAGTACAACAGATACGGATTGTAATACCCCAAGTGGTACAGCCGCAGATATGCTGGCAAATCCACACTGTTCGGAGACAGGCCCAATGGATTTTGAGGTAGACCAATCATTGTTTAACCCATTTGGACGAAGTTCCAAATTACCAAGATCACTAGGATCTTTAACTGAAAAAATATTTCAGTACGAGAAAATTTACAACTAAATTGAAAGACGAATATACAATTTTAAAGAAAGAGAATGACGAACACAAAAACAAGACATTAATCCATTCCATATGGATGAAGAAGAATTAGAAAAAATAACAAATTAAATGTTGAAACGGAGTAAATGACCAAGTAAGAAAAGGAAGCTCAACACCCACCAGAAATGGCAGAAACTTTACCATCAACTTCAAAAGAGGTTTATTAATTATCTAAAGAAGAACCAGCAAAATTGTAATGGGCACCATCCAGCCAAATACCGAGAATGTGAGGTTGCAAAGCAGCTACAGAAAACGAATTAATTTTAAATAGGCTTGAGGAACAGAATCAACTAAATAGATTAATTATCGACTTAATCTGCTGGAAATACCAAGTTCCAAAATAGTGAAAAATAAATAAGGTCTGCAATACAAAGTTCAATTCATAATTCCGGAGCAGAAACCAGATATCAAAACTACTCATTAAGAAAAGCCAAATGGAATGCAAACGGATTAATACAATACCTAAAAGAATTAGTACTATTTTTAAATATCGAGAAAATTGATATACCTATGCCTAATATCAGAATCACATTTTACCAGCAGCAGTATCAATCCGGAGATATACTTGTTACCATACCACACATCCTGCAGAACGAGCAAGAGAAGGGTCAGCTATATTTATTAGGGATAATATTACTCATCATAAATAATTAAAAAAAGAAAAAGAATCCGTGGAAGTAACTACCGTGACGATATCTGCAATATATTGCCTACCTCGGTATAACCTAAAGAAAGAAGACTATATAATCTTGTTCCAGAGATTAGAAATTTACTTAATTATCGGAGGTGACTTTAATGCAAAAATTACCTTCTGGGGTTTAAGATTAACCTCTCCGAAAGGGAAAGAATTACTTGCAGGTGGCCGATACTCAAAATGTGAATTTTACTCAGGAGGAAAACAAACGTACTGGCCAATTGATCCTAACAAAATCCCAGACCTTATAGATTTCTACATCACTAAAGGCATATCTTAACGCTACATCTTCTTAGAAAATGATGAAATTCTAATATCAGATCATTCTCCTGCTATTATGACGGTTAGTGAAAATGTAATAGAAAAACAAATTCACCACAGCTCACAAATTGGGAATTGTTTAAGCAGTTAGTAGAGAAATAAATAGAACTTCAAGTACCAATCAAAAGTGAATATGGAATAGAAGAGGAACTAGACCGGCTTCTTGATGTTAAATACAATGGTCGTCCTGGGAATGCATCCCCAAATTATATCAACCAGGAAAGAAAACGCCGTTATTTACCTAATAGAAGTAAGAGAATTAGTGAAGAAATAACGAAAAGCCCGACAAAAATGGCAAAATACGCGTGCGCCGCAAGATAAAACTATACTTTGAACAACTTGTGCATCAAACTTAAGGTACTCATAAAAGCAGCTAAAAATGAAATTATTGAAAAATACCTTTATCCTCTAGCTCTAACTAAAGATACCGACTATGCCTTCTGGAAATCAACAAAAGGGTTAACAGGATCTAAAACGCACATCTCTTCAATCAAAACAAACGATTGGAATGGGCTAGAAGTGCGAAAGGTAAAGCTGACCTGTTTGCAGAATATCTTGAAGAAACATTTCAACCTATATGTCAGCAGACCAGTTACGAAAACACTGCTGAAACTCGCAGAATACCTGATTTCGAAGATATCAAGCCTGTAACATTGAAAGAACTAAAAGCTGAAATTAAGAACATAAAAGCAAAGAAAGCTCCTGGTAACGATCTGATAACAGAGCAAATAATAAAAGAGCTGCCTCAAAAAGGCACTCAGGAAAAACATGTGCTAATGCAGTGGAAAGTAGCCGAAGTAATAATGTTTCAGAAACCGGGCAAACCACCGAATCATTACTTGGTATAATGCAAATGTTTACAAATTTGTATACATTTTTACGTGATATTTTTTTTTTATTTTTAAACATTTTGTAGTTTATTATTTTAATTTAATTTAATATTTCCTTTACCCACGAAAAGACAACAATTTATCATTTCGAATAGTCAGGCACAGCTTGTTTTGTCGATGTTTCTGCAGCCTATGAATGTTAGTTGTCAATTACTGAGGAATTTAGTTTAGTTCATAGTTTAGGAAAAAATCGACCTGAGGCACACGGCATTAAGGTGGATTTACATATCCGACGATTTTTCGGAGAGGATGCTTGGCGTATGAAATGAACGCTTTTTTGTCAATGATTTACATATTCGACGATTTTTCGGTAAACAATAGTTTAACACAAATTTAAAAAAAACGGATGAAGTTAAAAAAAATTATTATATGTATGCTGTGTCGTTGCGACGAAAAGATACATTTTGTTCATGCTTCGCCGTGCCGAAAACTCGGCGAAGAAGTCCTTTCTGATTGGTTGAATGTGTCACGTGATGGTTGGCGCACAAAAATCGTCGGATATGTAAATCCACCTTTATGCTGGAAACAGACGTGCGAAATTTACGCATGCGACTACGCATGCGAAAACGCAAGTTAACTATAGTTAACTATATAGTACATGAGCGTATTTTTCTGGTATTGCGTTTTTAATTTTCGGTAGAGTTTTTGATAAACCATTTACAATTTGTTTTTGAATTTCTGTCAAAACATTGAAAAGCCGTCGTGATGTTAGTATTATTTCATGATATTTTTTTTGTTGTGTAGTCAACAGTGCTACGATGCGCTTTTTTTATAAATAGAGACAACTTGCAAAATAACGCTTGCTATGCGAAATGCATGTGTTTTCTTTCATATAAAGTAGTGTATTCTAAATTCTTCGCATACGAAATTTTGCACGTCTGTTTTCAGCATAGTCTAGATTATTTCGGAAACAAATTTATATTGAGAATAACTTTCCATTTCAATGTCGATAGGTAAAAACTAGTTCCTGATCAGGGAGCTAATTCGGGTTCTGTGAAATAATGAAAATGAAAAGTTTTTTCCGTTGCCATCGAGTAGGTTTCATTGCATTTAAAAAATTATGATTTCACACAGTGTAATTTAAAATTACGTGCAAATAATTCAAACTAATAGATTGCAAATGAAAAAAACTTTTCATTATATTATGGAACGCGAATTGAATTGACCCCTAGTAGGCCAAAAAAAAAATTATTTTGATGAAAGCTTTAGGTGCAAGTTTGGAAATTAGCACTGGTTGTAATGTGCCGCAGCAAAGGAAAATTATTGATCATAGCTGGCATATTTATCAGTAGTAATTAACCCCCTGATTCTGACGATAAGACTACTAAGACTTTCTTAGCTAAGACTTTCTTGTTAAGACTTTATTTTTTAAGACTAAAGTCTTCATTGAAATTCTGAAGACAGTAGTCTTAAATAATATATTAGAAACTCTCCAAAGACTTTTGAAGAGCTGTCGAAATAAAATTTTTACCATATTGTTTTAAATATATGAACGAAAAGCGACAGTTCAATTCGAAATTGTTAAAAATACGCAAGTTTATGTTATATATATGCTGAGAGAGTATATTGTATTTTGAATAATTTTTCCGGTTTTTATAGTCAAATACATATAATTATTGTTTAATTGGCTTTTTGTTTATTGCCAAAATTATGATTCCTAAGAACACCTATTTCGCTGATATTAACGAAGACAATTTTTTAAGACTACTGTGGCACTATTCTGGTAATTCCCTGGGAATAGGGAATTGGGGAAAGATTTTATATGTAATTTCTATTTAAATTTTTTTGTTCTGGCATACTGAGGTAAAAAGCTAGTGGTAATTTTTTTGAAAACAAAATAAAATTGGGAATAATTTTCCCTACCAATTTAGATATGGAAAAATTATTCCAAATTTATAAATATTTACATCAAACTTTTCTCCTCAGTAGCCCGGAAAAAAAATATTTGAACTGAAATTTCATACAAAATCTTTCCCCAATTCCCTATTCCCAGGAAATTACCAGAATAGTGCCACTGATAGATAAAACTAAGTGCGGAATACGAATTTAAAGTACCTAGTCTTCGTTAAAACAAAAGTTTTCGCTAAGACTGAAAATACGTCTGTGACTGTACGTTAGAAACGGGGGGTTAACTCGAGTATATATTTAATCAAAAAAAAAATAAGATTTGTATAAATCTGACAAATAAGCCAACTATGATGAAAAATTTCCTTCCGCTATATAAATTCAGAAACTAGCATTGCTATTTATAAAACTGGCCTCTAATATGTTATTTCTCAACAAAATACAGCTAAAAATGCTAAGTAAATATTTGTCGTAATTCCTTATTCTTACGGAAAGCCTGAATACGGCCACTAGACTAGCACTAATTTTTTACTGTAAGACCTACATAATTAACACAAACTGGATACGCTAAGTTTTATTTTGAAATTCGAAAGTTTCCCTGCTGCGGTTAATAACTACATTAGATAGATAGATAGAAAATCTTACCAGCCAATTTCACTTTTACCAACACTAGCGAAATTGTTTGAGAGGCTGTTGCTCAAAAGATTGAAAAAAACCATAGAACAATGAAACCTTATCTCAGAGTATCAGTTTGGTTTCAGAGAGAAACACTCAACTATTGAGCAGGAGAATCGCCACTTTAGGGTGAAATTTGAAGATGAATATTTCGAGCTAAAACCTATATCGGCAGGAGTCCCGCTGAGTAGTGTTTTGGGACCTATTCCTGTCCTGCTCTACACCAGAAATCTGCCTCTATTAAGCGATGTTACCGTTGCAATACTTGCTGATGACACTGCAGTTCTCTCAGTAGGAGACACTATCGAGGAATCGACAACGAAACTTCAAGAAGCATGTGACAAAATTATAAAATGGACAAAAATGTGGCGTATCGGCCTCAATAAGTCGATATCCACGCATGTGTATTTTACTAATCTAAAAAGTCAATTACAAACCTGTGGTCATTAACGGTCAGCAGATTCCGCATGCAAATAAGGCTAAATATCTAGGGATGACATTGATACAAGTTTCAGATAGAAAGATCACGTTGAAAGGAAAAAAGATGAACTTAATATCAAATATCGAAAAATGTGTTGGCTGCTCGGGAGAAATTCAGAATTGTCAACCAAAAATAAACTGCTATTATATCTACAGGTACTAAAGCATGTACGAACTTACGGAATACAGCTCTTGGGCTGTACAAAGAAAACTAACATCAAAATAATACAAACTTTTCAAAACATAGTACTACGTGGTGTATAGTTAACGCTCCGTGGTACATTAGGAATGATGACCTTCATAGGGACCTAAATATCCCGACGGTTCAAGAAGTAGTAAAAAAACATACAGTAATTCATGGACACCGTATTCATCAACATGTAAATTAAGAGCTTCTTGGTATGTTGGACACTTCACATGCAGTAAGACGATTGCACAAAACGGAGCCAATTGATTTAATGGATTAAGGACAATAGAGCAAAGACTATACTTCAGTATATAACCTATAAAAAAAATTGTTTAAACGTTAATCCATTACCCAAAAAAGATACAATATAACAACTCATATATACCGTAATCTAGGCAACTGCTTGTTTAAAATTCGTTTAAAAAGATTATAATTGAAGAACTAATTTATAATATTTAAGTTGATTATGTTCCTCTTTATCGTTTGATCTCGTGACTCCTGCGAAATCTAGTTCCTAAGTAAATTTTGTAACTTTGATTTTCATCAGTTTTAAGCGCCATGAATTCGGGTGATCATATCAAATTTTAACATTTTAGCTTAATTCATATTTTTACGCAAGTTCTAAAGTAGTGACATCTCTGAATTTCAAGTTAAACAATCTTACCTACTATAAATTGCAAGTATATGTACAAACAATTGATCTCACAACCATTTCATATTACATATTTATTACATAAATGACACACGGGTTTCTTTTCCTCTTACACTGTTACATTTGGTACAACAAACGTCAATCTTTGGTCGTTTTCCCGAAAAAGTAATAATTCCGAAAAAAATCGTAGTATAACTTTTATAATTTTTTTTTTATTGTTAAGTATGCGATCTGTTTTGGGGCTCAAGGCTCACCCTGCTCTTCCGCGGTTACGCTTTTGACGTCTTTCGTTTACGCCTCCCGACCAACTCGAGGACGTACGGCTGTAGGACCGATTTAAGAACATCTGCACATTGCAAGCTCCATCCAGCCTATACTGGCATGGAAGAATAGTCGGCCCATGGGTTTTGCACACCGACAGGGAAGTATACCTTAAAATAGCGGTTTTTACCACAAACCATAGTGGATTTCATAAAACGTCAATTTTTAAGTATGGGTGGGTATTAAATTTAACGAAAAATGGACAAGGAACACCAAAATATATAAGCAGAAATTCTCGCAATTGTCACCCCCATAAATTAAACAGTTACAACAAACCAGTTTTGCTAGATTTAACGGGTCAATACTCGATCGATTAGTGCAATTTCTTGATCCTCATCGCTTGTAACAAAATACTTAGTCAACAGATCTACCAAAGATCATAAAACATGTTAAATGTTTATTATTCTTCGGATTCTTGAAGAGAAGGCAAAAGCCTTTGGCTGCGTCGACCTGAATGTCTCATCCATCAGCCTACTGCAGCATATCTTGAGAAAAAATTTGAAAATAAAATTGTTTACATAAACTTGGTTTGTACAGTGTAAAGCACAAGCACAAGTTATCGCCGATATTTTTTAGAAAAGCACTTTTTACACTGCAAGCATTGAAGCATTATTAAATAAAAATACATGGAAATCATTTGTTTTTATAGCAAAACCGTTATAACATGTTTATCCCGCGGGCACGTCGTATTTGACTGTGTTTTCCATCGTTTCATTTTTCAAACCGAGAAATCATTTACTGGATGCCCGCCTACCAATACATATATTCGATATTAAAAAATGAAAGATGCTGCTCAGGTACGTCCAGAGCTTTATGTGTAAAGTATTTTTCATTGTGCTTTTTACATCATACTTATTGAATTTCCGCCTTCTGAGAACTTTTTCTTTTGATCATTTTATTGTTATTATGATTCTTTTGCATTGTATTTATTTGTAAATGCTGTATTGATTATATATTGGATACTTTGAATATTCAAAAAAAAAAAACATAATAGAAGCATAAAATATACACCGTTATACAATTTTTGATCAACAATATTATTTAAAAATTTAATATTGTTGATTCGTCTGGAAAATTGAGAGATAGATGAAAAATATAAAACAACAAAAAAAATTCAATTATAAAATTTTATTTATTTTTGAGCTTTCGTAAACTGGTTTGTATATTTTAGAATCCCACATATGAATACGTTTGATTAATATTCGTACATTGCGAACTAAATTTAGCACGCAGCCTCTATATAGGAAAGCGTGATATATTTACCTAAAATTTTATAACAGAAATATCCATGATGCATCGTGCGATATTGTAGGAGGTTTATTCAATTAAATTTTATGTTTTTGATTTTTGTATTTAGATATGATGACTCGTGCTATACTAAATTTACTCTGTTCCTGCAAATTGGTGTCCAAAAATGTTGACTGTAGATATCGCATAATGAAACATACATATTAACATTAAATCTTCAGGTCATTTTTTTTTGAAAAAGTTACAAAAAATATTCCTAATCATTTAGCTTATCTGGTATTTCAAATTTTGTTTCATTGGCTTTATCCGAAATTTCACCTTAATAACCGATGGTCGATATCAAGTGAAGGATAATAAGCTATTTCCAAATCTCATCAAAAACAAGTTGTAAAATTTGAATTTTCTCTTCTAGTGATCTATCGAAGGCACTTCTTACAGCAGAGCACCACTCTACTTAGATCGGTCGTCAAAAAAATGAACAACTGTACTCACTAAACCATCACTCGTTGAGTTAACTAAACATTCCAAAATGCTTAACATTATTAATATTATCAGAAGTAGCTACAAAAAAATTAGAAACAAAAAAATCATTAAGTGTAAGTCGAAAGGGGAAATAAATTAAACTCGAGAAAAAAAATTAAAATGAGTACTAAAATGTTAAATATTAAGCAAGTGACAAGGTTGTATGTTTTTTATCTCCGGCTGAACCGACTAACACTATGTGCCATTGCTTTGATTTCCATGACTTTCCGAGTTGTTCCTTTCCACGTTATAGCTGATTCGCCCGACTTTCATGAACTCTTCTTGTTATGTCATTCGGCGACCTCCTCATTTTGTTGAATGTCAATTTTTGATCTAATGCATAGACTGACAGGTTACGCAACCAAACAGCAACACTGTGATTTGACACGTGGATTAAACATTCTTATTAGCTTGATGTTACGGGATAAGGCAGCTCTATCTAATGATAGAATGCAGCCTTGTCTTACTCGTGGGCTGTTACAGTTTGATTTACTTTAATTGTCTCTGTATTGAACACAAGCAAAATCATTTTTTTGGCCTCATTATATATAATTTCAAGCCTATCTGGAGTTTCCATCCAATTCACACCATTTTCGCTCAGTAAATCAACGTCACGCAGTAGTCTTTATCATGTAAAAAAAGTCTAAGATTTTAGTAGAGGTAGTTTTGATTTGGTTTTCCGCTATGACCAATATTGTGGCTTTTGATGTCCTGGGATATGGTCTCACTCTCATAGCGTTTGTTTCCCCAATAGTGGGCGTAAGCACTGATTACAAATTTTGCTTCCTTGCATATATCACAATTGGTAATGTATTAGTGCACATCTATTGTAGATCAAGCGGCCTAACGTTTTGCGAATACCATAGCACGCGCCGTTCAGCGTATAGTGCACGCCGATAATCGACTTATAACGATACAGTCGCTCGATATCCACAATTTACTAAAACGAACGTCTGGTAATTTGTCATACAATTTTGATACAATCCTTATAATAATCTGTTGCCGTAGAATACGTAAACGTGGATAAGTTTGTGGATCTTGTTGTATTTTAGCAAAAACGCTCGTCTACGGTTGGTTTTGAACCATACGAAAATAAAATACAATGTCACGATGTAGTTTTATGTCTTGATTGATCTCCATAGTTGTATCAAACTCTGTTCGTGACAACGCGTCTGGAACAAGGTTTTCCGTCTTTTTTGATGAATCAACTGGAAATCAAAGCCATGTGCATCGGCAGATTCCATCCTGCTGGTTGTTACGGTCGGCTCAGCCGCTGACCCACAGTTTTCAACTAGCCATGCGGCGGCCTCATATGCACGGTGATTTTGCCGGCTAATACTCATGACTTTAGCATACACCGTGTTTACTGATATTTATAAAACGAACTAAAATTAAAAATAAATGAAACAAAACTGGAGGTTCCGCCGAAATTTGTCGGTCGAAACTTGAGGAACAAGAAAATATAATGATAACCTGGTGTGCCCCCTCCGAATAACTCAAGAGACCCCTCCGAATAACTCATCGACCCCGAAAGGCCGATGCCTAGCATCGAAGCATCATTATAGGGTAGGGATGTCTCCCGAACAGACCCGAAAGACCTCCAACGAATCTTCCACAAGTCACACTTCGACAGCATGAAACCGCCGAAGTGCCACGAGGAGACCGCTGGATTTTACAGTTGCCCCAAATGAACGACATATCTTATAGACTCGCCACTCCGACCCTGTGGATGTTCTTCCCAGGGGATGTAGGGGAGTGATAAGCCCAGGCTATAAATATGGCACCGGTACAGAATGAGAGTCCCCCTCTCATCATACCGAACCGAAAAATTTAGTAATTTATTTTATTGTGAGACAAAAGAGACCAAGACAAAAAAGTAACCCTAATGCCGCAGTAATCGCAGTAAATTTTTTTTTGCCGACGAAGAAGCGGAAAACCAAAATCCATAAGAAAAAAAAAAGTTAAAAACAAAAATGTGCGCCTCCAAAATTTTTGGTGCTAGACCAATGTGCGAACTAAATGCGCGTGAAGCAACTGCTATGGCACTCGATTACAACGTATAATAAATAATAAAAAAATTGAAAGTTTTGAATCTATTTTTTTTTTATTTATAATTTATACTAGCTGAACCCGGGAGACGTTGTCCTGCCAGTCTGTATTATAACAACCTGTAAATGAATAAATTGGATTTTAGTAGTATTTTTAATAATCAATTGAATTTTTATTTTATATAAGTAACTTAGAACAATTCAAATTAACACATCTAGCGTAACGCAAGTGGATAAACAGAATTTTTGGTTTTATGATTTGGAGTATAGATGTATAAATTTTTTGGAGTTCCTAATCTGGAGCAAGCAACATATACTTGACCATGACAAAAACAGGTATTCGCTAAATTTATTCCGGCAACGCGCAGTGACTGCCCTTGAGCTTTGTGGATTGTCATCGCGAAAGCAAGGCGCACAGGAAATTGTAAGCGCTAGAATGTAAAGGGCAAATCAGTAGGGATCATTGGAATGCGTGGAATCAGCACGTCTTCTCCTTTACATTTGCCATTAATTATTATTGCTTCAATCACATTTTGCATAATTTTCTTAATGGAAAGTCTGGTTCCGTTACATAACTTTGGTGTGTTCAGGTTCCGAAGAAGTAGTATTGGTGATCCAGTTTTTAACACCAGTTTGTGCGGTGGTATCCCCGATGGCTCCAATGAATTTAGAAATTCGACTGGATAATTAACAGCATCATTCTCTTCTACAACTGTATCAATAGATTTGTATTCCGTCACTGCACCAGGAATTTTTAATTGAATCGTATTAGTTATGTTAGGGAAAACCATATTTTCAAGATTTTCTATTGATGACTGATGTTGACAGAAGTCCTGTGAAAATGATATTTCCTGTGTTAAATGGTCAATCGGAAGTTTACCGTCGCCCATATCTAAAATCTGCTCGGAAAATATTTGTGCAGATTCATGTTTAAGTAAATGTACACGCATGTTAGTCGACAGTGTAATTTTTTTCACGTGCCTCCAAAGGAATGAATACTTTAGGCACGCGTTTAGTTCGTCTGCTGGGGTTGATCTTGGAATAACGGGCAAAGTTTGACGGAAATCACCGGCTAGCTGTATCACAGCTCCGCATATTGGGCGTTGATTGTTTCGAAAATCCTGCAGAGTACGATCAAGTGCTTCAAGTTCTTTTTTATGAGCCATGGTACATTCATCCCAAATAATGAGTTGACATCCCAGATAATGAATACAGTTGCCATTCCAGATGTTTTTGCAATGTTACAAATAGGACTTTTAGCTATGTTTAGATTCAATGGCAGCTCGAGAGCCGAATGCGCCGTACGTCCTCCATCAAGTAGCGTTGCTGCAATCCCTGATGATGCTACAGCCAAAGAAATTTCACCCTTCATTCGAATTTCTCCGAGTATCAGATTGAGCAAACAAGTTATTCCTGTGCCTCCTGGTGCATCAAGAAATAGAAGTCCACCATTTCCGCTCCATACATGCTCCATAACTGTGTCATACGCAAGTCGTTGATCATTTGTTAAGAGCCTTATCTGAGCTTCAACATAAATTTGTAATGCGTTGACGTCGTATTGTTTCTCTCTTAATATGTCTATATCGATAATATTGTCTCTATTACGTTCTGGAGAAAATAGCCCCAGCTGATTAAGGTTTTTTTTGTTAATTGACATACACATATCTTCAAGTAAAATCAGCGATTCATTGAAAATGTCTTCTGCATACTGCATATCCAGGTTAGGGTTTTCTCTGTGAGCTCGAAGAAATATGTCTTCGCTCATACTCTCTTTATGCTTTTCCCATAAATCTTTCGGATCAGAAGGCGCACAGGTTGTCAAAATGATGGCGAACAGAGTTCGTGTTTGTTGAGCATGACGTGTTTCAGATGCTTCTGTCAATGCGTTGTCCCAATGTTGATCATTTTCAAGCATACCAAGTTTGAAACATGCTTCTCCATATGTCTGACACACGTGACCATCGATAATTTTCATTGCTTGAAACGATGTTGGTCCTTTCACCACGTGAAGCAGCATTCGTAAATAGTAGCATTCACTATTATTCGGGTGAACAGTGTACTCGTCCTAACGTGCTAGTAGAAAATATGCCAGCCACTGAAGAATGTTTTGCACTCCGTTTACTTTTTCAAAATTTTTTCGTTGATTGATTCCATGTATAATACTGCGGGACTTCATGATATAGCAATGTTTTCGCAAATTCATTAGTTGCACACAGTTGAAGAAAAGCTGTCAACGTTGTGTTTTGTGGATCTACAGCTCTTTGAAGGGCGTTCTCTTCCGTGAAATAGACTCGTTCACCGTTTTCTAAGTGAACACTGAGATGCATAACAGCAGAAAAACCTTCATGGATATCAAAACCAAAAATTCGCCATATAGCTTCATTACTGCTAATATAACGTCTCATTTAAAATTGTTCGACTTTATTAACGGGTGCATTGGAATTCGCAATTCCAAAAACTGCCATATCACTGCCTTTAGTTACGTATTTACATAATAATCGACTTAACTGAATTGCAGACCTCTATGTTGATATGCGCCTTGAATGACTTTAAAATTATAGGAGAATAGGGCACAATCCATTGATTATCAATTTCAATATCAACATTATTGAGTTTGAAAGTTGTTGTGTGTCCACCATCAACTGGTTTTCGTCGTCTGTACAGCGAATAACCATCGCCACACGTTTGTGTTTCCTTCAACAGCAGACGTGGATAATTTTTGGTACATTTTCCGTCTTTCATGCAGGGCGAATGTGGGTTATGTAGCCCACATGGTCCATTAATCATGTTCTTCTTGACAATTTCAAATAATCCCGGATCTTCTTCTGGATCAGGTAGTTCAGTTCTAATGATATTGTCAATTTGAGTGGTAACAATTTTTTCAACCAACCAAATTAAGATATGAGCATGTGTTAAACCTCTTTTCTGCCATTCAATGGAATACATCCAGCAGCGAGTTTCTCCGTATATATGGTTTTTAGTGATGAGATCCATAAGACGTATCAATTTTTGTTTGAAAACTCTCGCTGTGAGGTCATGTCGATGAAATGATTGCTGTCCAGACTATGGATCTTGTACGATTTTTTTCCATCCCAATGGAAATTAACCGGAACGTCATAGTAGTGGTGTACGTATTGGTGTGCGTGTTTTGCTTTTTGTTTTTGACGTCATTTAGAAACAAAATATAATGTTATGTATATAATTTGGGAATTTGAAAAATTTCACAACACAATACCATTTAAATTAATAAAGTGCTCCCTATAATTCATTCAGCTATGCTACACACAATTTTGGTTTCTGGATTCAAACTTCTGCGCAATAGATTTTAATTTTTAATTTAAACCCTTATTTTAAATTAAATCATTAAATTTTTTTGTCTTGTTTTATTCTTTTATCTCGAAAATAAAATTTAAACAAAAATCTACATCTCAAAAATGTCCTTAAATTTTGTTATTTTCATTTCAATTTTTTTCATTTCGGATTCACGGACAAAAATTTTATTATGCAGCTGCGACGTAAAAATTTTGACCGTGAATCCGAAATGAAAAAATTTGAAATGAAAATAAAAAAATTTACGGACATTTTTGAGATGTAGATTTTTACAATAACAACAACATGTTACAATAACATGTTATTTTCATAAATAACATGTAAAAATTATAGATACATAAATGTATAATTAAACAAGGAAATATTAAATATATTAAAAAACATTAACACAATTTATTTTATTTAAGATTTAAATAATATAAATGAAAATACAAAAAAAAAAAATTCAATCGCATCTATTTTCTTATCATCTTTCATTCATTCCACTGCTCGCGAGCAGTGGAAAAATCCTCATGAACTATTTTTTTTCTCAACCGATTATGTAACAGCCCTAAGCTGTTACATTAGTTTATTTCGAAATTTAACATGACACACGATCAGTTCATGCAAAATACTTGATGATATGTTTACCGACGCACTATACTAAAATGTAACAACTTTCAATCATCGCACTGTAGGATTGATGTACCCTCTTCATTGTTATCGCTTAAGTATTGCACGATTATGTTGTTGATCAAGTTGACTTCCAATTCAACTCTTTCTTTGTATTGGTATATGTAAATAATAAACTGTGTTCGATGGTTACGGATGAGCCTTACGGTCTTTATTAAACCATTAGTATAGTGACCGCCGCCATGGAATTTACTCTAAATATAATTAAAAGGTAATGTTTAAATTTAAAATAACAAATTTTGTGAATGGTGCAAATAATTAAAAGAAATAATTTTTGTGTTACCGTGTAGTAACTAGTGGCAATTTTTGGATATTTTTTTTTGATAAACATCGCCGGTTGTATAAACGGAAAACTAGGACCGCATACCAGAATACACACTGGGATAGTCATATTTTGTTTGAATATACATAAGCTTTATTCCAAAGGTATTCCTTTTTTTATTATTTCTATAAATACGAGTATTCCGGTAACTCTTCGCGTTCAATGTAAATAAAATTTCGCAATTATATTTACGGTTCATATATATGCATTGAATACTAACAGCTTTTCGTTTTTCCGTGTTATACAGAAACCGTGAATTAGATTCGAAAAACAATCGATTCTCTAAATTCAATTTACGGGATTGCCGCTAAGTTCGGATAAAACATACCGGTAAGCGTTTTTAAAATTATTTACTGGTTCGATTCCACGGCATATTTATTTGCGAAGATCTCAAACAAGGTCATATTGCATGTGTCTATGCGACAACAGTGCTTGCTCATCGAACCAACGTTTAAGTTATCTTGTTCAACAACAACAAAATCGCATAAATAAATACATACATTTATCGAGCAATCATCATTATAAAACTATACGTAAGATTACTATACTAAGAAAAATATGCATCCTCTTAAATTATGTATCTTTGCTTTGGCCATGGTTCTAAACCCTCCATTTATTATGCATGCGTAAAACTTAGTTAATATAGTATTATTATATTATTATATTATTTATTTATTTAATCATATTATATTTATATATATATATATATATATATATATATATATATATATATATATATATATATATATATATATATATATATATATATATATATATATATATATATATATATATATATATATATATATATATATATATATATATATATATATATATATATATATATATATATATATATATATATATATATATATATATATATATATATATATATATATATATATATATATATATATATATATATATATATATATATATATATATATATATATATATATATATATATATATATATATATATATATATATATATATATATATATATATATATATATATATATATATATATATATATATATATATATATATATATATATATATATATATATATATATATATATATATATATATATATATATATATATATATATATATATATATAAGTTACGAATTTTAATTCGGAGCGATTAAAAAAAATGAAATTTATTTTAACCTTTATTGTTATAATTCCAAACTAAAACTAAAAACTTAAATCTAACAAAAGTTTCTATATTCAAAAATTTGCAGTAAGCAAATTTTTTATGTTAATAATTTTTTATATTAATAAATTTATAGTAAGCAAAATAAAATAATCCAATTTCTTGTAATTATGCCGGATACTCGTGCAACTTGATGTTTCGCTGATGTGAATTAAGTGGCACGTTGCAAATCTAAAGGCACGTTGTAAAGATTCAGCATTTTTATAACCAGGCCGGATGTTCCTTATCGTTAACTCCTCCCTCTTTAAAGATCCACGACCCGTGGATCAGAATTCCAAGTTAATTGGATGAATCTCGATTTGTTTGATGGGTTCTGGTTGATGAGTTGATCTGTTCCTCCTTATTTTATACTGCTGACTGGTCTTTTTGAATGAGAAGATAAATATAGCTATACAAATCACAGCTATAACTCCAAGGTCCATAAATCCTGATATTTTATGCTTTGCGAATAGATTTTGAAGATGCTTTACGTTGTTTAGGTGTAAATCGTGGAGGTATTCTGTGTCGATTTTCATGCCTTTTTCCGTTATATTGGGCTGGAGTACTAATGGTAGGACTTGGGAGGTTCTAATTTCTTGGTTGGTGAATGTTTGGTTGTCGATTTTTATGATTTCGTTGTTATATTGTATTAGGAAGTTTCCTTTCAGTTGTTTGTTCGTGTTGTTATTACTAACGGACCCATTAAAATTGCTTAAATAGATTGTATTTTCGTTCAAGGCCTCGATTATTTGGTTTTTGTTAAATCTGTAATCACATTTAGCGTGCGTTCCTTTTATTAGCTGACTGATGCAATGGTCGCTCTTTATCTCCTTTATGTGGTTCATCTCGCAAATGGTGGTTTCACGGAAAGAGTTGCATGCTCCAATGATTCCAAATAATTCGTGTTGGTTAATGAGGAGCTCTTTGAACTCTAAGTATATTTGTTTGTTTTGTTTAATCGTTGATCTAATGATGACATGATTATATTCCTGGCTGCTTGTCTTAGGTATCGATATTACATATAAGATGGTAGAATCTTTTACAAGCATCATCGGTTCCGCGTACTCTATTGCCTCTACTTCATTTGAGTATGGAAGTGTTTCGATTTCCGCCACTAACCGTCCGATTTCTACTTTGTCTAATAACTAATAAATTTGTATTAATTATTTTACCTTTTGCCAGTTGAGCGGCTCGAATTATTTCCTTGATTTCTTCTTTGACAATAGTGAGCCTGTTGAATAATATTTGTTGGATTCGTCCTTCAGAGTCTTCGTGTAGTGAGTCGACAATTTTGTTGTATTCATTAAGAATTTTTTCTGCAGTGTTCATCAAAGCAGTATTAATTTGGTATTGCTCATTATTATTGTTGATTATTTCATTTTGACTGCTGACAAGTTTGTCCCAGTCTGTAGCATCTGGTAAACCCGCAATCCATTTCCACGCTGTCCCAATCCAGTCGATTGATCGTCTGGTTCGTATATTCTGACCCTTGAGTTCCGATAATAATTGGTTAATTTGTTCAACTTGGTGAATCAGTTGGGGTTTAAGGTTGCTGTCTCGATCAATGCGGTTGATTTCAGGTGAAATTCTATCTATTATTTCTTCATAGCTGGTCAAGTTGATGATGTGAATCAGCTTGAATTTCCCATTGATAATTCTTCCGGTTCCCTGCTTGAGTGTTACCAGCGGGTGATTGTATTCGTAGATGTTCAGGGACGTTGTTGTTGTCCAAAGACAGGAGCTAAAAATGAGAAAAATAATCTTCATTCAGCTATGTTTTTTATGTGCGTTTTATGTATCTTTTTTCCGGATGCAGTTATCACTGTGACATTGTTATTCTTTGCCACAATTTCTTTTCTAAACTTCGCTTTATCTTTCGCTTGGATTTGTTTTATTGCGACGTATATCGTGTCTCCAATCTTGTATGTTTTTGGTTCTGGTTTCCCCGAATTTTCGTTTTGTAGTTTAATTTGTTGAGAATTTTGGATTCGTTGGATTACATCAGCGTTTACCTTATCCTTATAGTTCAACATATTTTGGAGATTCATGCGATTGGCTCGTCCAAAGAATACATCGCTGGGTTTTCTTCCAGTGACTGAATGAATCGTATTATTGTATCGATCCACAGCGATGTTTACTTGCTCTTTTGTGGGGAGATCCTTAAGTTCATTTTGTAGACATCTTATTATTTCTATGATTGTTGAATGGACTCTCTCTGCTGTTCCATTTACCTCGCTCTTTTGGGATGGCGTAAGATAAATTTGTATTCCGAGTGTCTTGATATAATCCGATACCATAGGACTGATAAAACTTGACTCATTGTCCATCACCATTATTTTGGGTGTCGTGAAGTAGTGCAAAATTTTGATGATTTTATCTCTTATATGCGGAGCTGATCTGTCCTTAATACGGAAGAGCTTCGTGAATTTAGAGAACTTGTCTATACATGTGATGAACTTTTCCTTTTTGATATCAATAATGTCTATGTGGATAATCTCCGTTGGGTAGGTCGGTATTGGCGTAGGTTGAAGTTTAACCTTTTCCGGGTGGCGATCATATTTATTGGTGTGGCAAATCTCACATGTTTGAGTGTACTTTTTTATCAGGTTAGCCAAGTGAGGGAAATAATATTTTTCCAGGATTTGTTGCTTATTCTCCTTCCAGTTGCGGTGCGCTCTTTTATGCTCTTCTTGAATAATCCTGAATTTATTCTCCTCATTCTTGATGTCTTGCACGACCCTTTGTGTTAGGCGGATTTTGAATCCAGCGAAATGTTCTGTATATAACTCTTGCAAAATTTGAATGTATTGTTCCGGAATCTTCACTCCATTAATTATTGTAGGATTTAGCCTTTCCTTAAGTGTGTTCACCAGGGCCTCCTTAGTTATTCCTTGTAAACCAATGAAATGCCTGTGGTAATTCGGGTGTGGTTCTTCATAGGCGTAAATATTCTTATTCTCCGTAAAAATAAGTTGGTTCCTAAAAGCGTTTATCGGTGCGTCGCAGTATGGAATTAAATCTGAACTATCTTGGTCCGCGCTATGAATTGTGCCGTCTGTTGATAGAATATTGGTCTCTATCTCTAGTCGGGATAGGGCATCTGCAATTTTGTTGGTATAACCTGGTTTATAAATTAGCTCGTAGTTATATTCTTCAAGTCTTGACTTCCATCTTTTCAGTTTAGCATTATGATTTTTATTACTTAAGGAGAATGTCAAAGGTTGATGATCTGTGACAATCTTGATTTTTTTCGCGCCATACAAGTAGTTTCGTAGGGTGTCCAACGCCCAAATAATGGCGAGCATTTCCTTTTCATTAACCGCATAATTTTCCTCTGTCTTGTTCAGTGATCTGGAGATGAAGGTGATTGGTCTGTCTTTGCCAATCTCGCCCTGAGACAGTACAGCGCCAATTGCTGTATTGGAGGCATCTGTTGTCAAGATGAAAGGATTTTCGAAGTTGGGAAAGATCAGTATTTCCGTGGATGACAATAAATCCTTAATTTGTTGAAATGCGCGATTTTCTTCCTCGGTGAGAGTGATTTTCACCTTTTTTGATTGATTTGCCGCAATTTGTGCGTTTTCCCCTCTGGTGATATTTGTCAACGGTTTGGCGATTTTAGCGTAATCCTTTATAAAACGCCTGTAATAAGAAGTGAGTCCCAGGAATGATTTTAGGTCTTTTAAGTTTTCTGGGCTTTTAATTTTCCGAATGGCAAGGATCTTTTTTTCATCTGGTCTAATGCCTTTGTTTGTTATAACGTAGCCAAGGAATTCCGTTTCATGTTTTAGGAATTCTGTCTTGTCGAGGTTAACTCGCAGGTTGGCTTTTTCCAATTTCGAGAGTACTTGGTCGATATTAGCCAGATGTTCTTCCTCGGTGTTCCCTCCGAATATGATGATATCGTCTATATAGACGTAACATATTCTTCCGATAAATTCCTTCAGGACGTTGTCAATCATCCGTTGGAAAATGGCAGGAGCATTCTTCAAACCGAAGGGAAGTCTTAAAAATTCGTATTTACCATTCATAGTTGAGAATGATGTTTTAGGTATGTCAGCTTCCTTCATCCGGATTTGATGGAATCCAGACGTGAGGTCGATCGTCGTAAAAAACTTGGAATTGCCCAGATTTGCCAGGGTGTTCGAGATATCAGGGATCGGATACGCGTCTGATATTGTAACGGCATTCAGTCTCTTGTAATCGATGACCATCCTATATTTCTTGATGCCTGAAGCATCCAGTTTTTTCTCTACTACCCATATTGGGGAGTTGTATGGGCTTTTGGAGGGTCTTATGATTCCATCTTTTAATAGTTGGTCAATTTGTTTCTCGACTTCACTCCTCATGCTAACGGGGTAGGGATACGATTTAGCATAGATAGGTTCTTCAGTATTCGTCTTAATTTCGGCTTTTATATCGGTATCGATTGGTTCAGCATTATTGACAGGTCCGAATAACGTTTTGAATTTTGATAAGATCCTTTGAAGGTTTTGTTTTGATTTGCGTGACAGATGGTCGTCTTTTATTTCCAGATTATTTACTTGAGCTGATATTTTCTCTTTTAGTGGTATTTTTATGTTAGGTGTTAAGAGTAAGACGTTGGTTTTTCTATCGATGATGGCTCCTAGTTCCTTTAAAGTGTCGTCCCCGATTATTCCATCAAATGATTTGAGTCCGGGCAATACGAAAAATTCTATACTTTTGCTAATTCCAACACTTTTAAAAAATTGGCCCACAATCTTTTCTTTTATTAAGATGGTCCCACCAGCTGATCTGATGTTGAATTGCGCCTCTGCGGGAATCGAATTTACAGCTAATTCTGGTTTTACGAAGTTTTTGTTTGCTTCTGTGTCTATGAGGAACTTCAGAATTTTGTTATCGCTCGTTTTGTACTCTAGGTATGGTACGCTAGAGAGGCTGTTGTCATAAAATTTACTTCAGAGTTGTCTTCTTCTTCCTGTTCTTCTTCGGATAAATTGATGTCTGAATTCTCGTTGATTAATTGATTGTACAGTTGTTCTTCTTCATCGACATTTTCAATGTGATAAACTCTTTGATTTTTTCGTGGCTCGTTCTGGTATGACGCTTCACGTTTGAATGTTGTCTGGTAGTTAGCGTTTACTGGGCGATTTTGATAGTTCACCTGCCTCGAGTTGATAGATGATCCTAATTCCATAGGTGTCGGTGGTTTCGGTTCAACTGGCCGCGGGGGTGGCATTCTGTTATTCTGGTGTTGTATGTTGTAAGCAATATTTCGTTGCGGCGTGGTCATATTTTGTTGCGGTGTTGGAATATACGTAGGCTTCTTTTGTATGTTTTGCTGGTTTGTAGAAGTTAATTGATTTATTGGAGCTATTATTGGATTGTTAATAATCCTTTTGTGTATAACTAAATTTCTAAAGTTCAAATTTTGAAACTCGAGGCACGAAGCATATGCCTCTGGCAGCGTCTGAGGTCGTTGAATGATTAACATTTTGGATAGTTCTCCATTTAATCCACGAATAAAAACGTCTAAGGCCCGATTTCTGTATGTTTCTATTAAAACTTCTATCGTATCGGAAGAGTATTCTTCAGTTTTAATTTTATTGACGATCAGCGAGAATTGGTGGTTAATGTTCGCATAGAATTCGTCTATGCTCATATTTCTCTGAGTGATGTTACTAAGTTGGTGTTCCAATGTCCTGAGGTCTCTTTTATCCGCATAATGGAGAGACAGGCATTTTTTGATTGAAGCCCAATCGTCGCTAAAGATGTTGTATGATATTAAAGCAGCATCGGCATTGCCTCTGATTTTTTGCCTGATACTTTGAAGTATTGCTCTGTATATCGGTTTGTTGCGTACTATATCGTAATCTTTCAATATGTTTTCTACATTGTGGATCCACGATATATATTGAGTAGGGTTGCCGTCAAATGTTTGCAACTCCTTGACGCAATCTGGGAGCCTACTAATTTCAGCTAGATCTTGTTCAGTTCTCGGTAATATCAGTGCTTCGGTTTTGGGAACTACCGGATTCTCAAGCTTCAATAACCGTTGTTCGATTTTTCTAGTGAGTTCAATTTGAGCATTGACAGCTCCAGTCAATTGCTTTATTTGTTCAGCCAATTGTTCGATTTGGATTTGCGACATTTTTTGTTATCAACTGATGTTATATTTAGGATTTTTATTAAGATTATTATTGAGGTTATTAACACTTTTTATTAATTATTTTGTGTTGTTAGATTTCACTTTGAGAATTACGTTGTGGAATTATTTGATTTTTAAATTAGAATTTATCGGAAAAAAATTTTATAATTAAATTAAGTTAGAATTATTATTATGGTTTTATTACGATTTTCGTTCGACTTATTATTATTGAGGTTTATATTAATTTTTGTTTATTGAGCGTTAAAAATTAAATTCTTGTTGCACTTACACTAGGATTATCAGGATTTGCATTTCCTGATTTTCCGTCTAAAGATTTGAGTTTCTTTAGAGGGTTAATTATTCCTTGCCGGATGGGTATTTTAGGGTTCAGCCGTCGGTGTGTCTTCTGTGTATTTTTGCAGGAATAAGCCGTAATTTCCCGTTTGGAGTTCTGCGTTGAGTGTTGCGGAGCACCTACTTGTGGTACAGATTAAGCGTATTATGCTATGTTCTCGTGGTGATAACTTTATACGCGCAGCACTTTTACTTATAGACCACTACAGTTTCGTAAATGTGATTCACTAATTCACTTTCACTACTTGCACGAGTTGTTATAACTTATGATATGGCTGGTCCCTGTTTCGGCGCCAGTTACGAATTTTAATTCGGAGCGATTAAAAAAAATGAAATTTATTTTAACCTTTATTGTTATAATTCCAAACTAAAACTAAAAACTTAAATCTAACAAAAGTTTCTATATTCAAAAATTTGCAGTAAGCAAATTTTTTATGTTAATAATTTTTTATATTAATAAATTTATAGTAAGCAAAATAAAATAATCCAATTTCTTGTAATTATGCCGGATACTCGTGCAACTTGATGTTTCGCTGATGTGAATTAAGTGGCACGTTGCAAATCTAAAGGCACGTTGTAAAGATTCAGCATTTTTATAACCAGGCCGGATGTTCCTTATCGTTAACTTATATATATATATATATATATATATATATATATATATATATATATATATATATATATATATATATATATATATATATATATATATATATATATATATATATATATATATATATATATATATATATATATATATATATATATATATATATATATATATATAAATATATATATATATTTATATATATTTAAATAATTTATATATTTTTATTTAATCATATTATTTATATATATATATATATATATATATATATATATATATATATATATATATATATATATATATATATATATATATATATATATATATATATATATATATATATATATATATATATATATATATATATATATATATATATATATATATATATATATATATATATATATATATATATATATATATATATATATATATATATATATATATATATATATATATATATATATATATATATATATATATATATATATATATATATATATATATATATATATATATATATATATATATATATATATATATATATATATATATATATATATATATATATATATATATATATATATATATATATATATATATATATATATATATATATATATATATATATAACCAATTTATTTATGAAAATATATTTGATCATATTTATTTAATACATATTACATATACACATATTATTACCTATATACAATTTATGATTTATTAAATTATTTATGTACCAAATTTATTTATACATATTTATCAAATTATTAATTACTTTACATATTGATCTATTTATTTTGCTTGGTTAATAAAACTTATGTTATGCGTTGATTGAAAGAAAATTCCAAAATCTTATTATTCACCCCTTAAATTTTTTATAAACATTTAATTTTTTTTTGCAATAAGTGATCATGTGTTTTGCTGGGATCCGCGTTTTTTTTAGAAACTAGTGCTGTTATGAGTGATTAAAACAAATATCGGTATAATGATTTAAGTTTAACCACACTAAGGGTACACCATTTTAATGGCGGTACACAACGGAAGGGTGGGTGTAGAAACAGTGTTCACGCGATCTATGAACACTAATCAGTGATAATGAATTCTAATTGTGATAAATATTTTGTGATAAACGTGTTTTAAAGAATCTCTCAAATGACATTCAGGTCATAAACTTTATATACAGCACTTTCTAGCTCCTGTAGTTAGTGGAAAGATTCCCCACCAACGGACTGTTATCTAGCCGGCAACGTGCTGTATCCACTTAACAAAACTAACAGGACGCTGTACAACTTTAGCCTCTCTATTTTTTTTGTTGCAAGGGTTAAATTTCGAAGCCGTCCGTTACAATTAGTGCACATTTATAAAATCGAGTAAACATTTTGGCGAAAGTTCATTAGAATATACATACACATACACAATGGTATAAAATGACAGTATACATATTAAAAGTGAATATTATAATCAACCATAGGCAAATGAAATAAGAAATATGAATTGCGTTTATCAAATGCTCACGTCATTTATACCACTGCTCGCGAGCAGGAGAAAAATTCTCATGTTGCATCCACATGCATTTTTTTCAACCCATAATGCAAATCGAGTCAACATTTCGGTGAAAGTTCATGAGAATTTGAACACACACAAAGATAGAAGATGGCGATTTAATCGAAATTACCCGGGATGATTTCCCCGGGAGTTCTCTCCGGGATTGCCCGATACAATTCCCCGGGTAAATTACCCGAAAAATTTCCATCAGGATTTCCCCGGGGATTTTCCCGTAGATTATCCCATACAATTCCCCGGGGAAATTACCTGGGGAATTCGGGTATTTGCTATGAGGATTTCCCCGGGGATTTCCCCATACAAATTCCCCCGAAGAATTCCCCCGAGGGGATTTCCCCGGGGAAAAATTTCCATCAGGATGATTTCCCTGGGAATTTCCAAGGGGATTTTCCCCGAGGGAAGAATTCCCCCGGGGAAAAATTTCCATCAGGATGATTTCCCTGGGAATTTCCCCGGGGATTTTCCCCGAGGGAAGAATTCCCCCAAGGGGATTTCCCCGGGGAAAAAAATTCCATCAGGATGATTTCCCTGGGAATTTTCCCGGGGATTTTCCCCGCGGGAAGAATTCCCCCGAGGGGATTTCCCCGGGGTAAAATTTCCATCAGGATGATTTCCCTGGGAATTTCCCCGGGGATTTTCCCCGAGGGAAGAATTCCCCCGAGGGGATTTCCCCGGGGAAAAATTTATTATGGGGAAGAGATTTTTCCCATACAATTCCCCGGGGAAATTACCTGGGGAATTCGCTCGGGTATTCGCTATAAGGGGATTTCATAGCCGCGCCGCAAATAATATTTACAAAATTGTTTTTATTATTCGAGATTCGAGAATACAAATTACCTAAACCACACTATGAGCCTTAATTCTGGTCCGCTGCCGATGCTGTTGCTAACAATTTCTCGAGTACTCAAAATTCAATTGGGGCATTGCATCGGCGCTTAAAACAGTAGTACGAACGAAAAATGCTGGTGTTTACAAAATAATTACCGATCTTTCAAAAGAGTTAATAATATTTAAAAATAATATAGAACGAATGAAAATAGGTGAAATGAAGCCGTTAAATAGAAAAAATTTAATGAAATATCAAAAATTAAAACAATTTTGAAAAAAATGCAAAAAATTGATACGTTAGATTTTTAAAAAGGTTCACAACATATGTATATAAATTTTTTATTTGTTAATAAAATTTGAATTGTACACTATTAAATAGCATAAAAAATATTAAGTGCATTTTTACCATTCTCTTATTTAGAACCTCTTTTTAATTTTCGAGATTTGCGCATGCGAGATTTTCCAAATAAATTATTTTGAAATTCGATATTCTTAAATTCGAGTAAATTTTTTCTTTCGGTATCTTGTTCATTCGATATTTCGTTTTGCGAGTTTTTAGGACTATCCCTAAATAATAACCAAGAAATGCAAATAGTAATTAAATTTGGGAACAGAATTTGGGGACAGAACTTGGGGACAGAATTTTGGGACAAAATTTGAGTACACAATTTGGAGACAAAATTTGGGGATAGAATTTGGGGATAGAATTTGGGGACGGAATTTGGGGACAGAATTTGGGGACAGAATTTGGAGACAGAATTTGGGGACAGAATTTGAGGACAACATTTGGGGACAGAATTCCGGGACAAAATTTGGGGATAGAATTTAAAGACAGAATTTGGGGACAGAATTTGGGAACAAAATTTGGAGACAGAATTTGAAGACAGAATTTGGGGACAGAATTTTGGGACAGAATTTGGGGACAGACTTTGGTGAGAAAATTTGGGGACACAATTTGGGGACAGTATTTGGGGACATAATTTGAGGACAGAATTTGAAGACTGAATTTGGGGACAGAATTTAGGGACAGAGTTTGGGGACACAATTTGGTGACAGAATTTTGTGACAGAATTTGGGGACTCAATTTGTAGACAAAATTTGGGGACACAATTTGGGGACAGAATTTAGACACATGAATATGGGGACACAATTTGGAGACAGAATTTGGGGACACAATTTGGGACAGAATTTAGGTACAGAATTTTGGGACAGAATTTGGGGACAGAATTTGGGGACAGAGTTTGAGGACAGAATTTGGGGACACAATTTGGGGACAAAATTCGATAACACCATTTGGAGACAAAATTTGGGGACAAAATTTTTGTACAGAATTTGGGGACAGAATTTGGGGACAGAATTTGGGGACAGAATTTTGGGACAGAATTTGGGGACAGACTTTGAGGACAAAATTTGTGGACACAATTTGGGGACAGTATTTGGGGACAGAATTTTACGACAGAATTTGGGTATACAATTTGGGGATGGTATTTGGGGACAGAATTTGGGGACAGAATTTGGGGACAGAATTTGGGGACAGACTTTGGGGACAAAATTTGGGGACAGAATTTATGTATACAATTTGGGGACAGAATTCAGGGACACAATTTGGGGACAGACTTTGGGGACAGAATTTTGGGACAGAATTTGGGGACAAAATTTGTAGACAAAATTTGGGGACAGAATTTGGAGACAGAGTTTGGGGACACAATTTGGGGACAGAATTTGGGGAAAAAATTTGTAGACAGAATTTGGGGACAGAATTTTGGGACACAATTTGGGGACAGAATTTGGGGACAAAATTTGGGGACAGAATTTTGGGACAGAATTTTGGGACAGAGTTTGAAGACAGAATTTGTTGACAGAATTTGGGGACAAAATTTAGGGACAGAATGTGGGGACAGAATTTAGGGACACAACTTGGGGACAGAATTTAGGGACACAATTTGGGGACACAATTTGGGGACAGACTTTGGGAACAGAATTTTGGGACAGAATTTGGGGACAAAATTTGTAGACAAAATTTGGGGACAGAATTTGGAGACAGAGTTTGGGGACACAATTTGTAGACACAATTTGGGGACGGAATTTGGGGACAGAATTTGGGGATAGAACTTTGGGACAGAATTTTTGGACATAATTTGGGGACATAATTTGGAGACAGAATTTGGGGACACAATTTGTAGACACAATTTGGGGACGGAATTTGGGGACAGAATTTGGGGACAGAATTTGGGGACAAACTTTGGGGACAGAATTTGGGAACAGAATTTGGGGACAGACTTTGACAAAAAGTTTGGGGACAGAATTTGGGGACAGTATTTGTGGACAGAATTCGGGGACAGAATTTTAAGACAGAATTTGGGGACACAATTTGGGGACAGAATTTGGGGACAGAATTTGGGGACTTAATTTGGGGACAGAATTTGAGGACAGAATTTTGGGACAGAGTTAGGGTACAAAATTTGAAGACAAAATTTGATGACAGTATTTGGGGACAGAATTTGGGGACATAATTTGGTGACAGAATTAGGGGATACAATTTTGGGACACAGTTTGGGGACAGAATTTGGGGACAGAATTTGGGGACAGAATTTTGGGACAGAATTTGGGGACAGAATTTGGGGACAGAATTTGGGGACAGAATTTGGGGACAGAATTTGGGGACAAAATTTGGGGATAGAAATAGGGGACAGAATTTGGGGACAGAATTTTGACACAGAATTTGGGGACAGAATTTCGGACACAATTTGGGGACAGAATTTGGGGGCAGAATTTGGGGACAGAATTTGGGGACAGAATTCTGGGACAGAATTTGGGGACGTATTTGGGGACAGAATTTGGGGACAGAATTTGGGGACACAATTTGGGGACAGAATTTGGGGACAGAATTTGGGGACAGAATTTGGGGACAGAATTTGGGGACACAATTTGGGGACAGAATTTGGGGACAGAATGTGGGGACAGAATTTGGAGACAGAATTTGGGGATGGAATTTGGAGACAGAATTTGGGGACAGAATTTGGGGACAGAATGTGGGGACAGAATTTGGGGACACAATTTGGGGACAGAATTTGGGGACAGAATTTGGGGACAGAAATTGGGGACAGAATTTGGGGACAGAATTTGGGGACAAAATTTGGGGACAGAATTTTGGGACAGAATGTGCGGACAGAATTTGGGGACAGAATTTGGGGACAGAATTTGGGGACAGAATTTGGGGACACAATTTGGGGACAGAATTTGGGGACAGAATGTGGGGACAGAATTTGGAGACAGAATTTGGGGATGGAATTTGGAGACAGAATTTGGGGACAGAATTTGGGGACAGAATGTGGGGACAGAATTTGGGGACAGATATTGGGGACAGAATTTGAGGACAGAATTTGGGGACAGTATTTCGGGTCAGAATTTGGGGACAGAATTTGGGGACAGAATTTGGGGACAGAATTTGGGGACAGAATTTGGGGACAGAATTTGGGGACAGAATTTGGGGACAGAATTTGGGGACAGAATTTGGGGACACAATTTGGGGACACAATTTGGGGACACAATTTGGGTACAGAATTTGGGGACAGAATTTGGGGACAGAATTTGGGGACACAATTTTTTGGACAGAATTTGGGGACAGAATTTTGGGACACAATTTAGGGACAGAATTTTGGGACAGAATTTGGGGACAGAATTTGGGGACAGAATTTGGGGACAGAATTTGGGGACAGAGTTTGGGGACAGAATTTGGGGACAGAATTTGGGGACAGAATTTTAAGACACAATTTGAGAACAGAATTTGGGGACAGAATTTGGGGACAGAATTTGGGGACAGAATTTGGGGATAGAATTTGGGGACAGAATTTGAGGACTGAATTTGGGGACAGAATTTGGGGACAGAATTTGGGGACAGAATTTTGGGACACAATTTGGGGACAGAATTTGGGGACAGAATTTGGGGACAGAATTTGGGGACACAATTTGGGGACAGAATTTGGGGACAGAATTTGGTCATAGAATTTGGGGACAGAATTTTGGGACAGAATTTGGGGACAGAATTTGGGGACACAATTTGGGGACAGAATTTGGGGACACAATTTGGGGACAGAATTTGGGGACAGAATTTGGGGACAGAATTTAGGGACAGAATATGGGAATTTGGGGACAGAATTTGGGGACAGAATTTGAGGACAGAATTTGGGGACAGAACTTGGGGACAGAATTTGGGGACAGAATTTGGGGACAGAATTTGGGGACAGAATTTTGGGACACAATTTGGGGATAGAATTTGGAAACAGAATTTGGGGACAGAATTTGGGGACAGAATTTGGGGACACAATTTGGGGATAGAATTTGGGGACAGAATTTGGGGACAGAATTTGGAAACAGAATTTAGGTACAGAATTTGGGGACAGAATTTGGGGACACAATTTGGGGACAGAATTTGGGGACAGAATTTGGGGACACAATTTGGGGACACAATTTGGGGACACAATTTGGGGACACAATTTGGGGACACAATTTGGGGACAGAATTTGGGGACAGAATTTGGGGACAGAATTTGGGGTTAGAATTTGGGGACAGAATTTTGGGACAGAATGTGGGGACAGAATTTGGGGACAGAATTTTGGGACAGAATTTGGGGACAGAATTTGGGGACAGAATTTGGGGACAGAATTTGGGGACAGAATTTAGGGACAAAATTTGGGGACAGAATTTGGGGATAGAATTTGGGGACAGAATGTGGTTATAGAATTTGGGGACAGAATTTGGGGACAGAATTTGGGGACACAATTTGGGGACACAATTTGGGGACAGAATTTGGGGACAGAATTTGGGGACAGAATTTGGGGACAAAATTTGGGGATAGAATTTTGGGACAGAATGTGGGGACAGAATTTGGGGACAGAATTTTGGGACAGAATTTCGTGACAGAATTTGGGGACAGAATTTGGGGACAGAATTTGGGGACAGAATTTGGGGACACAATTTGGGGACAAAATTCGGGGACAGAATTTGGGGACAAAATGTGGGAACAGAATTTGGGGACAGAATTTGGGGATAGAATTTAGAGACAGAATTTGGGGACACAATTTGGGGACAGAATTTGGGGACATAATTTGGGGACAGAATTTGGGGACAGAATTTTGGGACAGAATTTGGGGACAGAATTTGGGGAGAGAATTTGGGGACAGAATTTTGGGACACAATTTGGGGACAGAATTTGGGGACAGAATTTGGGGATAGAATTTGGGGACAGAATTTGTGGACAGAATTTGGGGACAGAATTTGGGGACAGAATTTAGGGATAGAATTTGGGGACAGAATTTGGGGACAAAATTTGGGGACAGAATTTGGGGACAGAATGTGGGGACAGAATTTGGGGACAGAATTTGGAGACAGAATTAGGGGACAGAATGTGGGGACAGAATTTGGGGACAGAATTTGGGAACAGAATTTGGGGACAGAATTTGGGGACACAATTTGGGGACAGAATTTGGGGACAAAATTTGCTGACAGAATTTATGGACAGAATGTGGGGACAGAATTTGGGGACAGAATTTGGGGACAGAATTTGGGGACAGAATTTGGGGACACTATTTGGGGACAGAATTTAGGGACAGAATGTGGGGACAGAATTTGGGGACAGAATTTGGGGACAGAATTTGGGGACAGAATTTGGGGACAGAATTTGGGGACAGAATTTGGGGACAGAATTTGGGGACAGAATTTGGGGACAGAATTTGGGGACAGAATTTGGGGAAAGAATTTGGGGACAGAATTTGGGGACAGAATTTGGGGACAGAATTTAGGGATAGAATTTGGGGACAGAATTTGGGGACAGAATTTGGGGACAGAATTTTGGGACACAATTTAGGGACAGAATTTGGGGACAGAATTTGGGGACAGAATTTGGGGACAGAATGTGGGGACAGAATTTAGGGACAGAATTTTGGAGACAGAATTTGGGGACAGAATTTGGGGACAGAATTTGGGGACAGAATTTCGGGACAGAATTTGGGGACAGAATTTGGGGACAGAATTTGGGGACAGAATTTGGGGACAGAATTTTGGGACAGAATTTGGGGACAGAATTTTGGGACAGAATTTGGGGACAGAATTTGGGGACAGAATTTGGGGACAGAATTTGGGGACACAATTTAGGGACAGAATTTGGGGACAGAATTTGGGGACAGAATTTGGGGACACAATTTGGGGACACAATTTGGGGACACAATTTGGGACAGAATTTGGGGACAGAATTTGGGGATAGAATTTGGGGACAGAATTTGGGGACAGAATTTGGGAACAAAATTTGGGACAGAATTTGTTGACAGAATGTGGGGACACAATTTGGGGACAGAATTTGTGGACAGAATTTGGGGACAGAATTTGGGGACAGAATTTGGGGACAGAATTTGGGGACACAATTTGGGAACAATATTTGGGAACAGAATGTGGGGACTGAATTTGGGGACAGAATTTGGGGACAGAATTTGGGGACAGAATTTGGGGACAGAATTTGGGGACACAATTTGGGGACAGAATTTGGGGACAGAATTTGGGGACAGAATTTGGTGACAGAATTTGGGGACAGAATTTGGGGACAGAATTTGGGGACAGAATTTGGGGACACAATTTGGGGACACAATTTGGGGACAGAATTTGGGAACAGAATTTGGGGACAGAATTTGGGGACAGAATTTGGGGAAAAAAATTGGGGGCAGAATTTGGGGACAGAATGTGGAGACAGAATTTGGGAACTGAATTTGGGGACAGAATTTTGGGACAGAATTTGGGGACAGAATTTGGGGACAGAATTTGGAGACACAATTTGGTGACAGAATTTGGGGACAGAATTTGGAGACAGAATTTGGGCACAGAATGTGGGACAGAATTTGGGGACAGAATTTGGGGACAGAATTTTGGGACAAAGTTTGGGGACAGAATTTTGGGACAAAATGTGGGAACAGAATTTGGGGACACAATTTGGGGACAGAATTTGGGGACAGAATTTGGGGACAGAATTTGGGGACACAATTTGGGAACACAATTTGGGGACAGAATTTGGGGACAGAATTTGGGGACATAATTTGAGGATAGAATTTGGGAACAGAATTTGGCTACAGAATGTGCGGACAGAATTTGGGGACAGAATTTGGGGACAGAATTTGGGGACACAATTTGGGGACTGAATTTGGGGACAGAATTTGGGGACAGAATTTGGGGACAGAATTTGGGGACAGAATTTGGGGACAGAATTTGGGGACAGAATTTTGGGACAGAATTTGGGGACACAATTTGGGGATAGAATTTGGGGGACAGAATTTGGGGACAGAATTTGGGGACAGAATTTGGGGACAGAATTTCGTGACAGAATTTGGAGACACAATTTGGGGACCGAATTTGGGGACAGAATTTGGGGACAGAATTTTTTGACACAATTTAGGGACAGAATTTGCTGACAGAATTTGGGGACAGAATGTGGGGACAGAATTTGTTGACAGAATTTGGGGACAGAATTTGGGGACAGAATTTGGGGACAGAATTTGGGGACAGAATTTGGGGACAGAATTTGGGGACAGAATTTTGGGACCGAATTTGGGGACAGAATTTGGGGACAGAATTTGGGGACAGAATTTGGGGACAGAATTTGGGGACAGAATTTGGGGACACAATTTGGGGACAGAATTTGGGGACAGAATTTGGGGACAGAATTTGGGGACAGAATTTGGGGACAGAATATGGGGACAGAATTTGGGGACAGAATTTGGGGACACAATTTGGGGACAGAATTTGGGGACAGAATGTGGGGACAGAATTTGGGGACAGAATTTGGGGATAGAATTTTGGGACAGAATTTGGGGACACAATTTGGGGACAGAATTTGGGGATACAATTTGGGGACAGAATTTGGGGACAGAATTTGGGGACAGAATTTGGGGACAGAATTTGGGGACAGAATTTGGGGACAGAATCTGGGGACAGAATTTAGGGACACAATTTGGGGACAGAATTTGGGGACAGAATTTGGAGATAGAATTTGGGGACAGAATTTGGAGACAGAATTTGGGGACAGAATTTGGGGACAGAATTTGGGGACAGAATTTGGGGACACAATTTGGGGACACAATTTGGGGACACAATTTGGGGACACAATTTGGGGACACAATTTGGGGACACAATTTGGGGACAGAATTTGGGGACAGAATTTGGGGACAGAATTTGGGGACACAATTTGGGGACAGAATTTGGGGACAGAATTTTGGGACAGAATGTGGGGACAGAATTTGGGGACTGAATTTGGGGACAGAATTTGGGGACAGAATTTGGGGACAAAATTTGGGGACAGAATTTGGGGACAGAATTTGGGGACAGAATTTGGGGACAGAATGTGGTTACAGAATTTGGGGACAGAATTTGGGGACAGAATTTTGGGACAGAATTTGGGGACAGAATTTTGGGACAGAATTTGGGGACACAATTTAGGGACAGAATTTGGGGACAGAATTTGGGGACAAAATTTGGGGACAGAATTTTGGGACAGAATTTGGAGACAGAATTTGGGGACAGAATTTGGGGACAGAATTTGGGGACAGAATTTGGGGACAGAATTTGGGGACAGAATTTGGGGACAGAATTTGGGGACAGAATTTGGAGACAGAATTTGGGGACAGAATTTGGGGACAGAATTTGGGGACAGAATTTGGGGACAGAATTTGGGGACAGAATTTGGGGACAGAATTTGGGGACAGAATTTAGGGACAGAATTTGGGGACAGAATTTGGGGACAGAATTTGGGGACAGAATGTGGGGACAGAATTTGGGGACAGAATTTGGGGACACAATTTGGGGACAGAATTTGGGGACAGAATGTGGGGACAGAATTTGGGGACAGAATTTGGGGATAGAATTTTGGGACAGAATTTGGGGACAGAATTTGGGGACAGAATTTGGGGACACAATTTGGGGACACAATTTGGGGACAGAATTTGGGGACAGAATTTGGGGACAGAATTTGGGGACAGAATTTTGGGACACAATTTGGGGACAGAATTTGGGGACAGAATTTGGAGAGAGAATTTGGGGACAGAATTTGGGGACAGAATTTGGGGACAGAATTTTGTTACAGAATTTGGAGACACAATTTGGGGACAGAATTTGGGGACACAATTTGGGGACAGAATTTGGGGATAGAATTTGGGGACAGAATTTGGGGACAGAATTTGGGGACAGAATTTGGGGACAGAATTTGGGGACAGAATTTGGGGACAGAATGTGGGGACAGAATTTGGGGACAGAATTTGGGGATAGAATTTGGGGACAGAATTTGGGGACAGAATTTGGGGACAGAATTTGGTGACAGAATTTGGAGACACAATTTGGGGACACAATTTGGGGACACAATTTGGGGACAGAATTTGGGGACAGAATTTGGGGACACAATTCGGGGACAGAATTTGGGGACAGAATTTGAGAACAGAATTTGGGGACAGAATTTTGGGACAGAATTTGGATACAGAATTTGGGGACAAAATTTGGGGACACAATTTGGGGACAGAATTTGGGGACAGAATTTGGGGACAGAATTTGGGGACAGAATTTGGGGACAGAATTTGGGGACAGAATTTGGGGATAGAATTTGGGGACACAATTTGGGGACAGAATTTGGGGACAGAATTTGGGGACAGAATTTGGGGACACAATTTGGGGACAGAATTTTGGGACAGAATGTTGGGACAGAATTTGGGTACAGAATTTGGAGACAGAATTTGGGGACAGAATTTGGGGACAGAATTTGGGGACACAATTTGGGGACAGAATTTGGGGACAGAATTTGGGGACAGAATTTGGGGACAGAATTTGGGGACAGAATTTGGGGACAGAATTTGGGGACAGAATTTTGGGACACAATTTGGGGACAGAATTTGGGGACAGAATTTGGAGATAGAATTTGGGGACAGAATTTGGGGACAGAATTTGGGGACAGAATTTGGGGACAGAATTTGGGGACAGAATTTGGGGACAGAATTTGGGGACAGAATTTGGGGACACAATTTGGGGACAGAATTTGGGGACAGAATTTTAAGACAGAATGTGGGGACAGAATTTAAGGACAGAATTTGGGGACAGAATTTGGGGACAGAATTTTGGGACAGAATTTGGGGACAGAATTTGGGGACAGAATTTGGGGACAGAATTTGGGGACAGAATTTGGGGACAGAATTTGGGGACAGAATGTGGTTACAGAATTTGGGGACAGAATTTGCGGACAGAATTTGGGGACACAATTTGGGGACAGAATTTGGGGACACAATTTGGGGACAGAATTTGGGGACAGAATTTGGGGACAAAATTTGGGGACAGAATTTTGGGACAGAATGTGGGGACAGAATTTGGGGACAGAATTTTGGGACAGAATTTGGGGACAGAATTTGGGGACAGAATTTGGGGACAGAATTTGGGGACAGAATTTGGGGAAAAAATTCGGGGACAGAATTTGGGGACAGAATATGGGGACAGAATTTGGGGACAGAATTTGGGGATACAATTTGGAGACAGAATTTGGGGACAGAATTTGGGGACACAATTTGGGGACAGAATTTGCGGACAGAATTTGGGGACAGAATTTAGAGACAGAATTTGGGGACACAATTTGGGGACACAATTTGGGGACACAATTTGGGGACACAATTTGGGGACAGAATTTGGGGACAGAATTTGGGGACAGAATTTAGGTATAGAATTTGGGGACAGAATTTGGGGACACAATTTGGGGACACAATTTGGGGACAAAATTTGGGGACAGAATTTTGGGACAGAATTTGGGGACAGAATTTGGGGACAGAATTTGGGGACAGAATTTGGGGATAGAAATTGGGGACAGAATTTGGGGACATAATTTGGGGTCAGAATTTAGGGCACAATTTGGGACAGAATTTGGGGACAGAATTTTGGGACACAATTTGGGGATAGATTTTGGAAACAGAATTTGGGGACAGAATTTGGGGACAGAATTTGGGGACACAATTTGGGGATAGAATTTGGGGACAGAATTTGGGGACAGAATTTGGGGACAGAATTTGGAAACAGAATTTAGGTACAGAATTTGGGGACAGAATTTGGGGACAGAATTTGGGGACAGAATTTGGGGACAGAATTTGGGGACACAATTTTGGGACACAATTTGGGGACAGAATTTGGGGACACAATTTGGGGACACAATTTGGGGACAGAATTTGGGGACAGAATTTGGGGACAGAATTTGGGGTTAGAATTTGGGGACAGAATTTTGGGACAGAATGTGGGGACAGAATTTGGGGACAGAATTTTGGGACAGAATTTGGGGACAGAATTTGGGGACAGAATTTGGGGACAGAATTTGGAGACAGAATGTAGGGACAAAATTTGGGGACAGAATGTGGGGACAGAATTTGGGGACAGAATTTGGGGACAGAATGTGGTTACAGAATTTGGGGACAGAATTTGGGGACAGAATTTGGGGACAGAATTTGGGGACAGAATTTGGGGACAGAATTTGGGGACAGAATTTGGGGACAAAATTTGGGGATAGAATTTTGGGACAGAATGTGGGGACAGAATTTGGGGACAGAATTTTGGGACAGAATTTCGTGACAGAATTTGGGGACACAATTTGGGGACAGAATTTGGGGACAGAATTTGGGGACAGAATTTGGGGACAAAATTCGGGGACAGAATTTGGGGACAAAATGTGGGAACAGAATTTGGGGACAGAATTTGGGGATAGAATTTAGAGACAGAATTTGGGGACACAATTTGGGGACACAATTTGGGGACAGAATTTGGGGACATAATTTGGGGACAGAATTTGGGGACAGAATTTTGGGACAGAATTTGGGGGCAGAATTTGGGGACAGAATTTGGGGACAGAATTTGGGGACAAAATTTGGGGACAGAATTTGGGGACAGAATTTGGGGATAGAATTTGGGGACAGAATTTGGGGACAGAATTTGGGGACAGAATTTGGGGACAGAATTTAGGGATAGAATTTGGAAACAGAATTTGGGGACAAAATTTGGGGACAGAATTTGGGGACAGAATGTGGGGACAGAATTTGGGGACAGAATTTGGAGACAGAATTAGGGGACAGAATGTGGGGACAGAATTTGGGGACAGAATTTGGGAACAGAATTTGGGGACAGAATTTGGGGACACAATTTGGGGACAGAATTTGGGGACAAAATTTGGGGACAGAATTTATGGACAGAATGTGGGAACAGAATTTGGGGACAGAATTTGGGGACAGAATTTGGGGACACTATTTGGGGACAGAATTTAGGGACAGAATGTAGGAACAGAATTTGGGGACAGAATTTGGGGACAGAATTTGGGGACAGAATTTGGGGACATAATTTGGGGACAGAATTTGGGGACACAATTTGGGGACAGAATTTGGGGACAGAATTTGGGAAAAGAATTTGGGGACAGAATTTGGGGACAGAATTTGGGGACAGAATTTGGGGATAGAATTTGGGGACAGAATTTGGGGACAGAATTTGGGGACAGAATTTGGGGACACAATTTAGGGACAGAATTTGGGGACAGAATTTGGGGACAGAATTTGGGGACAGACTTTGGGGACAGAATTTGGGGACAGAATTTGGGGACAGAATTTGGGGACAGAATTTGGGGACAGAATTTGGGGACAGAATTTGGGGACAGAATTTTGGGACAGAATTTGGGGACAGAATTTGGGGACAGAATTTGAGGCCAGAATGTGGGGACAGAATTTGGGGACAGAATTTGGGGATAGAATTTGGAGACAGAATTTGGGGACACAATTTGGGAACTGAATTTGGGGACAGAATTTGGGGACAGAATTTGGGGACAGAATTTGGGGACACAATTTAGGGACAGAATTTGGGGACAGAATTTGGGGACAGAATTTGGGGACACAATTTGGGGACAGAATTTGGGGACAGAATTTTGGGACAGAATTTGGGGACAGAATTTGGGGATAGAATTTGGGGACAGAATTTGGGGACAGAATTTGGGAACAAAATTTGGGGACAGAATTTGGGGACAGAATTTGGGGACACAATTTGGGGACAGAATTTGGGGACAGAATTTGGGGACAGAATTTGGGGACAGAATTTGGGGACAGAATTTGGGGACACAATTTGGGAACAATATTTGGGAACAGAATGTGGGGACAGAATTTGGGGACAGAATTTGGGGACAGAATTTGGGGACAGAATTTGGGGACACAATTTGGGGACACAATTTGGGGACAGAATTTGGGGACAGAATTTGGGGACAGAATTTGGTGACAGAATTTGGGGACAGAATTTGGGGACAGAATTTGGGGACAGAATGTGGGGACAGAATTTGGGGACAGAATTTGGAGACAGAATTAGGGGACAGAATGTGGGGACAGAATTTGGGGACACAATTTGGGGACACAATTTGGGGACAGAATTTGGGAACAGAATTTGGGGACAGAATTTGGGGACAGAATTTGGGGACAAAAATTGGGGGCAGAATTTGGGGACAGAATTTGGGGACAGAATTTGGGGACAGAATTTTGGGACAGAATTTGGGGACAGAATTTGGGGACAGAATTTGGAGACACAATTTGGTGACAGAATTTGGGGACAGAATTTGGAAACAGAATTTGGGCACAGAATGTGGGACAGAATTTGGGGACAGAATGTGGGGACAGAATTTTGGGACAAAGTTTAGGGACAGAATTTTGGGACAAAATGTGGGAACAGAATTTGGGGACACAATTTGGGGACAGAATTTGGGGACAGAATTTGGGGACAGAATTTGGGGACACAATTTGGGAACACAATTTAGAGACAGAATTTGGGGACAGAATTTGGGGACAGAATTTTTAGACAGAATTTGGGGACAGAATTTGGGGATAGAATTTGGGGACAGAATTTGGGGACAGAATTTGGGGACAGAATTTGGGGACAGAATTTGGCTACAGAATGTGCGGACAGAATTTGGGGACAGAATTTGGGGACAGAATTTGATGACACAATTTGGGGACTGAATTTGGGGACAGAATTTGGGGACAGAATTTGGGGACAGAATTTGGGGACAGAATTTGGGGACAGAATTTGGGGACAGAATTTGGGGACAGAATTTTGGGACAAAATTTGGGGACAAAATTTGGGGATAGAATTTGGGGGACAGAATTTGGGGACAGAATTTGGGGACAGAATTTGGTGACAGAATTTGGGGACAGAATTTTTGGACAGAATTTGGGGACAGAATTTGGGGACAGAATTTGGGGACAAAATTTGGGGACAGAATTTGGGGACAGAATTTGAGGACAGAATTTTGGGACAGAATTTGGGGACACAATTTGGGGACAGAATTTGGGGACAGAATTTGGGGACACAATTTGGGGACACAATTTGGGGACACAATTTGGGGACAGAATTTGGGACAAAATTTGGGGACAGAATTTGGGGACAGAATTTGGGGACAGAATTTGGGGACAGAATTTGGGGACAGAATTTGGGGACAGAATTTGGGGACAAAATTTGGGGACAGAATTTTAAGACAGAATGTGGGGACAGAATTTGGGGACAGAATTTGGGGACAGAATTTGGGGACAGAATTTGGGGACAGAATTTGGGGACAAAATTTGGGGACAGAATTTTGGGACAGAATGTGGGGACAGAATTTGGGGACACAATTTGGGGACAAAATTTGGGGACAGAATTTTGGGACAGAATGTGGGGACAGAATTTGGGGACAGAATTTGGGGACAGAATTTGGTGACAGAATTTGGGGACAGAATTTGGGGACAGAATTTGGGGACAGAATTTGGGGACAAAATTTGGGGACAGAATTTAGGGACACAATTTGGGGACACAATTTGGGGACAAAATTTGGGGACACAATTTGGGGACACAATTTGGGGACAGAAATTGGGGACAAAATTTGGGGACAGAATTTGGGGACACAATTTGGGGACAGAATGTGGGGACACAATTTGGGGACACAATGTGGGGACAGAATTTGGGGACAGAATTTGGGGACACACTTTTGGTACAGAATTTAGGGACAGAATTTAGGGACAGAATTTGGGGACAGAATGTGGGGACAGAATTTGGGGACAGAATTTGGGGATAGAATTTGGAGACAGAATTTGGAGACAGAATTTGGGGACAGAATTTAGGGACAGAATGTAAGGACAGAATTTGGGGACAGAATTTGGGGACAGAATTTAGGGACACAATTTGGGGACAGAATTTGGGGACAGAATTTGGGGACACAATTTGGGGACAGAATTTGGGGACAGAATTTGGGGACAGAATGTGGGGACACAATTTGGGGACAGAATTTGGGGATAGAATTTCTGGACAGAATTTGTGGACAGAATGTGGGGACAGAATTTAGGGACAGAATTTAGGGACAGAATTTAGGGACAGAATTTGGGGACACAATTTTGGTACAGAATTTAGGGACAGAATTTAGGGACAGAATTTGGGGACAGAATGTGGGGACAGAATTTGGGGACAGAATTTGGGGATAGAATTTGGAGACAGAATTTGGAGACAGAATTTGGGGACAGAATTTAGGGACAGAATGTAAGGACAGAATTTGGGGACACAATTTGGGGACAGAATTTGGGGACAGAATTTGGGGACAGAATTTGGGGACAGAATTTGGGGATAGAATTTGGGGACAGAATTTGGGGACAGAATTTGGGGACAGAATTTGGGGACAGAATTTGGGGACAAAATTTGGGAACAGAATTTTGGGACAGCATGTGGGGACAGAATTTGGGGACAGAATTTGGGGACAGAATTTGGGGACAGAATTTGGGGACAGAATTTGGGGACAGAATTTGGGGACAGAATTTGGGGACACAATTTGGGGACAGAATTTGGGGACACAATTTTGGGACACAATTTGGAGACAGAATTTGGGGACACAATTTGGGGACAGAATTTGGGGACAGAATTTGGGGCCGGAATTTGGGGGCACAATTTGGGGACAGAATTTGGGGACAGAATTTGGGGACAGAATTTGGGGACAGAATTTGCGGACAGAATTTGGGGACAGAATTTAGAGACAGAATTTGGGGACACAATTTGGGGACACAATTTGGGGACACAATTTGGGGACACAATTTGGGGACAGAATTTGGGGACAGAATTTGGGGACAGAATTTAGGTATAGAATTTGGGGACAGAATTTGGGGACACAATTTGGGGACACAATTTGGGGACAAAATTTGGGGACAGAATTTTGGGACAGAATTTGGGGACAGAATTTGGGGACAGAATTTGGGGACAGAATTTGGGGATAGAAATTGGGGTCATAATTTGGGGTCAGAATTTAGGGCACAATTTGGGACAGAATTTGGGGACAGAATTTTGGGACACAATTTGGGGATAGATTTTGGAAACAGAATTTGGGGACAGAATTTGGGGACAGAATTTGGGGACACAATTTGGGGATAGAATTTGGGGACAGAATTTGGGGACAGAATTTGGGGACAGAATTTGGAAACAGAATTTAGGTACAGAATTTGGGGACAGAATTTGGGGACAGAATTTGGGGACAGAATTTGGGGACACAATTTGGGGACACAATTTGGGGACACAATTTGGGGACAGAATTTGGGGACACAATTTGGGGACACAATTTGGGGACAGAATTTGGGGACAGAATTTGGGGACAGAATTTGGGGTTAGAATTTGGGGACAGAATTTTGGGACAGAATGTGGGGACAGAATTTGGGGACAGAATTTTGGGACAGAATTTGGGGACAGAATTTGGGGACAGAATTTGGGGACAGAATTTGGAGACAGAATTTAGGGACAAAATTTGGGGACAGAATTTGGGGACAGAATTTGGGGACAGAATTTGGGGACAGAATGTGGTTACAGAATTTGGGGACAGAATTTGGGGACAGAATTTGGGGACAGAATTTGGGGACAGAATTTGGGGACAGAATTTGGGGACAGAATTTGGGGACAAAATTTGGGGATAGAATTTTGGGACAGAATGTGGGGACAGAATTTGGGGACAGAATTTTGGGACAGAATTTCGTGACAGAATTTGGGGACACAATTTGGGGACAGAATTTGGGGACAGAATTTGGGGACAGAATTTGGGGACAAAATTCGGGGACAGAATTTGGGGACAAAATGTGGGAACAGAATTTGGGGACAGAATTTGGGGATAGAATTTAGAGACAGAATTTGGGGACACAATTTGGGGACACAATTTGGGGACAGAATTTGGGGACATAATTTGGGGACAGAATTTGGGGACAGAATTTTGGGACAGAATTTGGGGGCAGAATTTGGGGACAGAATTTGGGGACAGAATTTGGGGACAAAATTTGGGGACAGAATTTGGGGACAGAATTTGGGGATAGAATTTGGGGACAGAATTTGGGGACAGAATTTGGGGACAGAATTTGGGGACAGAATTTAGGGATAGAATTTGGAAACAGAATTTGGGGACAAAATTTGGGGACAGAATTTGGGGACAGAATGTGGGGACAGAATTTGGGGACAGAATTTGGAGACAGAATTAGGGGACAGAATGTGGGGACAGAATTTGGGGACAGAATTTGGGAACAGAATTTGGGGACAGAATTTGGGGACACAATTTGGGGACAGAATTTGGGGACAAAATTTGGGGACAGAATTTATGGACAGAATGTGGGAACAGAATTTGGGGACAGAATTTGGGGACAGAATTTGGGGACACTATTTGGGGACAGAATTTAGGGACAGAATGTAGGGACAGAATTTGGGGACAGAATTTGGGGACAGAATTTGGGGACAGAATTTGGGGACATAATTTGGGGACAGAATTTGGGGACACAATTTGGGGACAGAATTTGGGGACAGAATTTGGGAAAAGAATTTGGGGACAGAATTTGGGGACAGAATTTGGGGACAGAATTTGGGGATAGAATTTGGGGACAGAATTTGGGGACAGAATTTGGGGACAGAATTTGGGGACACAATTTAGGGACAGAATTTGGGGACAGAATTTGGGGACAGAATTTGGGGACAGACTTTGGGGACAGAATTTGGGGACAGAATTTGGGGACAGAATTTGGGGACAGAATTTGGGGACAGAATTTGGGGACAGAATTTGGGGACAGAATTTTGGGACAGAATTTGGGGACAGAATTTGGGGACAGAATTTGAGGCCAGAATGTGGGGACAGAATTTGGGGACAGAATTTGGGGATAGAATTTGGAGACAGAATTTGGGGACACAATTTGGGAACTGAATTTGGGGACAGAATTTGGGGACAGAATTTGGGGACAGAATTTGGGGACACAATTTAGGGACAGAATTTGGGGACAGAATTTGGGGACAGAATTTGGGGACACAATTTGGGGACAGAATTTGGGGACAGAATTTTGGGACAGAATTTGGGGACAGAATTTGGGGATAGAATTTGGGGACAGAATTTGGGGACAGAATTTGGGAACAAAATTTGGGGACAGAATTTGGGGACAGAATTTGGGGACACAATTTGGGGACAGAATTTGGGGACAGAATTTGGGGACAGAATTTGGGGACAGAATTTGGGGACAGAATTTGGGGACACAATTTGGGAACAATATTTGGGAACAGAATGTGGGGACAGAATTTGGGGACAGAATTTGGGGACAGAATTTGGGGACAGAATTTGGGGACACAATTTGGGGACACAATTTGGGGACAGAATTTGGGGACAGAATTTGGGGACAGAATTTGGTGACAGAATTTGGGGACAGAATTTGGGGACAGAATTTGGGGACAGAATGTGGGGACAGAATTTGGGGACAGAATTTGGAGACAGAATTAGGGGACAGAATGTGGGGACAGAATTTGGGGACACAATTTGGGGACACAATTTGGGGACAGAATTTGGGAACAGAATTTGGGGACAGAATTTGGGGACAGAATTTGGGGACAAAAATTGGGGGCAGAATTTGGGGACAGAATTTGGGGACAGAATTTGGGGACAGAATTTTGGGACAGAATTTGGGGACAGAATTTGGGGACAGAATTTGGAGTTACAATTTGGTGACAGAATTTGGGGACAGAATTTGGAAACAGAATTTGGGCACAGAATGTGGGACAGAATTTGGGGACAGAATGTGGGGACAGAATTTTGGGACAAAGTTTAGGGACAGAATTTTGGGACAAAATGTGGGAACAGAATTTGGGGACACAATTTGGGGACAGAATTTGGGGACAGAATTTGGGGACAGAATTTGGGGACAGAATTTGGGGACACAATTTGGGAACACAATTTAGGGACAGAATTTGGGGACAGAATTTGGGGACAGAATTTTTAGACAGAATTTGGGGACAGAATTTGGGGATAGAATTTGGGGACAGAATTTGGGGACAGAATTTGGGGACAGAATTTGGGGACAGAATTTGGCTACAGAATGTGCGGACAGAATTTGGGGACAGAATTTGGGGACAGAATTTGATGACACAATTTGGGGACTGAATTTGGGGACAGAATTTGGGGACAGAATTTGGGGACAGAATTTGGGGACAGAATTTGGGGACAGAATTTGGGGACAGAATTTTGGGACAAAATTTGGGGACACAATTTGGGGATAGAATTTGGGGGACAGAATTTGGGGACAGAATTTGGGGACAGAATTTGGGGACAGAATTTCGTGACAGAATTTGGAGACACAATTTGGGGACAGAATTTGGGGACAGAATTTGGGGACAGAATTTTTTGACACAATTTAGGGACAGAATTTGCTGACAGAATTTGGGGACAGAATTTGGGGACAGAATTTGTTGACAGAATTTGGGGACAGAATTTGGGGACAGAATTTGGGGACAGAATTTGGGGACAGAATTTGGGGACAGAATTTGGGGACAGAATTTGGGGACAGAATTTGGGGACAGAATTTGGGGACAGAATTTTGGGACAGAATTTGGGGACAGAATTTGGGGACAGAATTTGGGGACAGAATTTGGGGACAGAATTTGGGGACAGAATTTGGGGACAGAATTTGGGGACAGAATTTGGGGACAGAATATGGGGACAGAATTTGGGGACAGAATTTGGGGACACAATTTGGGGACAGAATTTGGGGACAGAATGTGGGGACAGAATTTGGGGACAGAATTTGGGGATAGAATTTTGGGACAGAATTTGGGGACACAATTTGGGGACAGAATTTTGGGATACAATTTGGGGACACAATTTGGGGACAGAATTTGGGGACAGAATTTGGAGATTCTGTCTCCAAATTCTATCCCCAAATTCTGTCCCCACATTCTGTCCCCAAATTGTGTCCCCAAATTGTGTCCTCAAATTCTGTCCACAAATTCTGTCCACAAATTCTGTCCCTAAATTCTGTCCCCAAATTGTGTCCCCAAATTGTGTCCCAAAATTCTGTCCCCAAATTTTGTCCCCAAATTCTGTCCCCACATTCTGTCCCCAAATTGTGTCTCCAAATTGTGTCCCCAAATTCTGGCCCCAAATTCTGTCCCCAAATTTTATCCCCAAATTCTGTCCCCAAATTCTGTCCCCAAATTCTGTCACCAAACTCTGTCTCAAATTCAATCCCCAAATTCTGTCCCCAAATTCTGTCCCCACATTCTGTCCCCAAATTCTGTCCCCAAATTCTGTCTCCAAATTCTATCCCCAAATTCTGTCCCCAAATTCTGTCCCCACATTCTGTCCCCAAATTCTGTTCCCAAATTTTGTCCCCAAATTGTGTCTTCAAATTGTGTCCCCAAATTCTGTCCCCAAATTCTGTCCCCAAATTCTGTCCCTAAATTCTGTCCTCAAATTGTGTCCCCAAATTCTGTCCCCAAATTCTGTCCCCAAATTCTGTCCCCAAATTCTGTCTTCAAATTCTATCCCCAAATTCTGTCCCCAAATTCTGTCCCCAAATTTTGTCCCCAAATAGTGTCCCCAAATTCTGTCCCCAAATTCTGTCCCCAAATTCTGTGCCCACATTCTGTCCCAAAATTGTGTCGACAAATTGTGTCCCCAAATTGTGTCCCCAAATTCTGTCCCCAAATTCCGTCCCCAAATTGTGTCCCCAAATTCTGTCCCCAAATTCTGTCCCCAAATTCTGTCCCCAAATTCTGTCCCCAAATTCTGTCCCCAAATTCTATCCCTACATTCTGTCCACAAATTCTGTCCCCAAATTCTGTCCCCAAATTCTTTCCCCAAATTCTGTCCCCAAATTCTGTCCCCAAATTCTGTCCCCACATTCTGTCCCCAAATTCTGTCCCCAAATTCTGTCCCCCAATTCTGTCCCCAAATTCTGTCCCAAAATTCTGTCCCCAAATTCTGTCCCCACATTCTGTCCCCAAATTCTGTCCCCAAATTTTGTCCCCAAATTCTGTCCCCAAATTCTGTCCCCAAATTCTGTCCCCAAATTCTGTCCCCAAATTCTGTCCCCAAATTCTGTCCCCAAATTCTGACCCCAAATTCTGTCCCCAAATTCTGTCCCCAAATTCTGTTCCCAAATTCTGTCCCCAAATTCTGTCCCCAAATTCTGTCCCCAAATTCTGTCCCCAAATTCTGTCCTCAAATTCTGTCCCCAAATTCTGTCCCCAAATTCTGTCCCCAAATTCTATCCCCAAATTCTGTCCCCAAATTCTGTCTCCAAATTCTGTCCCAAAATTGTGTCTCAAAATTGTGTCCCAAAATTGTGTCCCCACATTCTGTCCCCAAATTCTGTCCCCAAATTCTGTCTCCAAATTCTGTCCCCAAATTCTGTCCCCAAATTCTTCCCCAAATTCTATCCCCAAATTCTGTCCCCAAATTCTGTCCCCAAATTCTGTCCCAAATTGTGTCCCAAAATTGTGTCCCAAAATTGTGTCACCAAATTCTGTCCCTAAATTCTGTCCCCAAATTCTGTCCCCAAATTCTGTCCCCAAATTCTGTCCCCAAATTCTGTCCCCGAATTCTGTCCCCAAATTCTGTCCCCAAATTCTGTCCCCAAATTCTGTCCCCAAATTCTGTCCCCAAATTCTATCCCCAAATTCCATCGCCAAATTCTGTCTAAAATTCTGTCCCCAAATTCTGTCCCCAAATTCTTTCCAAAATTGTGTCCCAAAATTGTGTCCCCAAATTTTGTCCCCAAATTCTGTCCCCAAATTGTGTCCCCAAGTTGTGTCCCCAAATTGTGTCCCCAAATTGTGTCCCCAAATTCTGTCCCCAAATTCTGCCCCCAAATTCTGTCCCCAAATTGTGTCCCCAAATTCTGTCCCCAAATTGTGTCCCCAAATTCTGCCCCCAAATTCTGTCCCCAAATTCTGTCCCCAAATTCTGTCTCCAAATTCTATCCCCAAATTCTGTCCCCAAATTCTGTCCCCACATTCTGTCCCCAAATTGTGTCCCCAAATTGTGTCCTCAAATTCTGTCCACAAATTCTGTCCCCAAATTCTGTCCCCAAATTCTGTCCCCAAATTGTGTCCCCAAATTGTGTCCCAAAATTCTGTCCCCAAATTTTGTCCCCAAATTCTGTCCCCAAATTCTATCCCCAAATTCTGTCCCCAAATTGTGTCTCCAAATTGTGTCCCCAAATTCTGGCCCCAAATTCTGTCCCCAAATTTTATCCCCAAATTCTGTCCCCAAATTCTGTCCCCAAATTCGGTCCCCAAACTCTGTCTCAAATTCAATCCCCAAATTCTGTCCCCAAATTCTGTCCCCAAATTCTGTCCCAAAATTCTGTCCCCAAATTCTGTCCCCAAATTCTGTCTCCAAATTCTATCCCCAAATTCTGTCCCCAAATTCTGTCCCCACATTCTGTCCCCAAATTCTGTCCCCACATTCTGTCCCCAAATTCTGTCCCCAAATTCTGTCTCCAAATTCTATCCCCAAATTCTGTCCCCAAATTCTGTCCCCACATTCTGTCCCCAAATTCTGTTCCCAAATTTTGTCCCCAAATTGTGTCTTCAAATTGTGTCCGCAAATTCTGTCCCCAAATTCTGTCCCCAAATTCTGTCCCTAAATTCTGTCCTCAAATTGTGTCCCCAAATTCTGTCCCCAAATTCTGTCCCCAAATTCTGTCCCCAAATTCTGTCTTCAAATTCTATCCCCAAATTCTGTCCCCAAATTCTGTCCCCAAATTTTGTCCCCAAATAGTGTCCCCAAATTCTGTCCCCAAATTCTGTCCCCAAATTCTGTGCCCACATTCTGTCCCAAAATTGTGTCGACAAATTGTGTCCCCAAATTGTGTCCCCAAATTCTGTCCCCAAATTCCGTCCCCAAATTGTGTCCCCAAATTCTGTCCCCAAATTCTGTCCCCAAATTCTGTCCCCAAATTCTGTCCCCAAATTCTGTCCCCAAATTCTATCCCTACATTCTGTCCACAAATTCTGTCCCCAAATTCTGTCCCCAAATTCTTTCCCCAAATTCTGTCCCCAAATTCTGTCCCCAAATTCTGTCCCCACATTCTGTCCCCAAATTCTGTCCCCAAATTCTGTCCCCCAATTCTGTCCCCAAATTCTGTCCCAAAATTCTGTCCCCAAATTCTGTCCCCACATTCTGTCCCCAAATTCTGTCCCCAAATTTTGTCCCCAAATTCTGTCCCCAAATTCTGTCCCCAAATTCTGTCCCCAAATTCTGTCCCCAAATTCTGTCCCCAAATTCTGTCCCCAAATTCTGACCCCAAATTGTGTCCCCAAATTCTGTCCCCAAATTCTGTTCCCAAATTCTGTCCCCAAATTCTGTCCCCAAATTCTGTCCCCAAATTCTGTCCCCAAATTCTGTCCTCAAATTCTGTCCCCAAATTCTGTCCCCAAATTCTGTCCCCAAATTCTATCCCCAAATTCTGTCCCCAAATTCTGTCTCCAAATTCTGTCCCAAAATTGTGTCTCAAAATTGTGTCCCAAAATTGTGTCCCCACATTCTGTCCCCAAATTCTGTCCCCAAATTCTGTCTCCAAATTCTGTCCCCAAATTCTGTCCCCATATTCTTCCCCAAATTCTATCCCCAAATTCTGTCCCCAAATTCTGTCCCCAAATTCTGTCCCAAATTGTGTCCCAAAATTGTGTCCCAAAATTGTGTCACCAAATTCTGTCCCTAAATTCTGTCCCCAAATTCTGTCCCCAAATTCTGTCCCCAAATTCTGTCCCCAAATTCTGTCCCCGAATTCTGTCCCCAAATTCTGTCCCCAAATTCTGTCCCCAAATTCTGTCCCCAAATTCTGTCCCCAAATTCTATCCCCAAATTCCATCGCAAAATTCTGTCTAAAATTCTGTCCCCAAATTCTGTCCCCAAATTCTTTCCAAAATTGTGTCCCAAAATTGTGTCCCCAAATTTTGTCCCCAAATTCTGTCCCCAAATTGTGTCCCCAAGTTGTGTCCCCAAATTGTGTCCCCAAATTGTGTCCCCAAATTCTGTCCCCAAATTCTGCCCCCAAATTCTGTCCCCAAATTGTGTCCCCAAATTCTGTCCCCAAATTGTGTCCCCAAATTCTGCCCCCAAATTCTGTCCCCAAATTCTGTCCCCAAATTCTGTCTCCAAATTCTATCCCCAAATTCTGTCCCCAAATTCTGTCCCCACATTCTGTCCCCAAATTGTGTCCCCAAATTGTGTCCTCAAATTCTGTCCACAAATTCTGTCCCCAAATTCTGTCCCCAAATTCTGTCCCCAAATTGTGTCCCCAAATTGTGTCCCAAAATTCTGTCCCCAAATTTTGTCCCCAAATTCTGTCCCCAAATTCTATCCCCAAATTCTGTCCCCAAATTGTGTCTCCAAATTGTGTCCCCAAATTCTGGCCCCAAATTCTGTCCCCAAATTTTATCCCCAAATTCTGTCCCCAAATTCTGTCCCCAAATTCGGTCCCCAAACTCTGTCTCAAATTCAATCCCCAAATTCTGTCCCCAAATTCTGTCCCAAAATTCTGTCCCCAAATTCTGTCCCCAAATTCTGTCTCCAAATTCTATCCCCAAATTCTGTCCCCAAATTCTGTCCCCACATTCTGTCCCCAAATTCTGTTCCCAAATTTTGTCCCCAAATTGTGTCCCCAAATTCTGTCCCCAAATTCTGTCCCCAAATTCTGTCCCCAAATTCTGTCCCTAAATTCTGTCCTCAAATTGTGTCCCCAAATTCTGTCCCCAAATTCTGTCCCCAAATTCTGTCCCCAAATTCTGTCTCCAAATTCTATCCCCACATTCTGTCCCCAAATTCTGTCCCCAAATTTTGTCCCCAAATTGTGTCCCCAAATTCTGTCCCCAAATTCTGTCCCCAAATTCTGTGCCCACATTCTGTCCCAAAATTGTGTCCCCAAATTGTGTCCCCAAATTCTGTCCCCAAATTCTGTCCCCAAATTCTGTCCCCAAATTGTATCCCCAAATTCTGTCCCCAAATTCTGTCCCCAAATTCTGTCCCCAAATTCTGTCCCCAAATTCTGTCCACAAAATCTGTCCCCAAATTCTGTCCCCAAATTCTGTCCCCAAATTGTGTCCCCAAATTCTGTCCCCAAATTGTGTCCCCAAATTGTGTCCCCAAATTCTGTCCCCAAATTCTGTCCCCAAATTCTGCCCCCAAATTCTGTCCCAAAATTCTGTCCCCAAATTCTGTCCCCAAATTCTGTCCCCAAATTCTATTCCCAAATTCTGTCCCCAAATTCTGTCTCCAAATTCTGTCCCCAAATTGTGTCCCCAAATTCTGTCCTCAAGTTTTGTCCCCAAATTCTGTCTCCAAATTCTGTCCCCAAATTCTGTCTCCAAATTCTGTCCCCAAAATCTGTCCCCAAATTCTGTCCCCAAATTCTGCCCCAAATTCTGTCCCCAAATTCTGTCCCCAAATTCAGTACCCAAATTGTGTCCCCAAATTCTGTCCCCAAATTCTGTCCCCAAATTCTGTCCCCAAATTCTGTCCCCAAATTGTGTCCCCAAATTGTGTCCTCAAATTGTGTCCACAAATTTTGTAAAAAAATTATGTCCCCAAATTCTGTCCCCAAATTCTGTCCCCAAATTCTGTCCACAAATTCTGTCCCCAAATTGTGTCCCCAAATTCTGTCTCCACATTGTGTCCCCAAATTCTGTCCCCAAATTCTGTCCCCAAATTCTGTCCCCAAATTTTGGCCTCAAATTCTGTCCCCAAATTCTGTCCCCAAATTCTGTCCCCAAACTCTGTCCCCAAATTCTGTCCCCAAATTCTGTCCCCAAATTGTGTCCCCAAATTGTGTCCCCAAATTCTGTCCCCAAATTTTGTCCCCTAATTCTGTCCCCAAATTCTGTCCCCAAATTCAGTCTCAAAATTCTGTCCCCAAAATCGATCCCCAAATTCTGTCCCCACATTCTGTCCCAAAATTCTGTCCCCTAATATTGTCTCCAAATTCTGTCCCCAAATTTTGTCCCCAAATTGTGTCCCCAAATTGTGTCCCCAAATTCTGTCCCCAAATTTTGTCCCCAAATTCTGTCCCCAAATTCTGTCACGAAATTCTGTCCCCAAATTCTGTCCCCAAATTCTGTCCCCAAATTCTGTCCCCAAATTCTGTCCCCAAATTCTGTCCCCAAATTCTGTTCCCACATTCTGTCCCAAAATTCTGTCCCCAAATTTTGTCCCAAATTGTGTCCCCAAATTCTGTCCCCACATTCTGTCCCAAAATTCTGTCCCCAAATTTTGTCCCCAAATTCTGTCCCCAAATTCTGTCCTCAAATTCTGTCCCCACATTCTGTCCCCAAATTCTGTCCCCAAATTCTGTCAAAAAATTCTGTCCCCAAATTCTGTCCCCAAATTCTGTCCCCAAATTCTGTCCCCACATTCTGTCCCAAAATTCTGTCCCCAAATTTTGTCCCCAAATTCTGTCCCCAAATTCTATCCCCAAATTCTGTCCCCAAATTCTGTCCCCAAATTCTGTCCCCAAATTCTGTCCCCAAATTCTGTCCCCAAATTCTGTCCCCAAATTCTGTCCTCAAATTCTGTCCCCAAATTCTGTCCCCAAATTCTGTCCCCAAATTTTGTCCCCAAATTCTGTCCCCAAATTCCGTCCCCAAACTCTGTCCCCAATTTCTGTCCCCAAATTCTGTCCCCAAATTCTGTCCTCAAATTCTGTCCCTAAATTCTGTCCCCACATGCTGTCCCAAAATTCTGTCCCCAAATTCTGTCCCCAAATTCTATCCCCAAATTCTGTCCCCAAATTCTGTCCCCAAATTCTGTCCCCAAATTCTGTCCCCAAATTGTGTCTCCAAATTGTGTCCCAAAATTCTGTCCCCACATTCTGTCCCCAAATTCTGTCCCAAAATTCTGTCCCTAAATTCTGTCCCCACATTCTGTCCACAAATTCTGTCCAGAAATTCTATCCCCAAATTCTGTACCCAAATTGTGTCCCCACATTCTGTCCCCAAATTCTGTCCCCAAATTCTGTCCCCAAATTGTGTCCCCAAATTCTGTCCCCAAATTCTGTCCCCAAATTCTGTCCCCAAATTCTGTCCCCAAATTCTGTCCCTAAATTCTGTCCCCAAATTCTGTCCCCAAATTCTGTCCCCACATTCTGTCCCTAAATTCTGTCCCCAAATTCTGTCTCCAAATTCTGTCTCCAAATTCTATCCCCAAATTCTGTCCTCAAATTCTGTCCCCACATTCTGTCCCCAAATTCTGTCCCTAAATTCTGTCCCTAAATTCTGTACCCAAATTGTGTCCCCAAATTCTGTCCCCAAATTCTGTCCCCACATTGTGTCACCAAATTCTGTTCCTAAATTCTGTCCCCAAATTCTGTCCCCAAATTCTTTGACCAAATTCTGTCCCCAAATTCTGTCCCCACATTCTGTCCCCAAATTGTGTCCCCAAATTTTGTCCCCAAATTCTGTCCCCAAGTTCTGTCCCCAAATTCTATCCCCAAATTCTGTCCCCAAATTCTGTCCCCAAATTCTGTCCCCAAATTCTGTCCCCAAATTCTGTCCCCAAATTGTGCCCCCAAATTCCGGCCCCAAATTCTGTCCCCAAATTCTGTCCCCAAATTGTGTCCCCAAATTCTGTCTCCAAATTGTGTCCCAAAATTGTGTCCCCAAATTCTGTCCCCAAATTCTGTCCCCAAATTCTGTCCCCAAATTCTGTCCCCAAATTCTGTCCCCAAATTCTGTCCCCAAATTCTGTCCCCAAATTCTGTCCCCAAATACTGTCCCCAAATTCTGTCCCCACATGCTGTCCCAAAATTCTGTTCCCAAATTTTGTCCCCAAATTCTGTCCCCAAATTCTGTCCCCAAATTCTGTCCCCAAATTCTGTCCCCAAATTCTATCCCCAAATTCTGTCCCCAAATTCTGTCCCCAAATTCTGTCCCCAAATTCTGTCCCCAAATTGTGTCCCCAAATTCTGTCCTTACATTCTGTCCCTAAATTCTGTCCCCAAATTCTGTCTCCAAATTCTGTCTCCAAATTCTATCCCCAAATTCTGTCCCCAAATTCTGTCCCCACATTCTGTCCCCAAATTCTGTCCCTAAATTCTGTCCCTAAATTCTGTACCAAAATTGTGTCCCCAAATTCTGTCCCTAAATTCTGTCCCTAAATTCTGTCCCTAAATTCTGTCCCCACATTCTGTCCACAAATTCTGTCCAGAAATTCTATCCCCAAATTCTGTCCCCAAATTGTGTCCCCACATTCTGTCCCCAAATTCTGTCCCCAAATTCTGTCCCCAAATTGTGTCCCCAAATTCTGTCCCCAAATTCTGTCCCCAAATTCTGTCCCTAAATTCTGTCCCCAAATTCTGTCCCCAAATTCTGTCCTTACATTCTGTCCCTAAATTCTGTCCCCAAATTCTGTCTCCAAATTCTGTCTCCAAATTCTATCCCCAAATTCTGTCCCCAAATTCTGTCCCCACATTCTGTCCCCAAATTCTGTCCCTAAATTCTGTCCCTAAATTCTGTACCAAAATTGTGTGCCCAAATTCTGTCCCCAAATTCTGTCCCCACATTGTGTCCCCAAATTGTGTCCCCACATTCTGTCCCCAAATTGTGTCCCCAAATTCTGTCCCCAAATTTTGTCCCCAATTTCTGTCCCCAAATTGTGTCCCCAAATTGTGTCCCCAAATTTTGTCCCCAAATTGTGTCCCCAAATAGTGTCCCTAAATTCTGTCCCCAAATTTTGTCCCCAAATTCTGTCCCCAAATTCTGTCCCCAAATTCTGTCCCCAAATTCTGTCACCAAATTCTGTCCCCAAATTCTGTCCCCAAATTCTGTCCCCACATTCTGTCCCAAAATTCTGTCCCCAAATTTTGTCCCCAAATTGTGTCCCCAAATTCTGTCCCCACATTCTGTCCCAAAATTCTGTCCCCAAATTTTGTCCCCAAATTCTGTCCCCAAATTCTGTCCCCAAATTCTGTCCCCAAATTCTGTCCCCAAATTCTGTCCCCACATTCTGTCTTAAAATTCTGTCCCCAAATTTTGTCCCCAAATTCTGTCCCCAAATTCTGTCCCCAAATTCTGTCCCCAAATTCTGTCCCCAAATTCTGTCCCCAAATTCTGTCCCCAAATTTTGTCCCAAATTCTGTCCCCAAATTGTGTCCCCAAATTGTGTCCCCAAATTGTGTCCCCAAATTCTGTCCCCAAATTCTGTCCCCAAATTGTGTCCCCAAATTCTGTCCCAAAATTCTGTCCTCAAATTCTGTCCCCAAATTCTGTCCCCAAATTTTGTCCCCAAATTCTGTCCCCAAATTCTGTCCCCAAATTCTGTCCAAAAATTCTGTCCCCAAATTCTGTCACCAAATTCTGTCCCCAAATTCTGTCCCCACATTCTGTCCCAAAATTCTGTCCCCAAATTTTGTCCCCAAATTCTGTCCCCAAATTCTGTCCCCACATTCTGTCCCAAAATTCTGTCCCCAAATTTTGTCCCCAAATTCTGTTCCCAAATTCTGTCCCCAAATTCTGTCCCCAAATTCTGTCCCCAAATTCTGTCACCAAATTCTGTCCCAAAATTCTGTCCCCAAATTTTGTCCCTAAATTCTGTCCCCAAATTCTGTCCCCAAATTCTGTCCCCAAATTCTGTCCCCAAATTCTGTCCCCAAATTTTGTCCCCAAATTTTGTCCCAAATTCTGTCCCCAAATTCTGTCCCCAAATTCTGTCCCTAAATTCTGTCCCCAAATTCTGTACCCAAATTGTGTCCCCAAATTCTGTCCCCAAATTCTGTCCCCACATTGTGTCCCCAAATTGTGTCCCCACATTCTGTCCCCAAATTGTGTCCCCAAATTCTGTCCCCAAATTTGGTCCCCAATTTCTGTCCCCAAATTGTGTCCCCAAATTCTGTCCCCAAATTTTGTCCCCAAATTGTGTCCCCAAATTGTGTCCCCAAATTGTGTCCCCAAATTTTGTCCCCAAATTCTGTCCCCAAATTCTGTCCCCAAATTCTGTCCCCAAATTCTGTCCCCAAATTCTGTCAACAAATTCTGTCCCCAAATTCTGTCCCTAAATTCTGTCCCCACATTCTGTCCCAAAATTCTGTCCCAAAATTTTGTCCCCAAATTGTGTCCCCAAATTCTGTCCCCACATTCTGTGCCAAAATTCTGTCCCCAAATTTTGTCCCCAAATTCTGTCCCCAAATTCTGTCCCCAAATTCTGTCCCCAAATTCTGTCCCCAAATTCTGTCCCCAAATTCTGTCCCCAAATTCTGTCCCCACATTCTGTCCCAAAATTCTGTCCCCACATTTTGTCCCCAAATTCTGTCCCCAAATTCTGTCCCCAAATTCTGTCCCCAAATTCTGTCCCCAAATTCTGTCCCCAAATTCTGTCCCCAAATTTTGTCCCAAATTCTGTCCCCAAATTCTGTCCCCAAATTCTGTCCCCACATTCTGTCCCCAATTTCTGTCCCCAAATTCTGTCCCCAAATTGTGTCCCCAAATTCTGTCCCAAAATTCTGTCCTCAAATTCTGTCCCCAAATTCTGTCCCCAAATTCTGTCCCCAAATTCTGTCCCCAAATTCTGTCCAGAAATTCTGTCCCCAAATTCTGTCCCCAAATTGTGTCCCCAAATTGTGTCCCCAAATTCTGTCCCAAAATTTTGTCCCCAAATTCTGTCCCCAAATTCTGTCCCCAAATTCTGTCCCCAAATTCTGTCCCCACATTCTGTCCCCAAATTGTGTCCCCAAATTCTGTCCCCACATTGTTTCCCCAAATTCTGTCCACAAATTATGTCCCCAAATTGTGTCCCCAAATTCTGTCCCCAAATTTTGTCCCCAAATTCTGTCCCCAAATTCTGTCCCTAAATTCTGTCCCCAAATTCTGTCCCCAAATTGTGTCCCCAAATTGTGTCCCCAAATTCTGTCCCCAAATTTTGTCTCCAAATTCTGTCTCCAAATTCTATCCCCAAATTCTGTCCCCAAATTCTGTCCCCACATTCTGTCCCCAAATTCTGTCCCTAAATTCTGTCCCTAAATTCTGTACCAAAATTGTGTCCCCAAATTCTGTCCCCAAATTCTGTCCCCACATTGTGTCCCCAAATTGTGTCCCCACATTCTGTCCCCAAATTGTGTCCCCAAATTCTGTCCCCAAATTTTGTCCCCAATTTCTGTCCCCAAATTGTGTCCCCAAATTGTGTCCCCAAATTTTGTCCCCAAATTGTGTCCCCAAATTGTGTCCCTAAATTCTGTCCCCAAATTTTGTCCCCAAATTCTGTCCCCAAATTCTGTCCCCAAATTCTGTCCCCAAATTCTGTCACCAAATTCTGTCCCCAAATTCTGTCCCCAAATTCTGTCCCCACATTCTGTCCCAAAATTCTGTCCCCAAATTTTGTCCCCAAATTGTGTCCCGAAATTCTGTCCCCACATTCTGTCCCAAAATTCTGTCCCCAAATTTTGTCCCCAAATTCTGTCCCCAAATTCTGTCCCCAAATTCTGTCCCCAAATTCTGTCCCCAAATTCTGTCCCCACATTCTGTCTTAAAATTCTGTCCCCAAATTTTGTCCCCAAATTCTGTCCCCAAATTCTGTCCCCAAATTCTGTCCCCAAATTCTGTCCCCAAATTCTGTCCCCAAATTCTGTCCCCAAATTTTGTCCCAAATTCTGTCCCCAAATTGTGTCCCCAAATTGTGTCCCCAAATTGTGTCCCCAAATTCTGTCCCCAAATTCTGTCCCCAAATTGTGTCCCCAAATTCTGTCCCAAAATTCTGTCCTCAAATTCTGTCCCCAAATTCTGTCCCCAAATTTTGTCCCCAAATTCTGTCCCCAAATTCTGTCCCCAAATTCTGTCCAAAAATTCTGTCCCCAAATTCTGTCACCAAATTCTGTCCCCAAATTCTGTCCCCACATTCTGTCCCAAAATTCTGTCCCCAAATTTTGTCCCCAAATTGTGTCCCCAAATTCTGTCCCCACATTCTGTCCCAAAATTCTGTCCCCAAATTTTGTCCCCAAATTGTGTCCCCAAATTGTGTCCCCAAATTCTGTCCCCAAATTCTGTCCCCAAATTCTGTCACCAAATTCTGTCCCAAAATTCTGTCCCCAAATTTTGTCCCTAAATTCTGTCCCCAAATTCTGTCCCCAAATTCTGTCCCCAAATTCTGTCCCCAAATTCTGTCCCCAAATTTTGTCCCCAAATTTTGTCCCAAATTCTGTCCCTAAATTCTGTCCCCAAATTCTGTCCCTAAATTCTGTCCCCAAATTCTGTACCCAAATTGTGTCCCCAAATTCTGTCCCCAAATTCTGTCCCCACATTGTGTCCCCAAATTGTGTCCCCACATTCTGTCCCCAAATTGTGTCCCCAAATTCTGTCCCCAAATTTGGTCCCCAATTTCTGTCCCCAAATTGTGTCCCCAAATTCTGTCCCCAAATTTTGTCCCCAAATTGTGTCCCCAAATTGTGTCCCCAAATTGTGTCCCCAAATTTTGTCCCCAAATTCTGTCCCCAAATTCTGTCCCCAAATTCTGTCCCCAAATTCTGTCCCCAAATTCTGTCAACAAATTCTGTCCCCAAATTCTGTCCCTAAATTCTGTCCCCACATTCTGTCCCAAAATTCTGTCCCAAAATTTTGTCCCCAAATTGTGTCCCCAAATTCTGTCCCCACATTCTGTGCCAAAATTCTGTCCCCAAATTTTGTCCCCAAATTCTGTCCCCAAATTCTGTCCCCAAATTCTGTCCCCAAATTCTGTCCCCAAATTCTGTCCCCAAATTCTGTCCCCAAATTCTGTCCCCACATTCTGTCCCAAAATTCTGTCCCCACATTTTGTCCCCAAATTCTGTCCCCAAATTCTGTCCCCAAATTCTGTCCCCAAATTCTGTCCCCAAATTCTGTCCCCAAATTCTGTCCCCAAATTTTGTCCCAAATTCTGTCCCCAAATTCTGTCCCCAAATTCTGTCCCCACATTCTGTCCCCAATTTCTGTCCCCAAATTCTGTCCCCAAATTGTGTCCCCAAATTCTGTCCCAAAATTCTGTCCTCAAATTCTGTCCCCAAATTCTGTCCCCAAATTCTGTCCCCAAATTCTGTCCCCAAATTCTGTCCAGAAATTCTGTCCCCAAATTCTGTCCCCAAATTGTGTCCCCAAATTGTGTCCCCAAATTCTGTCCCAAAATTTTGTCCCCAAATTGTGTCCCCAAATTCTGTCCCCAAATTCTGTCCCCAAATTCTGTCCCCACATTCTGTCCCCAAATTGTGTCCCCAAATTCTGTCCCCACATTGTTTCCCCAAATTCTGTCCACAAATTGTGTCCCCAAATTGTGTCCCCAAATTCTGTCCCCAAATTTTGTCCCCAAATTCTGTCCCCAAATTCTGTCTCTAAATTCTGTCCCCAAATTCTGTCCCCAAATTGTGTCCCCAAATTGTGTCCCCAAATTCTGTCCCCAAATTTTGTCCCCAAATTCTGTCCCCAAATAGTGTCCCCAAATTCTGTCCCCACATTGTGTCCCCAAATTGTGTCCACAAATTCTGTCCCCAAATTGTGTCCCACAATTCTGTCCCCAAATTTTGTCCCCAAATTGTGTCCCCAAATTGTGTCCCCAAATTCTGTCCCCAAATTCTGTCCCCAAATTCTGTCCCCAAATTCTGTCACCAAATTCTGTCCCCAAATTCTGTCCCCAAATTCTGTCACCAAATTCTGTCCCCAAATTCTGTCCCCAAATTCTGTCCCCAAATTCTGTCCCCACATTCTGTCCCAAAATTCTGTCCCCAAATTTTGTACCCAAATTCTGTCCCCAAATTCTGTCCCCAAATTCTGTCCCCAAATTCTGTCCCCAAATTGTGTCCCCAAATTCTGTCCCCAAATTGTGTCCCCAAATTGTGTCCCAAAATTCTGTCCTCAAATTTTGTGCCTAAATTCTGTCCCCAAATTCTGTCCCCAAATTCTGTCCCCAAATTCTGTCCACAAATTCTGTCCCCAAATTGTGTCCCCAAATTGTGTCCCCACATTGTGTCCCCAAATTGTGTCCCCAAATTCTGTCCCCAAATTGTGTCCCCAAATTCTGTCCCCAAATTTTGTCCGAAATTCTGTCCCCAAATTCTGTCCCCAAATTCTGTCCCCAAATTATGTCCCCAAATTCTGTCTCCAAATTTTGTCCCAAAATCTGTCCCCAAATTCTGTCCCCAAATTCTGTCCCCAAATTTTGTCCCCAAATTCTGTCCCCAAATTCTGTCCCCAAATTCTGTCCCCAAATTCTGTCTCCAAATTCTGTCCCCAAAATCTGTCCCCAAATTCTGTCCCCAAATTCTGTCCCCAAATTCTGTCCCCAAATTCTGTACCCAAATTCTGTCCCCAAATTCTGTCCCCAAATTCTGTCTCCAAATTCTGTCCCAAAATTCTGTCCCCAAATTGTGTCCCCAAATTGTGTCCCCAAATTGTGTCCCCAAATTGTGTCCCCAAATTCTGTCCCCAAATTCTGTTCCCAAATTCTGTCCCCAAATTCTGTCCCCAAATTCTGTCCCCAAATTCTGTCCCCAAATTCTGTCCCCAAATTCTGTCCCCAAATTCTGTCCCCAAATTCTGTCCCCAAATTGTGTCCCCAAATTCTGTCCCCAAATTTTGTCCCCAAATTCTGTCCCCAAATTCTGTCCCCAAATTCTGTCTCCAAATTTTATCCCCAAAATCTGTCCCCAAATTCTGTCCCCAAATTCTGTCCCCAAATTTTGTCCCCAAATTGTGTCCCCAAATTCTGTCAACAAATTCTGTCCCCAAATTCTGTCCCCAAATTCTGTCCCCAAATTCTGTCCACACATTCTGTCACACATTCTGTCCCCAAACTCTGTCCCCAAATTCTGTCCCCAAATTCTGTCCCCAAATTCTGTCCCCAAATTCTGTCCCCAAATTCTGTCCCCAAATTCTGTCCCCAAATTCAGTCTCCAAATTCTGTCCCCAAAATCTGTCCCCAAATTCTGTCCCCACATTCTGTCCCAAAATTCTGTCCCCTAATATTGTCCCCAAATTCTGTCCCCAAATTTTGTCCCCAAATTGTGTCCAAAATTGTGTCCCGAAATTCTGTCCCCAAATTTTGTCCCCAACTTCTGTCCCCAAATTCTGTCACCAAATTCTGTCCCCAAATTCTGTCCCCAAATTCTGTCCCCAAATTCTGTCCCCAAATTCTGTCCCCAAATTCTGTCCCCACATTCTGTCCCAAAATTCTGTCCCCAAATTTTGTCCCAAATTGTGTCCCCAAACTCTGTCCCCACATTCTGTCCCAAAATTCTGTCCCCAAATTTTGTCCCCAAATTCTGTCCCCAAATTCTGTCCCCAAATTCTGTCCCCACATTCTGTCCCCAAATTCTGTCCCCAAATTCTGTCAACAAATTCTGTCCCCAAATTCTGTCCCCAAATTCTGTCCCCAAATTCTGTCCCCACATTCTGTCCCAAAATTCTGTCCCCAAATTCTGTCCCCAAATTCTGTCCCCAAATTCTATCCCCAAATTCTGTCCCCAAATTCTGTCCCCAAATTCTGTCCCCAAATTCTGTCCCCGAATTCTGTCCCCAAATTCTGTCCTCAAATTCTGTCCCCAAATTCTGTCCCCAAATTCTGTCCCAAAATTTTGTCCCCAAATTCTGTCCCCAAATTCTGTCCCCAAATTCTGTCCCAAAATTCTGTCCCCAAATTCTGTCCCCAAATTCTGTCCTCAAATTCTGTCCCCAAATTCTGTCCCCAAATTCTGTCCCCAAATTCTGTCCCCAAATTGTGTCCCCAAATTCTGTCCCCAAATTGTGTCCCCAAATTCTGTCCCCAAATTCTGTCCCCAAATTCTGTCCCCAAATTGTGTCCCCAAATTGTGTCCCCAAATTGTGTCCCCAAATTCTGTCCCCAAATTCTGTCCCCAAATTCTGTCCCCAAATTCTGTCCCCAAATTCTGTCCACACATTCTGTCACACATTCTGTCCCCAAATTCTGTCCCCAAATTCTGTCCCCAAATTCTGTCCCCAAATTCTGTCCCCAAATTCTGTCCCCAAATTCTGTCCCCAAATTCTGTCCCCAAATTCTGTCCCACATTCTGTCCCCAAATTCTGTCCCAAAATTCTGTCCCCAAATTTTGTCCCCAAATTCTGTCCCCAAATTCTGTCCCCAAATTCTGTCCCCAAATTCTGTCCCCAAATTCTGTCCCTAAATTCTGTCCCCAAATTCTGTCCCCAAATTGTGTCCCCAAATTGTGTCCCCAAATTGTGTCCCCAAATTCTGTCCCCAAATTCTGTCCCCAAATTCTGTCCCCAAATTCTGTCCCCAAATTCTGTCCCCAAATTCTGTCCACACATTCTGTCACACATTCTGTCCCAAAATTCTGTCCCCAAATTTTATCCCCAAATTCTGTCCCCAAATTCTATCCCCAAATTCTGTCCCCAAATTCTGTCCCCAAATTCTGTCCACAAATTCTGTCCCCAAATTCTGTCCCCAAATTCTGTCCCCACATTGTTTCCCCAAATTCTGTCCACAAATTGTGTCCCCAAATTGTGTCCCCAAATTCTGTCCCCAAATTTTGTCCCCAAATTCTGTCCACAAATTGTGTCCCCAAATTGTGTCCCCAAATTCTGTCCCCAAATTGTGTCCCCAAATTGTGTCCCCAAATTGTGTCCCCAAATTCTGTCCCCAAATTCTGTCCCCACATTCTGTCCCAAAATTCTGTCCCCAAATTTTGTCCCCAAATTGTGTCCCCAAATTCTGTCCCCACATTCTGTCCCCAAATTCTGTCCCCAAATTCTGTCCCCAAATTCTGTCCCCAAATTCTGTCCCCAAATTCTGTCTCCAAATTTTATCCCCAAAATCAGTCCCCAAATTCTGTCCCCAAATTCTGTCCCCAAATTTTGTCCCCAAATTCTGTCCCCACATTGTTTCCCCAAATTCTGTCCACAAATTGTGTCCCCAAATTGTTTCCTTAAATTCTGTCCCCAAATTTTGTCCCCAAATTCTGTCCCCAAATTCTGTCCCCAAATTCTGTCCCCAAATTCTGTCCCCAAATTGTGTCCCCAAATTGTGTCCCCAAATTGTGTCCCCAAATTGTGTCCCCAAATTTTGTCCCCAAATTCTGTCCCCAAATTCTGTCCCCAAATTCTGTCTCCAAATTCTGTCCCCAAAATCTGTCCCCAAATTCTGTCCCCAAATTCTGTCCCCAAATTTTGTCCCCAAATTCTGTCCCCAAATTCTGTCCCCAAATTCTGTCCCAAAATTCTGTCTCCAAATTCTGTCCCCAAAATCTGTCCCCAAATTCTGTCCCCAAATTCTGTCCCCAAATTCTGTCCCCAAATTCTGTCCCCAAATTCTGTCCCCAAATTCTGTCCCCAAATTCTGTCCCCACATTGTGTCCCCAAATTGTGTCCCCAAATTGTGTCCCCAAATTTTGTCCCCAAATTCTGTCCCCAAATTCTGTCCCCACATTCTGTCCACAAATTCTGTCCCCAAATTGTGTCCCCAAATTCTGTCCCCACATTGTGTCCCCAAATTGTGTCCCCAAATTCTGTCCCCAAATTGTGTCCCCAAATTCTGTCCCCAAATTTTGTCCCCACATTCTGTCCCCAAATTCTGTCCCCAAATTCTGTCCCCAAACTCTGTCCCCAAATTCTGTCCCCAAATTTTGTCCCCAAATTCTGTCCCCAAATTGTGTCCCCAAATTCTGCCCCCAAATTTTGTCCCCAAATTTTGTCCCCAAATTCTGTCACCAAATTCAGTCTCCAAATTCTGTCCCCAAAATCTGTCCCCAAATTCTGTCCCCACATTCTGTCCCAAAATTCTGTCCCCTAATTGTGTCCCCAAATTGTGTCCCCAAATTCTGTCCCCAAATTCTGTCCCCAAATTCTGTCCCCAAATTCTGTCCCCAAATTCTGTCCCCACATTCTGTCCCAAAATTCTGTCCCCAAATTTTGTACCCAAATTCTGTCCCCAAATTCTGTCCCCACATTCTGTCCCAAAATTCTGTCCCCAAATTTTGTCCCCAAATTGTGTCCCTAAATTGTATCCCAAAATTCTGTCCCCAAATTTTGTACCCAAATTCTGTCCCCAAATTCTGTCCCCACATTCTGTCCCAAAATTCTGTCCCCAAATTTTGTCCCCAAATTCTGTCCCCAAATTCTGTCCCCAAATTCTGTCCCCACATTCTGTCCCCAAATTCTGTCCCCAAATTCTTTCCCCAAATTCTGTCCCCAAATTCTGTCCCCAAATTCTGTCCCCAAATTATATCCACACATTCTGTCACACATTCTGTCCCAAAATTCTGTCCCCAAATTTTATCCCCAAATTCTGTCCACAAATTCTATCCCCAAATTCTGTCCCCAAATTCTGTCCCCAAATTCTGTCCCCAAATTCTTTCCCCAAATTCTGTCCCCAAATTGTGTCCCCAAATTGTGTCCCCAAATTCTGTCCCCAAATTCTGTCCCCAAATTCCGTCCCCAAATTCTGTCCCCAAATTCTGTCCCCAAATTCTGTCCCACATTCTGTCCCCACATTCTGTCCCAAAATTCTGTCCCCAAATTCTGTCCCCAAATTCTGTCCCCAAATTCTGTCCCCAAATTCTGTCCCCAAATTCTGTCCCCAAATTCTGTCCCCAAATTCTGTCCCGAAATTCTGTCCCCAAATTCTGTCCCCAAATTTTGTCCCCAAATTCTGTCCCCAAATTCTGTCCCCAAATTCTGTTCCCAAATTCTGTCCCCAAATTCTGTCCCCAAATTCTGTCCCCAAATTCTGTCCCCAAATTCTGTCCCCAAATTCTGTCCCCAAATTCTGTCCCAAATTCTGTCCCCAAATTGTGTCCCCAAATTCTGTCCCCAAATTTTGTCCCCAAATTCTGTCCCCAAATTCTGTCCCCAAATTCTGTCTCCAAATTTTATCCCCAAAATCTGTCCCCAAATTCTGTCCCCAAATTCTGTCCCCAAATTTTGTCCCTAAATTCTGTCCCCAAATTCTGTCCCCAAATTCTGTCCCCAAATTCTGTCTCCAAATTCTGTCCCCAAAATCTGTCCCCAAATTCTGTCCCCAAATTCTGTCCCCAAATTCTGTCCTCAAATTCTGTACCCAAATTCTGTCCCCAAATTCTGTCCCCAAATTCTGTCCCCAAATTCTGTCCCCAAATTCTGTCCCCAAATTGTGTCCCCAAATTGTGTCCCCAAATTGTGTCCCCAAATTGTGTCCCCAAATTTTGTAACCAAATTTTGTCCCCAAATTCTGTCCCCAAATTCTGTCCCCAAATTCTGTCCACAAATTCTGTCCCCAAATTGTGTCCCCAAATTCTGTCTCCACATTGTGTCCCCAAATTCTGTCCCCAAATTCTGTCCCCAAATTGTGTCCCCAAATTCTGTCCCCAAATTCTGTCCCCAAATTCTGTCCCCACATTCTGTCCCCAAATTCTGTCCCCAAATTCTTTCCCCAAATTCTGTCCCCAAATTCTGTCCCCAAATTCTGTCCCCAAATTCTATCCACACATTCTGTCACACATTCTGTCCCAAAATTCTGTCCCCAAATTTTATCCCCAAATTCTGTCCCCAAATTCTATCCCCAAATTCTGTCCCCAAATTCTGTCCCCAAATTCTGTCCCCAAATTCTTTCCCCAAATTCTGTCCCCAAATTGTGTCCCCAAATTGTGTCCCCAAATTCTGTCCCCAAATTCTGTCCCCAAATTCCGTCCCCAAATTCTGTCCCCAAATTCTGTCCCAAAATTCTGTCCCACATTCTGTCCCCACATTCTGTCCCAAAATTCTGTCCCCAAATTCTGTCCCCAAATTCTGTCCCCAAATTGTGTCCCCAAATTCTGTCCCCAAATTCTGTCCCCAAATTCTGTCCCCAAATTCTGTCCCCAAATTCTGTCCCCAAATTTTGTCCCCAAATTCTGTCCCCAAATTCTGTCCCCAAATTCTGTTCCCAAATTCTGTCCCCAAATTCTGTCCCCAAATTCTGTCCCCAAATTCTGTCCCCAAATTCTGTCCCCAAATTCTGTCCCAAATTCTGTCCCCAAATTGTGTCCCCAAATTCTGTCCCCAAATTTTGTCCCCAAATTCTGTCCCCAAATTCTGTCTCCAAATTTTATCCCCAAAATCTGTCCCCAAATTCTGTCCCCAAATTCTGTCCCCAAATTTTGTCCCTAAATTCTGTCCCCAAATTCTGTCCCCAAATTCTGTCCCCAAATTCTGTCTCCAAATTCTGTCCCCAAAATCTGTCCCCAAATTCTGTCCCCAAATTCTGTCCCCAAATTCTGTCCTCAAATTCTGTACCCAAATTCTGTCCCCAAATTCTGTCCCCAAATTCTGTCCCCAAATTCTGTCCCCAAATTCTGTCCCCAAATTGTGTCCCCAAATTGTGTCCCCAAATTGTGTCCCCAAATTGTGTCCCCAAATTTTGTAACCAAATTTTGTCCCCAAATTCTGTCCCCAAATTCTGTCCCCAAATTCTGTCTACAAATTCTGTCCCCACATTCTGTCCCCAAATTCTGTCTCCACATTGTGTCCCCAAATTCTGTCCCCAAATTCTGTCCCAAAATTGTGTCCCCAAATTCTGTCCCCAAATTTTGGCCCCAAATTCTGTCCCCAAATTCTGTCCCCAAATTCTGTCCCCAAACTCTGTCCCCAAATTCTGTCCCCAAATTGTGTCCCCAAATTGTGTCCCCAAATTGTGTCCCCAAATTGTGTCCCCAAATTTTGTCCCCAAATTCTGTCCCCAAATTCTGTCCCCAAATTCAGTCTCAAAATTCTGTCCCCAAAATCTGTCCCCAAATTCTGTCCCCACATTCTGTCCCAAAATTCTGTCCCCTAATATTGTCCCCAAATTCTGTCCCCAAATTTTGTCCCCAAATTGTGTCCCCAAATTCTGTCCCCAAATTTTATCCCCAAATTCTGTCCCCAAATTCTGTCACCAAATTCTGTCCCCAAATTCTGTCCCCAAATTCTGTCCCCAAATTCTGTCCCCAAATTCTGTCCCCAAATTCTGTCCCCAAATTCTGTCCCCACATTCTGTCCCAAAATTTTGTCCCCAAATTTTGTCCCAAATTGTGTCCCCAAACTCTGTCCCCACATTCTGTCCCCAAATTCTGTCCCCAAATTTTGTCCCCAAATTCTGTCCCCAAATTCTGTCCCCAAATTCTGTCCCCACATTCTGTCCCCAAATTCTGTCCCCAAATTCTGTCAACAAATTCTGTCCCCAAATTCTGTCCCCAAATTCTGTCCCCAAATTCTGTCCCCACATTCTGTCCCAAAATTCTGTCCCCAAATTTTGTTCCCAAATTCTGTCCCCAAATTCTATCCCCAAATTCTGTCCCCAAATTCTGTCCCCAAATTCTGTCCCCAAATTCTGTCCCCAAATTCTGTCCCCAAATTCTGTCCTCAAATTCTGTCCCCAAATTCTGTCCCCAAATTCTGTCCCAAAATTTTGTCCCCAAATTCTGTCCCCAAATTCTGTCCCCAAATTCTGTCCCCAAATTCTGTCCCCAAATTCTGTCCCCAAATTGTGTCCTCAAATTTTGTCCCCAAATTCTGTCCCCAAATTCTGTCCCCAAATTCTGTCCCCAAATTGTGTCGCCAAATTCTGTCTCCAAATTGTGTCCCCAAATTGTGTCCCCAAATTGTGTCCCCAAATTGTGTCCCCAAATTGTGTCCCCAAATTGTGTCCCCAAATTCTGTCCCCAAATTCTGTCCCCAAATTCTGGCCCCAAATTCTGTCCCCAAATTCTGTCCCCAAATTCTGTCCCCAAATTCTGTCCCCAAATTGTGTCCCCAAATTGTGTCCCCAAATTGTGTCCCAAAATTCTGTCCCCAAATCTTGTGCCCAAATTCTGTCCCCAAATTCTGTCCCCAAATTCTTTCCCCAAATTCTGTCCACAAATTCTGTCCCCAAATTGTGTCCCCAAATTGTGTCCCCAAATTCTGTCCCCAAATTGTGTCCCCAAATTCTGTCCCCAAATTTTGTCCGAAATTCTGTCCCCAAATTCTGTCCCCAAATTCTGTCCCCAAATTATGTCCCCAAATTCTGTCCCCAAATTCTGTCCCCAAATTCTGTCCTCAAATTCTGTCCCCAAATTCTGTCCCCAAATTCTGTCCCAAAATTTTGTCCCCAAATTCTGTCCCCAAATTCTGTCCCCAAATTCTGTCCCCAAATTCTGTCCCCAAATTCTGTCCTCAAATTCTGTCCCCAAATTCTGTCCCCAAATTCTGTCCCCAAATTCTGTCCCCAAATTGTGTCGCCAAATTCTGTCTCCAAATTGTGTCCCCAAATTGTGTCCCCAAATTGTGTCCCCAAATTTTGTCCCCAAATTCTGTCCCCAAATTCTGTCCCCAAATTCTGTCCCCAAATTCTGTCCCCAAATTCTGTCCCCAAATTCTGTCCCCAAATTCTGTCTCCAAATTCTGTCCCCAAAATCTGTCCCCAAATTCTGTCCCCAAATTCTGTCCCCAAATTTTGTCCCCAAATTCTGTCCCCAAATTCTGTCCCCAATTTCTGTCGCAGAATTCTGTCTCCAAATTCTGTCCCCAAAATCTGTCCCCAAATTCTGTCCCCAAATTCTGTCCCCAAATTCTGTCCCCAAATTCTGTCCCCAAATTCTGTCCCCAAATTCTGTCCCCACATAGTGTCCCCAAATTGGGTCCCCAAATTCTGTCCCCAAATTTTGTCCCCAAATTCTGTCCCCAAATTCTGTCCCCACATTCTGTCCACAAATTCTGTCCCCAAATTGTGTCCCCAAATTCTGTCCCCACATTGTGTCTCCAAATTGTGGCCCCAAATTCTGTCCCCAAATTGTGTCCCCAAATTCTGTCCCCAAATTTTGTCCCCACATTCTGTCCCCAAATTCTGTCCCCAAATTCTGTCCCAAAATTGTGTCCCCAAATTCTGTCCCCAAATTCTGTCCCCAAATTCTGTCCCCAAATTCTGTCCCCAAATTCTGCCCCAAATTTTGTCCCCAAATTCTGTTCCCAAATTCTGTCCCCAAATTCAGTATCCAAATTCTGTCCCCAAAATCTGTCCCCAAATTCTGTCCCCACATTCTGTCCCAAAATTCTGTCCCCTAATTGTGTCCCCAAATTCTGTCCCCAAATTTTGTCCCCAAATTGTGTCCCCAAATTGTGTTCCCAAATTCTGTCCCCAAATTTTGTCCCCAAATTCTGTCCCCAAATTCTGTCACCAAATTCTGTCCCCAAATTCTGTCCCCAAATTCTGTCCCCAAATTCTGTCCCCAAATTCTGTCCCCAAATTCTGTCCCCAAATTCTGTCCCCACATTCTGTCCCAAAATTCTGTCCCCAAATTTTGTACCCAAAATCTGTCCCCAAATTCTGTCCCCACATTCTGTCCCAAAATTCTGTCCCCAAATTTTGTCCCCAAATTCTGTCCCCACATTCTGTCCCAAAATTCTGTCCCCAAATTTTGTACCCAAATTCTGTCCCCAAATTCTGTCCCCACATTCTGTCCCAAAATTCTGTCCCCAAATTTTGTCCCCAAATTCTGTCCCCAAATTCTGTTCCCAAATTCTGTCCCCACATTGTGTCCCCAAATTCTGTCCCCAAATTCTGTCCCCAAATTCTGTCCCCAAATTCTGTCCACACATTCTGTCACACATTCTGTCCCAAAATTCTGTCCACAAATTTTATCCACAAATTCTGTCCCCAAATTCTATCCCCAAATTCTGTCCCCAAATTCTGTCCCCAAATTCTGTCCCCAAATTCTGTCCCCAAATTCTGTCCCCAAATTGTGTCCCCAAATTCTGTCCCCAAATTCTGTCCCCAAATTTGGTCCACAAATTGTGTCCCCAAATTCTGTCCTCAAATTCTGTCCCCAAATTCTGTCCCCAAATTGTGTCCTCAAATTCTGTCCCCAAATTCTGTCCCAAAATTCTGTCCCCAAATTGTGTCCCCAAATTGTGTCCCCAAATTGTGTCCCCAAATTCTGTCCCCAAATTGTGTCCCCAAATTGTGTCCCCAAATTGTGTCCCCAAATTCTGTCCCCAAATTCTGTCCCCAAATTCTGTCCCCAAATTCTGTCCCCAAATTCTGTCCCCAAATTCTGTCCCACATTCTGTCCCCACATTCTGTCCCAAAATTCTGTCCCCAAATTTTGTCCGCAAATTCTGTCCCCAAATTCTGTCCCCAAATTCTGTCCCCAAATTCTGTCCCCAAATTCTGTCCCCAAATTCTGTCCCCAAATTCTGTCCCCAAATTCTGTCCCCAAATTCTGTCCCCAAATTTTGTCCCCAAATTCTGTCCCCAAATTCTGTCCCCAAATTCTGTTCCCAAATTCTGTCCCCAAATTCTGTCCCCAAATTCTGTCCCCAAATTCTGTCCTCAAATTCTGTCCCCAAATTGTGTCCCCAAATTCTGTCCCCAAATTGTGTCCCCAAATTGTGTCCCCAAATTCTGTCCCCAAATTTTGTCCCCAAATTCTGTCCCCAAATTCTGTCCCCAAATTCTGTCCCCAAATTTTATCCCCAAAATCTGTCCCCAAATTCTGTCCCCAAATTCTGTCCCCAAATTTTGTCCCCAAATTCTGTCCCCAAATTCTGTCCCCAAATTCTGTCCCCAAATTCTGTCTCCAAATTCTGTCCCCAAAATCTGTGCCCAAATTCTGTCCCCAAATTCTGTCCCCAAATTCTGTCCCCAAATTCTGTACCCAAATTCTGTCCCCAAATTCTGTCCCCAAATTCTGTCCCCAAATTCTGTCCCCAAATTCTGTCCCCAAATTGTGTCCCCAAATTGTGTCCCCAAATTGTGTCCCCAAATTGTGTCCCCAAATTGTGTCCCCAAATTTTGTCCCCAAATTCTGTCCCCAAATTCTATCCCCAAATTCTGTCCACAAATTCAGTCCCCAAATTGTGTCCCCAAATTCTGTCTCCACATTGTGTCCCCAAATTCTGTCCCCAAATTCTGTCCCCAAATTGTGTCCCCAAATTCTGTCCCCAAGTTTTGGCCCCAAATTCTGTCCCCAAATTCTGTTCCAAAATTCTGTCCCCAAACTCTGTCCCCAAATTCTGTCCCCAAATTGTGTCCCCAAATTCTGTCCTTAAATTGTGTCCCCAAATTCTGTCCCCAAATTTTGTCCCCAAATTCTGTCCCCAAATTCTGTCCCCAAATTCTGTCCCCAAATTCAGTCTCCAAATTCTGTCCCCAAAATCTGTCCCCAAATTCTGTCCCCACATTCTGTCCCAAAATTCTGTCCCCTAATATTGTCCCCACATTCTGTCCCCAAATTTTGTCCCCAAATTGTGTCCCCAAATTGTGTCCCGAAATTCTGTCCCCAAATTTTGCCCCCAAATTCTGTCCCCAAATTCTGTCACCAAATTCTGTCCCCAAATTCTGTCGACAAATTCTGTCCCCAAATTCTGTCCCCAAATTCTGTCCGCACATTCTGTCCCAAAATTCTGTCCCCAAATTTTGTCCCAAATTGTGTCCCCAAACTCTGTCCCCACATTCTGTCCCAAAATTCTGTCCCCAAATTTTGTCCCCAAATTCTGTCCCCAAATTCTGTCCCCAAATTCTGTCCCCACATTCTGACCCAAATTCTGTCCACAAATTCTCTCAACAAATTCTGTCCCCAAATTCTGTCCCCAAATTCTGTCCCCAAATTCTGTCCCCACATTCTGTCCCAAAATTCTGTCCCCAAATTTTGTCCCCAAATTCTGTCCCCAAATTCTATCCCCAAATTCTGTCCCCAAATTCTGTCCCCAAATTCTGTCCCCAAATTCTGTCCCCAAATTCTGTCCTCATATTCTGTCCCCAAATTCTGTCCCCAAATTCTGTCCCAAAATTTTGTCCCCAAATTCTGTCCCCAAATTCTGTCCCCAAATTCTGTCCCCAAATTCTGTCCCCAAATTGTGTCCTCAAATTCTGTTCCCAAATTCTGTCCCCAAATTGTGTCCCCAAATTGTGTCCCCAAATTCTGTCCCCAAATTCTGTCCCCAAATTGTGTCCCCAAATTGTGTCCCCAAATTGTGTCCCCAAATTCTGTCCCCAAATTCTGTCCCCAAATTCTGTCCCCAAATTCTGTCCCCAAATTCTGTCCCCAAATTCTGTCCCCAAATTCTGTCCTCAAATTCTGTCCCCAAATTGTGTCCCCAAATTTTGTCCCTAAATTCTGTCCCCAAATTCTGTCCCCAAATTCTGTCCCAAAATTCTGTCCCTAAATTCTGTCCCCAAATTGTGTCCCCAAATTCTGTCCCCAAATTCTGTCCCCAAATTCTGTCCCCAAATTGTGTCCCCAAATTCTGTCCCCACATTCTGTTTCAAAATTCTGTCCCCAAATTTTGTCCCCAAATTCTGTCCCCAAATTCTGTCCCCAAATTCTGTCCCCAAATTCTGTCCTCAAATTCTGTTCCCAAATTCTGTCCCCAAATTGTGTCCCCAAATTCTGTCCCCAAATTGTGTCCCCAAATTCTGTCCCCAAATTCTGTCCCCAAATTGTGTCCCCAAATTGTGTCCCCAAATTGTGTCCCCAAATTCTGTCCCCAAATTCTGTCCCCAAATTCTGTCCCCAAATTCTGTCCCCAAATTCTGTCCCCAAATTCTGTCCCCAAATTCTGTCCCCAAATTGTGTCCCCAAATTCTGTCCCCAAATTTTGTCCCTAAATTCTGTCCCCAAATTCTGTCCCCACATTCTGTCCCCAAATTGTGTCCCCAAATTCTGTCCCCAAATTCTGTCCCCAAATTGTGTCCCCAAATTCTGTCCCCAAATTCTGTCCCCAAATTCTGTCCCCTAATTCTGTCTCCAAATTCTGTCCCCAAATTCTGTCACCAATTTCTGTCCCCAAATTCTGTCCCCAAATTCTGTCCCCAAATTCTGTCCCCGAATTCTGTCCTCAAATTGTGTCCCCAAATTTTGTTCCAAATTCTGTCCCCAAATTTTGTCCCCAAATTCTGTCCCCAAATTCTGTCCCCACATTCTGTCCCCAAATTGTGTCCCCAAATTCTGTCCCCAAATTCTGTCCCCAAATTGTGTCCCTAAATTGTATCCCCAAATTTTGTCCCCAAATTCTGTCCCCAAATTCTGTCCTCAAATTCTGTCCCCAAATTCTGTCCCCAAATTCTGTCCCCAAATTCTGTCCCCACATTCTGTCCCAAAATTCTGTCCCCAAATTTTGTTCCCAAATTCTGTCCCCAAATTCTGTCCCCAAATTCTGTCCAAAAATTCTGTCCCAAAATTCTGTCCCTAAATTCTGTCCCCAAATTGTGTCCCCAAATTCTGTCCCCAAATTCTGTCCCCAAATTCTGTCCCCAAATTGTGTCCCCAAATTCTGTCCCCACATTCTGTTTCAAAATTCTGTCCCCAAATTTTGTCCCCAAATTCTGTCCCCAAATTCTGTCCCCAAATTCTGTCCCCAAATTCTGTCCCCAAATTCTGTCCCCAAATTCTGTCCCCAAATTCTGTCCCAAAATTCTGTCCCCAAATTTGTCCCCAAATTGTGTCCCCAAATTCTGTCCCAAAATTCTGTCCCCAAACTTTTTCCCCAAATTCTGTCCCCAAATTCTGTCCCCAAATTCTGTCCCCAAATTCTGTCCCCAAATTCTGTCCCCAAATTCTGTCCCCACATTCTGTCCTCACATTCTGTCCCCAAATTCTGTCCCCAAATTTTGTCCCCAAATTGTGTCCCCAAATTCTGTCCCCAAATTCTGTCCCCAAATTCTGTCCCCAAATTCTGTCCCCGAATTCTGTCCCCAAATTCTGTCCCCAAATTCTGTCCCCAAATTGTGTCCCCAAATTCTGTCCCTAAATTCTGTCCCCAAATTCTGTCCCCAAATTCTGTCCCCAAATTCTGTCCCCAAATTCTGTCCCTAAATTCTGTCCCCAAATTCTGTCCCCAAATTCTGTCCCCAAATTCTGTCCCCAAATTCTGTCCCCAAATTCTGTCCCCAAATTCTGTCCCAAATTCTGTCCCCAAATTCTGTTCCCAAATTCTGTCCTCAAATTCTATCCCCACATACTGTCCCAAAATTTTGTCCCCAAATTTTGTCCCCAAATTCTGTCCCCAAATTCTGTCCCCAAATTCTGTCCCCAAATTCTGTCCACAAATTGTGTCCCAAAATTGTGTCCCCAAATTGTGTCCCCAAATTGTGTCCCCAAATTCTGCCCCAAATTCTGTCCCCACATTCTGTCCCCACCTTCTGTCCCCAAATTCTGTCCCCAAATTGTGTCCCCAAATTGTGTCCCCAAATTGTGTCCCAAAATTCTGTCCCCAAATTGTGTCCCCAAATTGTGTCCCCAAATTCTGTCCACACATTCTGTCCCAAAATTCTGTCCCCAAATTTTGTCTCCAAATTCTGTCCCCAAATTCTGTCCCCAAATTCTGTCCCCAAATTTTGTCCCCAAATTGTGTCCCCAAATTGTGTCCCCAAATTCTGCCCCAAATTCTGTCCCCACATTCTGTCCCCACCTTCTGTCCCCAAATTCTGTCCCCAAATTGTGTCCCCAAATTGTGTCCCCAAATTGTGTCCCAAAATTCTGTCCCCAAATTGTGTCCCCAAATTGTGTACCCAAATTCTGTCCACACATTCTGTCCCAAAATTCTGTCCCCAAATTTTGTCCCCAAATTCTGTCCCCAAATTCTGTCCCCAAATTCTGTCCCCAAATTATGTTTTAAATTCTGTCCCCAAATTCTGTCCCCAAATTGTGTCCCCAAATTCTGTCCCTAAATTGTGTCCCCAAATTCTGTCCCCAAATTCTGTCCCCAAATTGTGTCCCCAAATTCTGTCCCCAAATTCTGTCCCCAAATTCTGTCCCCAAATTCTGTCCCCAAATTCTGTCCCCAAATTGTGTCCCCAAATTGTGTCCCCAAATTGTGTCCCCAAATTCTGTCCCCAAATTCTGTCCCCAAATTCTGTCCCCAAATTCTGTCCCCAAATTCTGTCCCTAAATTCTGTCCCCAAATTCTGTCCCCAAATTCTGTCCCCAAATTCTGTCCCCAAATTCTGTCCCAAAATTGTGTCCCCAAATTCTGTCCCCAAATTTTGTCCCCAAATTCTGACCCTAAATTCTGTCCCCAAATTCTGTACCCAAATTGTGTCCCCAAATTCTGTCCCCAAGTTCTGTCCCCACATTCTGTCCCCACATTCTGTCCCAAAATTCTGTCCCCAAATTGTGTCCCCAAATTGTGTCCCCAAATTCTGTCCACACATTCTGTCCCAAAATTCTGTCCCCAAATTTTGTCTCCAAATTCTGTCCCCAAATTCTGTCCCCAAATTCTGTCCCCAAATTATGTCCCCAAATTCTGTCCCCAAATTCTATCCCCAAATTCTGTCCCCAAATTGTGTCCACAAATTCTGTCCCCAAATTGTGTCCCCAAATTGTGTCCCCAAATTGTGTCCCCACATTGTGTCCTTAAATTGTGTCCCCAAATTGTGTCCTTAAATTGTGTCCCCAAATTCTGTCCCCAAATTCTGTCCCCAAATTCTGTCCCCAAATTCTGTCCCCAAATTCTGTTCCCAAATTCTGTCCCCAAATTCTGTCCCCAAATTCTGTCCCCAAATTCTGTCCCCAAATTCTGTCCCCAAATTCTGTCCCCAAATTCTGTCCCCAAATTCTGTCCCCAAATTCTGTCCCCAAATTCTGTCCCCAAATTCTGTCCCCAAATTTTGTCCCCAAATTCTGTCCCCAAATTCTGTCCCCAAATTCTGTCTCCAAATTCTATCCCCAAAATCTGTCCCCAAATTCTGTCCCCACATTCTGTCCCAAAATTCTGTCCCCTAATATTGTCCCCAAATTCTGTCCCCAAATTTTGTCCCCAATTTGTGTCCCCAAATTGTGTCCCCAAATTCTGTCCCCAAATTTTGTCCCCAAATTCTGTCCCCAAATTCTGTCACCAAATTCTGTCCCCAAATTCTGTCCCCAAATTCTGTCCCCAAATTCTGTCCCCAAATTCTGTCCCCAAATTCTGTCCCCAAATTCTGTCCCCACATTCTGTCCCAAAATTCTGTCCCCAAATTTTGTCCCAAATTGTGTCCCCAAACTCTGTCCCCACATTCTGTCCCAAAATTCTGTCCCCAAATTTTGCCCCCAAATTCTGTCCCCAAATTCTGTCCCCAAATTCTGTCCCCACATTCTGTCCCCAAATTCTGTCCCCAAATTCTGTCAACAAATTCTGTCACCAAATTCTGTCCCCAAATTCTGTCCCCAAATTCTGTCCCCACATTCTGTTTCAAAATTCTGTCCCCAAATTTTGTCCCCAAATTCTGTCCCCAAATTCTATCCCCAAATTCTGTCCCCAAATTCTGTCCCCAAATTCTGTCCCCAAATTCTGTCCAAAATTCTGTCCCCAAATCCTGTCTTCAAATTCTGTCCCCAAATTCTGTCCCCAAATTCTGTCCCAAAATTTTGTCCCCAAATTCTGTCCCCAAATTCTGTCCCCAAATTCTGTCCCCAAATTCTGTCCCCAAATTCTGTCCTCAAATTCTGTCCCCAAATTCTGTCCCCAAATTCTGTCCCCAAATTCTGTCCCCAAATTGTGTCCCCAAATTCTGTCCCCAAATTGTGTCCCCAAATTCTGTCCCCAAATTCTGTCCCCAAATTCTGTCCCCAAATTCTGTCCCCAAATTCTGTCCCCAAATTCTGTCCCCAAATTGTGTCCCCAAATTCTGTCCCCAAATTCTGTCCCCAAATTGTGTCCCCAAATTCTGTCCCCAAATTGTGTCCCCAAATTCTGTCCCAAAATTCTGTCCCCAAATTCTGTCCCCAAATTCTGTCCCCAAATTCTGTCCCCAAATTCTGTCCCCAAATTCTGTCGACAAATTCTGTCCCCAAATTGTGTCCCCAAATTGTGTCCCCACATTGTGTCCCCAAATTGTGTCCCCAAATTCTGTCCCCAAATTGTGTCCCCAAATTCTGTCCCCAAATTTTGTCCGAAATTCTGTCCCCAAATTCTGTCCCCAAATTCTGTCCCCAAATTCTGTCCCCAAATTCTGTCCCCAAATTCTGTCCCAAAATTGTGTCCTCAAATTCTGTCCCCAAATTCTGTCCCCAAATTCTGTCCCCACATTCTGTCCCAAAATTCTGTTCCTTAATTGTGTCCCCAAATTGTGTCCCCAAATTTTGTCCCCAAATTCTGTCCCCAAATTCTGTCCCCAAATTCTGTCCCCTAATTCTGTCTCCAAATTCTGTCCCCAAATTCTGTCACCAAATTCTGTCCCCAAATTCTGTCCCCAAATTCTGTCCCAAAATTCTGTCCCCAAATTCTGTCCCCAATTTCTGTCCCCAAATTGTGTCCCCAAATTCTGTCCCCAAATTTTGTCCCCAAATTCTGTCCCCAAATTCTGTCCCCACATTCTGTCCCCAAATTGTGTCCCCAAATTCTGTCCCCAAATTCTGTCCCCAAATTCTGTCCCCAAATTGTGTCCCCAAATTCTGTCCCCAAATTCTGTCCCCAAATTCTGTCCCCTAATTCTGTCTCCAAATTCTGTCCCCAAATTCTGTCACCAATTTCTGTCCCCAAATTCTATCCCCAAATTCTGTCCCCAAATTCTGTCCCCAAATTGTGTCCTCAAATTGTGTCCCCAAATTTTGTTCCAAATTCTGTCCCCAAATTTTGTCACCAAATTCTGTCCCCAAATTCTGTCCCCACATTCTGTCCCCAAATTGTGTCCCCAAATTCTGTCCCCAAATTGTGTCCCTAAATTGTATCCCCAAATTGTGTCCCCAAATTCTGTCCCCAAATTCTGTCCTCAAATTCTGTCCCCAAATTCTGTCCCCAAATTCTGTCCCCAAATTCTGTCCCCACATTCTGTCCCAAAATTCTGTCCCCAAATTTTGTTCCCAAATTGTGTCCCCAAATTCTGTCCCCAAATTCTGTCCAATAATTCTGTCCCCAAATTCTGTCCCTAAATTCTGTCCCCAAATTTTGTCCCCAAATTCTGTCCCCAAATTCTGTCCCCAAATTCTGTCCCCAAATTGTGTCCCCAAATTCTGTCCCCACATTCTGTCCCAAAATTCTGTCCACAAATTTTGTCCCCAAATTCTGTCCCCAAATTCTGTCCCCAAATTCTGTCCCCAAATTCTGTCCCCAAATTCTGTCCCGAAATTCTGTCCCCACATTCTGTCCCAAAATTCTGTCCCCAAATTTGTCCCCAAATTGTGTCCCCAAATTCTGTCCCCACATTCTGTCCCAAAATTCTGTCCCCAAACTTTGTCCCCAAATTCTGTCCCCAAATTCTGTCCCCAAATTCTGTCCCCAAATTCTGTCCCCAAATTCTGTCCCCAAATTCTGTCCCCACATTCTGTCCTCACATTCTGTCCCCAAATTCTGTACCCAAATTTTGTCCCCAAATTGTGTCCCCAAATATTCTGTCCCCAAATTCTGTCCCCAAATTTTGTCCCCAAATTCTGTCCCCGAATTCTGTCCCCAAATTCTGTCCCCAAATTCTGTCCCCAAATTGTGTCCCCAAATTCTGTTCCTAAATTCTGTCCCCAAATTCTGTCCCCAAATTCTGTCCCCAAATTCTGTCCCTAAATTCTGTCCCTAAATTCTGTCCCCAAATTCTGTCCCCAAATTCTGTCCCCAAATTGTATCCCCAAATTCTGTCCCCAAATTCTGTCCCCAAATTCTGTCCCAAATTCTGTCCCCAAATTCTGTTCCCAAATTCTGTCCTCAAATTCTATCCCCACATACTGTCCCCAAATTCTGTCCCCAAATTTTGTCCCCAAATTCTGTCCCCAAATTCTGTCCCCAAATTCTGTCCCCAAATTCTGTCCCCAAATTGTGTCCCCAAATTCTGTCCCCAAATTGTGTCCCCAAATTGTGTCACCAAATTCTGCCCCAAATTCTGTCCCCACATTCTGTCCCCACCTTCTGTCCCCAAATTCTGTCCCCAAATTGTGTCCCCAAATTGTGTCCCCAAACTGTGTCCCCAAATTCTGTCCCCAAATTCTGTCCCCAAATTCTGTCCCCAAATTATGTTTCCAAATTCTGTCCCCAAATTCTGTCCCCAAATTCTGTCCCCAAATTCTGTCCCCAAATTCTGTCCCCAAATTCTGTCCCCAAATTGTGTCCCCAAATTCTGTCCCCAAATTCTGTCCCCAAATTCTGTCCCCAAATTCTGTCCCCAAATTCTGTCCCCAAATTCTGTCCCCAAATTCTGTCCCCAAATTCTGTCCCCAAATTGTGTCCCCAAATTGTGTCCCCAAATTCTGTCCCCAAATTCTGTCCCCAAATTCTGTCCAAAAATTCTGTCCCCAAATTCTGTCCCCAAATTCTGTCCCCAAATTCTGTCCCTAAATTCTGTCCCCAAATTCTGTTCCCAAATTCTGTCCCCAAATTCTGTCCCCAAATTCTGTCCCAAAATTGTGTCCCCAAATTCTGTCCCCAAATTTTGTCCCCAAATTCTGTCCCCAAATTCTGTCCCCAAATTCTGTCCCCAAATTCTGTCCTCAAATTCTGTCCCCAAATTCTGTCCCCAAATTCTGTCCCAAAATTTTGTCCCCAAATTCTGTCCCCAAATTCTGTCCCCAAATTCTGTCCCCAAATTCTGTCCCCAAATTCTGTCCCCAAATTCTGTCCTCAAATTCTGTCCCCAAATTCTGTCCCCAAATTCTGTCCCCAAATTCTGTCCCCAAATTGTGTCCCCAAATTCTGTCCCCAAATTGTGTCCCCAAATTGTGTCCCCAAATTGTGTCCCCAAATTGTGTCCCCAAATTCTGTCCCCAAATTCTGTCCCCAAATTCTGTCCCCAAATTCTGTCCCCAAATTCTGTCCCCAAATTCTGTCCCCAAATTCTGTCCCCAAATTGTGTCCCCAAATTCTGTCCCCAAATTCTGTCCCCAAATTCTGTCCCCAAATTCTGTCCCCAAATTCTGTCCCTAAATTCTGTCCCTAAATTCTGTCCCCACAAATTCTGTCCCCAAATTCTGTCCCCAAATTCTGTCCCCAAATTGTGTCCCCAAATTGTGTCCCCAAATTCTGTCCCCAAATTGTGTCCCCAAATTCTGTCCCCAAATTCTGTCCCCAAATTCTGTCCCCAAATTCTGTCCCCAAATTCTGTCCCTAAAATTTGTCCTCAAATTCTGTCCCCAAATTCTGTCCCCAAATTCTGTCCCAAAATTGTGTCCCCAAATTCTGTCCCCAAATTTTGTCCCCAAATTCTGTCCCCAAATTCTGTCCCCAAATTCTGTCCCTAAATTCTGTCCCCAAATTCTGTCCCCACATTCTGTCCCAAAATTCTGTCCCCAAATTGTGTCCCCAAATTCTGTCCCCAAATTGTGTCCCAAAATTCTGTCCCCAAATTTTGTCCCCAAATTCTGTCCCCAAATTCTGTCCCCAAATTCTGTCCCCAAATTCTGTCCACAAATTGTGTCCCCAAATTGTGTCCCCAAATTGTGTCCCCACATTGTGTCCCCAAATTGTGTCCCCAAATTCTGTCCCCAAATTGTGTCCCCAAATTCTGTCCCCAAATTTTGTCCGAAATTCTGTCCCCAAATTCTGTCCCCAAATTCTGTCCCCAAATTCTGTCCCCAAATTCTGTCCCCAAATTCTGTCCCCAAATTCTGTCCCCAAATTCTGTCCCAAAATTGTGTCCCCAAATTCTGTCCCCAAATTTTGTCCCCAAATTCTGTTCCCAAATTCTGTCCCCAAATTCTGTCTCCAAATTCTATCCCCAAAATCTGTCCCCAAATTATGTCCCCACATTCTGTCCCAAAATTCTGTTCCCTAATTGTGTCCCCAAATTGTGTCCCCAAATTTTGTCCCCAAATTCTGTCCCCAAATTCTGTCCCCAAATTCTGTCCCCTAATTCTGTCTCCAAATTCTGTTTCCAAATTCTGTCACCAAATTCTGTCCCCACCTTCTGTCCCCAAATTCTGTCCCCAAATTGTGTCCCCAAATTCTGTCCCCAAATTGTGTCCCCAAATTCTGTCCCCAAATTCTGTCCCCAAATTCTGTCCCCAAATTATGTCCCCAAATTATGTCCACAAATTCTGTTCCCAAATTCTGTCCCCAAATTCTGTCCCCAAATTCTGTCCCCAAATTGTGTCCCCAAATTCTGTCCCCAAATTCTGTCCCCAAATTCTGTCCCCAAATTCTGTCCCCAAATTCTGTCCCCAAATTCTGTCCCCAAATTCTGTCCCCAAATTCTGTCCCCAAATTGTGTCCCCAAATTGTGTCCCCAAATTCTGTCCCCAAATTGTGTCCCCAAATTCTGTCCCCAAATTCTGTCCCCAAATTCTGTCCCCAAATTCTGTCCCCAAATTCTGTCCCTAAAATTTGTCCTCAAATTCTGTCCCCAAATTCTGTCCCCAAATTCTGTCCCCAAATTCTGTCCCAAAATTGTGTCCCCAAATTCTGTCCCCAAATTTTGTCCCCAAATTCTGTCCCCAAATTCTGTCCCCAAATTCTGTCCCCAAATTCTGTCCCTAAATTCTGTCCCCAAATTCTGTCCCCACATTCTGTCCCAAAATTCTGTCCCCAAATTGTGTCCCCAAATTGTGTCCCCAAATTCTGTCCCCACATTCTGTCCCAAAATTCTGTCCCCAAATTTTGTCTCCAAATTCTGTCCCAAAATTCTGTCCCCAAATTCTGTCCCCAAATTTTGTCCCCAAATTCTGTCCCCAAATTCTATCCCCAAATTCTGTCCCCAAATTCTGTCCACAAATTCTGTCCCCAAATTGTGTCCCCAAATTGTGTCCCCACATTGTGTCCCCAAATTGTGTCCCCAAATTCTGTCCCCAAATTGTGTCCCCAAATTGTGTCCCCAAATTCTGTCCCCAAATTTTGTCCCCAAATTCTGTCCCCAAATTCTGTCCCCAAATTCTGTCCCCAAATTCTGTCCCCAAATTCTGTTCCCAAATTCTGTCCCCAAATTCTGTCCCCAAATTCTGTCCCCAAATTCTGTCCCCAAATTCTGTCCCCAAATTCTGTCCCCAAATTCTGTCCCCAAATTCTGTCCCCAAATTCTGTCCCCAAATTCTGTCCCCAAATTTTGTCCCCAAATTCTGTCCCCAAATTCTGTCCCCAAATTCTGTCCCCAAATTCTATCCCCAAAATCTGTCCCCAAATTCTGTCCCCAAATTCTGTCCCCAAATTTTGTCCCCAAATTCTGTCCCCAAATTCTGTCCCCAAATTCTGTCTCCAAATTCTGTCCTTAAAATCTGTCCCCAAATTCTGTCCCCAAATTCTGTCCCCAAATTCTGTCCCCAAATTCTGTACCCAAATTCTGTCCCCAAATTCTGTCCCCAAATTCTGTCCCCAAATTCTGTCCCCAAATTCTGTCCCCAAATTGTGTCCCCAAATTGTGTCCCCAAATTTTGTAACCAAATTTTGTCCCCAAATTCTGTCCCCAAATTCTGTCCCCAAATTCTGTCCACAAATTCTGTCCCCAAATTGTGTCCCCAAATTCTGTCTCCACATTGTGTCCCCAAATTCTGTCCCCAAATTCTGTCCCCAAATTGTGTCCCCAAATTCTGTCCCCAAATTTTGGCCCCAAATTCTGTCCCCAAATTCTGTCCCCAAATTCTGTCCCCAAACTCTGTCCCCAAATTCTGTCCCCAAATTCTGTCCCCAAATTGTGTCCCCAAATTGTGTCCCCAAATTCTGTCCCCAAATTTTGTCCCCTAATTCTGTCCCCAAATTCTGTCCCCAAATTCAGTCTCCAAATTCTGTCCCCAAAATCTGTCCCCAAATTCTGTCCCCACATTCTGTCCCAAAATTCTGTCCCCTAATATTGTCCCCAAATTCTGTCCCCAAATTTTGTCCCCAAATTCTGTCCCCAAATTGTGTCCCCAAATTCTGTCCCCAAATTTTGTCCCCAAATTCTGTCCCCAAATTCTGTCACCAAATTCTGTCCCCAAATTCTGTCCCCAAATTCTGTCCCCAAATTCTGTCCCCAAATTCTGTCCCCACATTCTGTCCCAAAATTCTGTCCCCAAATTTAATCCTAAATTGTGTCCCCAAATTCTGTCCCCACATTCTGTCCCAAAATTCTGTCCCCAAATTTTGTCCCCAAATTCTGTCCCCAAATTCTGTCCCCAAATTCTGTCCCCACATTCTGTCCCCAAATTCTGTCCCCAAATTCTGTCAACAAATTCTGTCCCCAAATTCTGTCCCCAAATTCTGTCCCCAAATTCTGTCCCAAAATTCTGTTCCCTAATTGTGTCCCCAAATTGTGTCCTCAAATTTTGTCCCCAAATTCTGTCCCCAAATTCTGTCCCCAAATTCTGTCCCCTAATTCTGTCTCCAAATTCTGTCCCCAAATTCTGTCACCAAATTCTGTCCCCAAATTCTGTCCCCAAATTCTGTCCCCAAATTTTGTCCCCAAATTCTGTCCCCAAATTCTGTCCCCAAATTCTGTCCCCAAATTCTGTCCCCAAATTCTGTCCCCAAATTCTGTCCTCAAATTCTGTCCCCAAATTGTGTCCCCAAATTCTGTCCCCAAATTGTGTCCCCAAATTGTGTCCCCAAATTGTGTCCCCAAATTGTGTCCCCAAATTCTGTCCCCAAATTCTGTCCCCAAATTCTGTCCCCAAATTCTGTCTCCAAATTCTATCCCCAAAATCTGTCCCCAAATTCTGTCCCCACATTCTGTCCCAAAATTCTGTTCCCTAATTGTGTCCCCAATTTGTGTCCTCAAATTTTGTCCCCAAATTCTGTCCCCAAATTCTGTCCCCAAATTCTGTCCCCTAATTCTGTCTCCAAATTCTGTCCCCAAATTCTGTCACCAAATTCTGTCCCCAAATTCTGTCCCCAAATTCTGTCCCCAAATTCTGTCCCCAAATTCTGTCCCCAAATTCTGTCCCCAAATTGTGTCCCCAAATTCTGTCCCCAAATTTTGTCCCCAAATTCTGTCCCCAAATTCTGTCCCCACATTCTGCCCCCAAATAGTGTCCCCAAATTCTGTCCCCAAATTGTGTCCCCAAATTGTGTCCCCAAATTTTGTCCCCAAATTCTGTCCCCACATACTTTCCTCACATTCTGTCCCAAAATTCTGTCCCCAAATTTTGTCCCCAAATTGTGTCCCCAAATTCTGTCCCCAAATTCTGTCCCCAAATTCTGTCCCAAAATTCTATCACCAAATTCTGTCCCCAAATTCTGTCCCCACATTCTGTCCCCAAATTCTGTCCCCAAATTCTGTCCCCAAATTCTGTCCCCAAATTCTGTCCCCAAATTCTGTCCCCAAATTCTGTCCCCAAATTCTGTCCCCAAATTCTGTCCCCAAATTCTGTCCCCAAATTCTGTCCCCAAATTCTGTCCCCAAATTCTGTCCCCAAATTCCGTCCCCAAATTCTGTCCCCAAATTCTGTCCCCAAATTGTGTCCCCAAATTGTGTCCCCAAATTGTGTCCCCAAATTGTGTCCCCAAATTTTGTCCCCAAATTGTGTCCCCAAATTCTGTCCCCAAATTGTGTCCCCAAATTCTGTCCCCAAATTCTGTCCCCAAATTCTGTCCCCAAATTCTGTCCCCAAATTCTGTCCCCAAATTCTGTCCCCAAATTCTGTCCCCAAATTCTGTCCCCAAATTGTGTCCCCAAATTCTGTCCCCAAATTTTGTCCCCAAATTCTGTCCCCAAATTCTGTCCCCAAATTCTGTCTCCAAATTCTATCCCCAAAATCTGTCCCCAAATTCTGTCCCCACATTCTGTCCCAAAATTCTGTTCCCTAATTGTGTCCCCAAATTGTGTCCTCAAATTTTGTCCCCAAATTCTGTCCCCATTCTGTCCCCAAATTCTGTCCCCTAATTCTGTCTCCAAATTCTGTCCCTAAATTCTGTCACCAAATTCTGTCCCCAAATTCTGTCCCCAAATTCTGTCCCCAAATTCTGTCCCCAAATTGTGTCCCCAAATTCTGTCCCCAAATTTTGTCCCCAAATTCTGTCCCCAAATTCTGTCCCCACATTCTGTCCCAAAATTCTGCCCCCAAATTTTGTCCTAAATTGTGTCCCCAAATTCTGTCCCCACATTCTGTCCCAAAATTCTGTCCCCAAATTCTGTCCCCAAATTCTGCCCCCACATTCTGTCCCCAAATTCTGTCCCCAAATTCTGTCAACAAATTCTGTCCCCAAATTCTGTCCCCAAATTCTGTCCCCAAATTCTGTCCCAAAATTCTGTCCCCAAATTCTGTCCCCAAATTCTGTCCTCAAATTTTGTCCCCAAATTCTGTCCCCAAATTCTGTCCCCAAATTCTGTCCCCAAATTCTGTCTCCAAATTCTGTCCCCAAATTCTGTCACCAAATTCTGTCCCCAAATTCTGTCCCCAAATTCTGTCCCCAAATTCTGTCCCCAAATTCTGTCCCCAAATTTTGTCCCCAAATTCTGTCCCCAAATTTTGTCCCCAAATTCTGTTCCCAAATTCTGTCCCCAAATTCTGTCTCCAAATTCTATCCCCAAAATCTGTCCCCAAATTCTGTCCCCACATTCTGTCCCAAAATTCTGTTCCCTAATAGTGTCCCCAAATTGTGTCCCCAAATTTTGTCCCCAAATTCTGTCCCCAAATTCTGTCCCCAAATTCTGTCCCCTAATTCTGTCTCCAAATTCTGTTTCCAAATTCTGTCACCAAATTCTGTCCCCAAATTCTGTCCCCAAATTCTGTCCCCAAATTATGTCCCCAAATTCTGTCCCCAAATTTTGTCCCCAAATTGTATCCCCAAATTCTGTCCCCAAATTTTGTCCCCAAATTCTGTCCCCAAATTCTGTCCCCACATTCTGTCCCCAAATTGTGTCCCCAAATTCTGTCCCCAAATTCTGTCCCCAAATTCTGTCCCCAAATTCTGTCCCCAAATTCTGTCCCCAAATTCTGTCCCCTAATTCTGTCTCCAAATTCTGTCCCCAAATTCTGTCACCAATTTCTGTCCCCAAATTCTGTCCCCAAATTCTGTCCCCAAATTCTGTCCCCAAATTCTGTCCCCAAATTCTGTCCCCAAATTCTGTCCTCAAATTGTGTCCCCAAATTTTGTTCCAAATTCTGTCCCCAAATTTTGTCCCCAAATTCTGTCCCCAAATTCTGTCCCCACATTCTGTCCCCAAATTGTGTCCCCAAATTCTGTCCCCAAATTGTGTCCCTAAATTGTATCCCCAAATTGTGTCCCCAAATTCTGTCCCCAAATTCTGTCCTCAAATTCTGTCCCCAAATTCTGTCCCAAAATTCTGTCCCCAAATTCTGTCCCCACATTCTGTCCCAAAATTCTGTCCCCAAATTTTGTTCCCAAATTGTGTCCCCAAATTCTGTCCCCAAATTCTGTCCAAAAATTCTGTCCCCAAATTCTGTCCCTAAATTGTGTCCCCAAATTGTGTCCCCAAATTCTGTCCCCAAATTCTGTCCCCAAATTCTGTCCCCAAATTGTGTCCCCAAATTTTGTCCCCACATTCTGTCCCAAAATTCTGTCCCCAAATTTTGTCCCCAAATTCTGTCCCCAAATTCTGTCCCCAAATTCTGTCCCCAAATTCTGTCCCCAAATTCTGTCCCGAAATTCTGTCCCCACATTCTGTCCCAAAATTCTGTCCCCAAATTTGTCCCCAAATTGTGTCCCCAAATTCTGTCCCCACATTCTGTCCCCAAATTCTGTCCCCAAATTCTGTCCCCAAATTCTGTCCCCAAATTCTGTCCCCAAATTCTGCCCCAAATTCTGTCCCCAAATTCTGTCCCCAAATTCTGTCCCCACATTCTGTCCTCACATTCTGTCCCCAAATTCTGTCCCCAAATTTTGTCCCCAAATTGTGACCCCAAATTCTGTCTCCAAATTCTGTCCCCAAATTCTGTCCCCAAATTCTGTCCCCGAATTCTGTCCCCAAATTCTGTCCCCAAATTCTGTCCCCAAATTGTGTCCCCAAATTCTGTCCCTAAATTCTGTCCCCAAATTCTGTCCCCAAATTCTGTCCCCAAATTCTGTCCCCAAATTCTGTCCCTAAATTGTGTCCCCAAATTCTGTCCCCAAATTCTGTCCCCAAATTGTGTCCCCAAATTCTGTCGTCAAATTCTGTCCCCAAATTCTGTCCCAAATTCTGTCCCCAAATTCTGTTCCCGAATTCTGTCCTCAAATTCTATCCGTCTCCAAATTCTTGTACCCAAATTCTGTCCCCAAATTCTGTCCCCAAATTCGGTCCCCAAATTCTGTCCCCAAATTCTGTACCCAAATTGTGTCCCCAAATTGTGTCCCCAAATTGTGTCCTCAAATTTTGTAACTAAATTTTGTCCCCAAATTCTGTCCCCAAATTCTGTCCCCAAATTCTGTCCACAAATTCTGTCCCCAAATTGTGTCCCCAAATTGTGTCCCCAAATTTTGTCCCCAAATTCTGTCCCCAAATTTTGTCCCCAAATTCTGTCCCCAAATTCTGTCACCAAATTCTGTCCCCAAATTCTGTCCCCAAATTGTGTCCCCAAATTGTGTCCCCAAATTCTGTCCCCACATTCTGTCCCAAAATTCTGTCCCCAAATTTTGTCCTAAATTGTGTCCCCAAATTCTGTCCCCACATTCTGTCCCAAAATTCTGTCCCCAAATTTTGTCCCCAAATTCTGTCCCCAAATTGTGTCCCCAAATTCTGTCCCCACATTCTGTCCCCAAATTCTGTCCCCAAATTCTGTCAACAAATTCTGTCCCCAAATTCTGTCCCCAAATTCTGTCCCCAAATTCTGTCCCAAAATTCTGTTCCCTAATTGTGTCCCCAAATTGTGTCCTCAAATTTTGTCCCCAAATTCTGTCCCCAAATTCTGTCCCCAAATTCTGTCCCCTAATTCTGTCTCCAAATTCTGTCCCCAAATTCTGTCACCAAATTCTGTCCCCAAATTCTGTCCCCAAATTCTGTCCCCAAATTCTGTCCCCAAATTTTGTCCCCAAATTCTGTCCCCAAATTCTGTCCCCAAATTCTGTCCCCAAATTCTGTCCCCAAATTCTGTCCCCAAATTCTGTCCCCAAATTCTGTCCTCAAATTCTGTCCCCAAATTCTGTCCCCAAATTCTGTCCCCAAATTGTATCCCCAAATTGTGTCCCCAAATTGTGTCCCCAAATTGTGTCCCCAAATTGTGTCCCCAAATTCTGTCCCCAAATTCTGTCTCCAAATTCTATCCCCAAAATCTGTCCCCAAATTCTGTCCCCACATTCTGTCCCAAAATTCTGTTCCCTAATTGTGTCCCCAAATTGTGTCCTCAAATTTTGTCCCCAAATTCTGTCCCCAAATTCTGTCCCCAAATTCTGTCCCCTAATTCTGTCTCCAAATTCTGTCCCAAAATTCTGTCACCAAATTCTGTCCCCAAATTCTGTCCCCAAATTCTGTCCCCAAATTCTGTCCCCAAATTCTGTCCCCAAATTCTGTCCCCAAATTGTGTCCCCAAATTCTGTCCCCAAATTTTGTCCCCAAATTCTGTCCCCAAATTCTGTCCCCACATTCTGTCCCCAAATAGTGTCCCCAAATTCTGTCCCCAAATTGTGTCCCCAAATTGTGTCCCCAAATTTTGTCCCCAAATTCTGTCCCCAAATTCTGTCCCCAAATTCTGTCTCCAAATTCTGTCCCCAAATTCTGTCCCCAAATTCTGTCCCCAAATTCTGTCCCCAAATTCTGTCCCCAAATTGTGTCCCCAAATTGTGTCCCCAAATTGTGTCCCCAAATTTTGTCCCCAAATTCTGTCCCCAAATTCTGTCCCCACATTCTGTCCCCAAATTCTGTCCCCAAATTCTGTCCCCAAATTCTGTCCCCAAATTGTGTCCCTAAATTGTATCCCCAAATTGTGTCCCCAAATTGTGTCCCCAAATTCTGTCCCCAAATTCTGTCCCCAAATTCTGTCCCCAAATTCTGTCCCCACATTCTGTCCCAAAATTCTGTCCCCAAATTCTGTCCCCAAATTCTGTCCCCAAATTCTGTCCCCAAATTCTGTCCCCAAATTCTGTCCCCAAATTCTGTCCCCACATTCTGTCCCAAAATTCTGTCCCCAAATTTGTCCCCAAATTGTGTCCCCAAATTCTGTCCCCAAATTCTGTCCCAAAATTCTGTCCCCAAACTTTGTCCCCAAATTGTGTCCCCAAATTCCGTCCCCAAATTCTGTCCCCAAATTCTGTCCCCACATACTTTCCTCACATTCTGTTTTAAAATTCTGTCCCCAAATTTTGTCCCCAAATTGTGTCCCCAAATTGTGTCCCCAAATTCTGTCCCCAAATTCTGTCCCAAAATTCTATCCCCAAATTCTGTCCCCAAATTCTGTCCCCACATTCTGTCCCAAAATTCTGTCCCCAAATTCTGTCCCCAAATTCTGTCCCCAAATTCTGTCCCCAAATTCTGTCACCAAATTGTGTCCCCAAATTCTGTCCCCAAATTCTGTCCCCAAATTCTGTCCCCAAATTCTGTCCCTAAATTCTGTCCTCAAATTCTGTCCCCAAATTCTGTCCCCAAATTGTGTCCCCAAATTGTGTCCCCAAATTCTGTCCCCAAATTCTGTCCCAAATTCTGTCCCCAAATTCTGTCCCCAAATTCTGTCCTCAAATTCTAGCCCCACATAGTGTCCCAAAATTCTGTCCCCAAATTTTGTCCCCAAATTCTGTCCCCAAATTCTGTCCCCAAATTCTGTCCCCAAATTCTGTCCACAAATTCTGTCCCAAAATTGTGTCCCCAAATTGTGTCCCCAAATTTTGTCCCCAAATTCTGCCCCAAATTCTGTCCCCAAATTCTGTCCCCAAATTCTGTCCCCAAATTCTGTCCCCAAATTCTGTCCCCAAATTCTGTCCCCAAATTCTGTCCCCAAATTGTGTCCCCAAATTGTGTCCCCAAATTGTGTCCCCAAATTGTGTCTCCAAATTCTGTCCCCAAATTCTGTCCCCAAATTCTGTCCCCAAATTGTGTCCCCAAATTGTGTCCCCAAATTGTGTCCCCAAATTGTGCCCCCAAATTGTGTCCCCAAATTGTGTCCCCAAATTGTGTCCCCAAATTGTGTCTCCAAATTCTGTCCCCAAATTCTGTCCCCAAATTCTGTCCCCAAATTCTGTCCCCACATTCTGTCCCAAATTCTGTCTCCAAATTGTGTCCCCAAATTCTGTCCCCACAATCTGTCCCCAAATTCTGTCCCCAAATTCTGTCCCCAAATTCTGTCCTCAAATTCTGTCCCCACATTCTGTCCCCAAATTCTGTCCCCAAATTCTGTCCCCAAATTGTGTCCCCAAATTCTGTCCCCAAATTCTGTCCCCAAATTCTGTCCCCAAATTATGTCCCCAAATTCTGTCCCCAAATTCTGTCCCCAAATTCTGTCCCCAAATTCTGTCCCCAAATTGTGTCCCCAAATTCTGTCCCCAAATTCTGTCCCCAAATTCTGTCCCCAAATTCTGTCCCCAAATTCTGTCCCCAAATTCTGTCCCCAAATTCTGTCCCCAAATTCTGTCCCCAAATTGTGTCCCCAAATTGTGTCCCCAAATTGTGTCCCCAAATTGTGTCCCCAAATTGTGTCCCCAAATTTTGTCCCCAAATTGTGTCCCCAAATTCTGTCCCCAAATTGTGTCCCCAAATTCTGTCCCCAAATTTTGTCCCCAAATTCTGTCCCCAAATTCTGTCCCCAAATTCTGTCCCCAAATTCTGTCCCCAAATTCTGTCCCCAAATTCTGTCCCCAAATTCTGTCCCAAATTTGTGTCCCCAAATTCTGTCCCCAAATTTTGTCCCCAAATTCTGTCCCCAAATTCTGTCCCCAAATTCTGTCCCCAAATTCTATCCCCAAAATCTGTCCCCAAATTCTGTCCCCACATTCTGTCCCAAAATTCTGTTCCCTAATTGTGTCCCCAAATTGTGTCCTCAAATTTTGTCCCCAAATTCTGTCCCCATTCTGTCCCCAAATTCTGTCCCCTAATTCTGTCTCCAAATTCTGTCCCCAAATTCTGTCACCAAATTCTGTCCCCAAATTCTGTCACCAAATTCTGTCCCCAAATTCTGTCCCCAAATTCTGTCCCCAAATTCTGTCCCCAAATTCTGTCCCCAAATTGTGTCCCCAAATTCTGTCCCCAAATTTTGTCCCCAAATTCTGTCCCCAAATTCTGTCCCCACATTCTGTCCCCAAATTGTGTCCCCAAATTCTGTCCCCAAATTCTGTCCCCAAATTGTGTCCCCAAATTCTGTCCCCAAATTCTGTCCCCAAATTCTGTCCCCAAATTCGGTCCCCAAATTCTGTCTCCAAATTCTGTCCCCAAATTCTGTCCCCAAATTCTGTCCCCAAATTCTGTCCCCAAATTCTGTCCCCAAATTGTGTCCCCAAATTGTGTCCCCAAATTCTGTCCCCAAATTTTGTCCCCAAATTCTGTCCCCAAATTCTGTCCCCACATTCTGTCCCCAAATTGTGTCCCCAAATTCTGTCCCCAAATTCTGTCCCCAAATTGTGTCCCTAAATTGTATCCCTAAATTGTGTCCCAAATTCTGTCCCCAAATTCTGTCCCCAAATTCTGTCCCCAAATTCTGTCCCCAAATTCTGTCCCCACATTCTGTCCCAAAATTCTGTCCCCAAATTCTGTCCCCAAATTCTGTCCCCAAATTCTGTCCCCAAATTCTGTCCCCAAATTCTGTCCCCACATTCTGTCCCCAAATTCTGTCCCCAAATTTGTCCCCAAATTGTGTCCCCAAATTCTGTCCACACATTCTGTCCCAAAATTCTGTCCCCAAACTTTGTCCATAAATTCTGTCCCCAAATTCTGTCCCCAAATTCTGTCCCCAAATTGTGTCCCCAAATTCTGTCCCCAAATTCTGTCCCCAAATTCTGTCCCCACATACTTTCCTCACATTCTGTCCCAAAATTCTGTCCCCAAATTTTGTCCCCAAATTGTGTCCCCAAATTCTGTCCCCAAATTCTGTCCCCAAATTCTGTCCCCAAATTGTGTCCACAAATTGTGTCCCCAAATTCTGTCCCCAAATTCTGTCCCCAAATTCTGTCCCAAAATTCTATCCCCAAATTCTGTCCCCAAATTCTGTCCCCAAATTCTGTCCCCAAATTCTGTCCCTAAATTGTGTCCCCAAATTGTGTCCCCAAATTGTGTCCCCAAATTCTGTCCCCAAATTCTGTCCCCAAATTGTGTCCCCAAATTCTGTCCCCAAATGCTGTCCCCAAATTCTGTCCCAAATTCTGTCCCCAAATTCTGTCCCCAAATTCTGTACTCAAATTCTATCCCCACATACTGTCCCAAAATTCTGTCCCCAAATTTTGTCCCCAAATTCTGTCCCCAAATTGTGTCCCCAAATTCTGTCCCCAAATTCTGTCCACAAATTCTGTCCCCAAATTCTGTCCCCAAATTGTGTCCCCAAATTGTGTCCCCAAATTCTGCCCCAAATTCTGTCCCCAAACTGTGTCCCCAAAATCTGTCCCCAAATTCTGTCCCCAAATTCTGTCCCCAAATTGTGTCCCCAAATTGTGTCCCCAAATTGTGTCCCCAAATTGTGTCCCCAAATTGTGTCTCCAAATTCTGTCCCCAAATTCTGTCCCCAAGTTCTGTCCCCAAATTCTGTCCCCAAATTCTGTCCCCAAATTGTGTCCCCAAATTGTGTCCCCAAATTGTGTCCCCAAATTGTGTCCCCAAATTGTGTCCCCAAATTGTGTCTCCAAATTCTGTCCCCAAATTCTGTCCCCAAATTCTGTCCCCAAATTCTGTCCCCACATTCTGTCCCCAAATTCTGTCTCCAAATTGAGTCCCCAAATTCTGTCCCCACATTCTGTCCCCAAATTCTGTCCCCAAATTCTGTCCCCAAATTCTGTCCCCACATTCTGTCCCTAAATTCTGTCCCCAAATTCTGTCCCCAAATTCTGTCCCCAAATTGTGTCCCCAAATTCTGTCCCCAAATTCTGTCCCCAAATTCTGTCCCCAAATTCTGTCCCCACATTCTGTCCCAAAATTCTGTCCCCAAATTCTTTCCCCTAATTCTGTCCCCAAATTCTGTCCCCAAATTCTGTCCCAAAATTCTGTCCCCAAATTCTGTCCCCACATTCTGTCCCCAAATTCTGTCCCCAAATTTGTCCCCAAATTGTGTCCCCAAATTCTGTCCACACATTCTGTCCCAAAATTCTGTCCCCAAACTTTGTCCCCAAATTCTGTCCCCAAATTCTGTCCCCAAATTCTGTCCCCAAATTCTGTCCCCAAATTCTGTCCCCAAATTCTGTCCCCACATACTTTCCTCACATTCTGTCCCAAAATTCTGTCCCCAAATTTTGTCCCCAAATTGTGTCCCCAAATTCTGTCCCCAAATTCTGTCCCCAAATTCTGTCCCAAAATTGTGTCCACAAATTGTGTCCCCAAATTCTGTCCCCAAATTCTGTCCCCAAATTCTGTCCCAAAATTCTATCCCCAAATTCTGTCCCCAAATTCTGTCCCCACATTCTGTCCCCAAATTCTGTCCCCAAATTCTGTCCCCAAATTCTGTCCCCAAATTCTGTCCCAAAATTCTGTCACCAAATTGTGTCCCCAAATTCTGTTTCCAAATTCTGTCCCCAAATTCTGTCCCCAAATTCTGTCCCTAAATTCTGTCCCCAAATTCTGTCCCCAAATTCTGTCCCCAAATTCTGTCCCCAAATTGTGTCCCCAAATTCTGTCCCCAAATTCTGTCCCCAAATTCTGTCCCAAATTCTGTCCCCAAATTCTGTCTCCAAATTCTGTACTCAAATTCTATCCCCACATACTGTCCCAAAATTCTGTCCCCAAATTCTGTCCCCAAATTGTGTCCCAAAATTCTGTCCCCAAATTCTGTCCACAAATTCTGTCCCAAAATTGTGTCCCCAAATTGTGTCCCCAAATTGTGTCCCCAAATTCTGCCCCAAATTCTGTCCCCAAATTGTGTCCCCAAATTCTGTCCCCAAATTCTGTCCCCAAATTCTGTCCCCAAATTGTGTCCCCAAATTGTGTCACCAAATTGTGTCCCCAAATTGTGTCCCCAAATTGTGTCTCCAAATTCTGTCCCAAAATTCTGTCCCCAAATTCTGTCCCCAAATTCTGTCCCCAAATTCTGTCCCCAAATTCTGTCCCCAAATTGTGTCCCCAAATTGTGTCCCCAAATTGTGTCCCCAAATTGTGTCCCCAAATTGTGTCCCCAAATTGTGTCTCCAAATTCTGTCCCCAAATTCTGTCCCCAAATTCTGTCCCCAAATTCTGTCCCCACATTCTGTCCCCAAATTCTATCTCCAAATTGAGTCCCCAAATTCTGTCCCCACATTATGTTCCCAAATTCTGTCCCCAAATTCTGTCCCCAAATTCTGTCCCCACATTCTGTCCCTAAATTCTGTCCCCAAATTCTGTCCCCAAATTCTGTCCCCAAATTGTGTCCCCAAATTCTGTCCCCAAATTCTGTCCCCAAATTCTGTCCCCAAATTATGTCCCCAAATTCTGTCCCCAAATTCTGTCCCCAAATTCTGTCCCCAAATTCTGTCCCCAAATTCTGTCCCCAAATTCTGTCCCCAAATTCTGTCCCCAAATTCTGTCTCCAAATTCTGTCCCCAAATTCTGTCCCCAAATTCTGTCCCCAAATTCTGTCCCCAAATTCTGTCCCCAAATTGTGTCCCCAAATTGTGTCCCCAAATTGTGTCCCCAAATTGTGTCCCCAAATTGTGTCTCCAAATTCTGTCCCCAAATTCTGTCCCCAAATTCTGTCCCCAAATTCTGTCCCCAAATTCTGTCCCCAAATTCTGTCCCCAAATTCTGTCCTCAAATTCTGTCCCCAAATTCTGTCCCAAAATTCTGTCCCCAAATTCTGTCCCCAAATTTTGTCCCCAAATTGTGTCCCCAAATTCTGTCCCCAAATTCTGTCCCCAAATTCTGTCCCCAAATTGTGTCCCCAAATTCTGTCCCCAAATTCTGTCCCCACATTCTGTCCCAAAATTCTGTCCCCAAATTTTGTCCCCAAATTGTGTCCCCAAATTCTGTCCCCACATTCTGTCCCAAAATTCTGTCCCCAAATTTTGTCCCCAAATTCTGTCCCCAAATTCTGTCCCCAAATTTTGTCCCCAAATTCTGTCCCCAAATTCTGTCCCCAAATTCTGTCTACAAATTCTGTCCCCAAATTGTGTCCCCAAATTGTGTCCCCACATTGTGTCCCCAAATTGTGTCCCCAAATTCTGTCCAAAAATTGTGTCCCCAAATTCTGTCCCCAAATTTTGTCCCCAAATTCTGTCCCCAAATTCTGTCCCCAAATTCCGTCCCCAAATTCTGTCCCCAAATTCTGTCCCCAAATTCTGTCCCAAAATTGTGTCCCCAAATTCTGTCCACAAATTTTGTCCCCACATTCTGTCCCCAAATTCTGTCCCCAAATTCTGTCTCCAAATTCTATCCCCAAAATCTGTCCCCAAATTCTGTCCCCACATTCTGTCCCCAAATTCTGTTCCCTAATTGTGTCCCCAAATTGTGTCCCCAAATTCTGTCCCCACATTCTGTCCCAAAATTGTGTCCCCAAATTCTGTCCCCAAATTCTGTCCACAAATTCTGTCCCAAAATTGTGTCCCCAAATTGTGTCCCCAAATTGTGTCCCCAAATTCTGCCCCAAATTCTGTCCCCAAATTGTGTCCCCGAATTCTGTCCCCAAATTCTGTCCCCAAATTCTGTCCCCAAATTGTGTCCCCAAATTGTGTCACCAAATTGTGTCCCCAAATTGTGTCCCCAAATTGTGTCTCCAAATTCTGTCCCAAAATTCTGTCCCCAAATTCTGTCCCCAAATTCTGTCCCCAAATTCTGTCCCCAAATTCTGTCCCCAAATTGTGTCCCCAAATTGTGTCCCCAAATTGTGTCCCCAAATTGTGTCCCCAAATTGTGTCCCCAAATTGTGTCTCCAAATTCTGTCCCCAAATTCTGTCCCCAAATTCTGTCCCCAAATTCTGTCCCCACATTCTGTCCCCAAATTCTATCTCCAAATTGAGTCCCCAAATTCTGTCCCCACATTATGTTCCCAAATTCTGTCCCCAAATTCTGTCCCCAAATTCTGTCCCCACATTCTGTCCCTAAATTCTGTCCCCAAATTCTGTCCCCAAATTCTGTCCCCAAATTGTGTCCCCAAATTCTGTCCCCAAATTCTGTCCCCAAATTCTGTCCCCAAATTATGTCCCCAAATTCTGTCCCCAAATTCTGTCCCCAAATTCTGTCCCCAAATTCTGTCCCCAAATTCTGTCCCCAAATTCTGTCCCCAAATTCTGTCCCCAAATTCTGTCCCCAAATTCTGTCTCCAAATTCTGTCCCCAAATTCTGTCCCCAAATTCTGTCCCCAAATTCTGTCCCCAAATTCTGTCCCCAAATTGTGTCCCCAAATTGTGTCCCCAAATTGTGTCCCCAAATTGTGTCCCCAAATTGTGTCTCCAAATTCTGTCCCCAAATTCTGTCCCCAAATTCTGTCCCCAAATTCTGTCCCCAAATTCTGTCCCCAAATTCTGTCCTCAAATTCTGTCCCCAAATTCTGTCCCAAAATTCTGTCCCCAAATTCTGTCCCCAAATTTTGTCCCCAAATTGTGTCCCCAAATTCTGTCCCCAAATTCTGTCCCCAAATTCTGTCCCCAAATTGTGTCCCCAAATTCTGTCCCCAAATTCTGTCCCCACATTCTGTCCCAAAATTCTGTCCCCAAATTTTGTCCCCAAATTGTGTCCCCAAATTCTGTCCCCACATTCTGTCCCAAAATTCTGTCCCCAAATTTTGTCCCCAAATTCTGTCCCCAAATTCTGTCCCCAAATTTTGTCCCCAAATTCTGTCCCCAAATTCTGTCCCCAAATTCTGTCTACAAATTCTGTCCCCAAATTGTGTCCCCAAATTGTGTCCCCACATTGTGTCCCCAAATTGTGTCCCCAAATTCTGTCCAAAAATTGTGTCCCCAAATTCTGTCCCCAAATTTTGTCCCCAAATTCTGTCCCCAAATTCTGTCCCCAAATTCCGTCCCCAAATTCTGTCCCCAAATTCTGTCCCCAAATTCTGTCCCAAAATTGTGTCCCCAAATTCTGTCCACAAATTTTGTCCCCACATTCTGTCCCCAAATTCTGTCCCCAAATTCTGTCTCCAAATTCTATCCTCAAAATCTGTCCCCAAATTCTGTCCCCACATTCTGTCCCCAAATTCTGTTCCCTAATTGTGTCCCCAAATTGTGTCCCCAAATTCTGTCCCCACATTCTGTCCCAAAATTCTGTCACCAAACTTTGTCCCCAAATTCTGTCCCCAAATTCTGTCCCCAAATTCTGTCCCCAAATTCTGTCCCCAAATTCTGTCCCCAAATTCTGTCCCCACATTCTGTCCTCACATTCTGTCCCCAAATTCTGTCCCCAAATTTTGTCCCCAAATTCTGTCCCCAAATTCTGTCCCCAAATTTTGTCCCCAAATTCTGTCCCCAAATTCTGTCCCCAAATTCTGTCCCCAAATTCTGTCCCCAAATTCTGTCCCCAAATTCTGTCCCCAAATTCTGTCCCCAAATTCTGTCCCAAAATTGTGTCCCCAAATTCTGTCCCCAAATTTTGTCCCCAAATTCTGTCCCCAAATTCTGTCCCCAAATTCTGTCCCCAAATTCTATCTCCAAAATCTGTCCCCAAATTCTGTCCCCACATTCTGTCCCAAAATTCTGTTCCCTAATTGTGTCCCCAAATTGTGTCCTCAAATTTTGTCCCCAAATTCTGTCCCCATTCTGTCCCCAAATTCTGTCCCCTAATTCTGTCTCCAAATTCTGTCCCCAAATTCTGTCACCAAATTCTGTCCCCAAATTCTGTCCCCAAATTCTGTCCCCAAATTGTGTCCCCAAATTCTGTCCCCAAATTGTGTCCCCAAATTCTGTCCCCAAATTTTGTCCCCAAATTCTGTCCCCAAATTCTGTCCCCACATTCTGTCCCCAAATTGTGTCCCCAAATTCTGTCCCCAAATTCTGTCCCCAAATTGTGTCCCCAAATTCTGTCCCCAAATTCTGTCCCCAAATTCTGTCCCCAAATTCTGTCTCCAAATTCTGTCCCCAAATTCTGTCCCCAAATTCTGTCCCCAAATTCTGTCCCCAAATTCTGTCCCCAAATTGTGTCCCCAAATTGTGTCCCCAAATTCTGTCCCCAAATTTTGTCCCCAAATTCTGTCCCCAAATTCTGTCCCCACATTCTGTCCCCAAATTGTGTCCCCAAATTCTGTCCCCAAATTCTGTCCCCAAATTGTGTCCCTAAATTGTATCCCTAAATTGTGTCCCAAATTCTGTCTCCAAATTCTGTCCCCAAATTCTGTCCCCAAATTCTGTCCCCAAATTCTGTCCCCACATTCTGTCCCAAAATTCTGTCCCCAAATTCTGTCCCCAAATTCTGTCCCCAAATTCTGTCCCCAAATTCTGTCCCCAAATTCTGTCCCCAAAATCTGTCCCCACATTCTGTCCCCAAATTCTGTCCCCAAATTTGTCCCCAAATTGTGTCCCCAAATTCTGTCCACACATTCTGTCCCAAAATTCTGTCCCCAAACTTTGTCCATAAATTCTGTCCCCAAATTGTGTCCCCAAATTCTGTCCCCAAATTGTGTCCCCAAATTCTGTCCCCAAATTCTGTCCCCAAATTCTGTCCCCACATACTTTCCTCACATTCTGTCCCAAAATTCTGTCCCCAAATTTTGTCCCCAAATTGTGTCCCCAAATTGTGTCCCCAAATTCTGTCCCCAAATTCTGTCCCCAAATTGTGTCCACAAATTGTGTCCCCAAATTCTGTCCCCAAATTCTGTCCCCAAATTCTGTCCCAAAATTCTATCCCCAAATTCTGTCCCCAAATTCTGTCCCCAAATTCTGTCCCCAAATTCTGTCCCTAAATTGTGTCCCCAAATTGTGTCCCCAAATTGTGTCCCCAAATTCTGTCCCCAAATTCTGTCCCCAAATTGTGTCCCCAAATTCTGTCCCCAAATGCTGTCCCCAAATTCTGTCCCAAATTCTGTCCCCAAATTCTGTCCCCAAATTCTGTACTCAAATTCTATCCCCACATACTGTCCCAAAATTCTGTCCCCAAATTTTGTCCCCAAATTCTGTCCCCAAATTGTGTACCCAAATTCTGTCCCCAAATTCTGTCTACAAATTCTGTCCCCAAATTCTGTCCCCAAATTCTGTCCCCAAATTGTGTCCCCAAATTCTGCCCCAAATTCTGTCCCCAAACTGTGTCCCCAAATTCTGTCCCCAAATTCTGTCCCCAAATTCTGTCCCCAAATTGTGTCCCCAAATTGTGTCCCCAAATTGTGTCCCCAAATTGTGTCCCCAAATTGTGTCTCCAAATTCTGTCCCCAAATTCTGTCCCCAAGTTCTGTCCCCAAATTCTGTCCCCAAATTCTGTCCCCAAATTGTGTCCCCAAATTGTGTCCCAAAATTGTGTCCCCAAATTGTGTCCCCAAATTGTGTCCCCAAATTGTGTCTCCAAATTCTGTCCCCAAATTCTGTCCCCAAATTCTGTCCCCAAATTCTGTCCCCACATTCTGTCCCCAAATTCTGTCTCCAAATTGAGTCCCCAAATTCTGTCCCCACATTCTGTCCCCAAATTCTGTCCCCAAATTCTGTCCCCAAATTCTGTCCCCACATTCTGTCCCTAAATTCTGTCCCCAAATTCTGTCCCCAAATTCTGTCCCCAAATTGTGTCCCCAAATTCTGTCCCCAAATTCTGTCCCCAAATTCTGTCCCCAAATTATGTCCCCAAATTCTGTCCCCAAATTCTGTCCCCAAATTCTGTCCCCAAATTCTGTCCCCAAATTCTGTCCCCAAATTCTGTCCCCAAATTCTGTCCCCAAATTCTGTCTCCAAATTCTGTCCCCAAATTCTGTCCCCAAATTCTGTCCCCAAATTCTGTCCCCAAATTCTGTCCCCAAATTGTGTCCCCAAATTGTGTCCCCAAATTGTGTCCCCAAATTGTGTCCCCAAATTGTGTCCCCAAATTGTGTCTCCAAATTCTGTCCCCAAATTCTGTCCCCAAATTCTGTCCCCAAATTCTGTCGCCAAATTCTGTCCCCAAATTCTGTCCCCAAATTCTGCCCTCAAATTCTGTCCCCAAATTCTGTCCCCAAATTCTGTCCCCAAATTCTGTCCCCAAATTTTGTCCCCAAATTGTGTCCCCAAATTCTGTCCCCAAATTCTGTCCCCAAATTCTGTCCCCAAATTCTGTCCCCAAATTCTGTCCCCACATTCTGTCCCAAAATTCTGTCCCCAAATTTTGTCCCCAAATTGTGTCCCCAAATTCTGTCCCCACATTCTGTCTCAAAATTCTGTCCCCGAATTATGTCCCCAAATTCTGTCCCCAAATTCTGTCCCCAAATTTTGTCCCCAAATTCTGTCCCCAAATTCTGTCTACAAATTCTGTCCCCAAATTGTGTCCCCAAATTGTGTCCCCACATTGTGTCCCCAAATTCTGTCCCCAAATTCTGTCCCCAAATTCTGTCCCCACATTCTGTCCCAAAATTCTGTCCCCAAATTCTTTCCCCTAATTCTGTCCCCAAATTCTGTCCCCAAATTCTGTCCCAAAATTCTGTCCCCAAATTCTGTCCCCACATTCTGTCCCCAAATTCTGTCCCCAAATTTGTCCCCAAATTGTGTCCCCAAATTCTGTCCACACATTCTGTCCCAAAATTCTGTCCCCAAACTTTGTCCCCAAATTCTGTCCCCAAATTCTGTCCCCAAATTCTGTCCCCAAATTCTGTCCCCAAATTCTGTCCCCAAATTCTGTCCCCAAATTCTGTCCCCAAATTCTGTCCCCACATACTTTCCTCACATTCTGTCCCAAAATTCTGTCCCCAAATTTTGTCCCCAAATTGTGTCCCCAAATTCTGTCCCCAAATTCTGTCCCCAAATTCTGTCCCCAAATTGTGTCCACAAATTGTGTCCCCAAATTCTGTCCCCAAATTCTGTCCCCAAATTCTGTCCCAAAATTCTATCCCCAAATTCTGTCCCCAAATTCTGTCCCCACATTCTGTCCCCAAATTCTGTCCCCAAATTCTGTCCCCAAATTCTGTCCCCAAATTCTGTCCCAAAATTCTGTCACCAAATTGTGTCCCCAAATTCTGTCCCCAAATTCTGTCCCCAAATTCTGTCCCCAAATTCTGTCCCTAAATTCTGTCCCCAAATTGTGTCCCAAAATTGTGTCCCCAAATTCTGTCCCCAAATTGTGTCCCCAAATTCTGTCCCCAAATTCTGTCCCCAAATTCTGTCCCAAATTCTGTCCCCAAATTCTGTCCCCAAATTCTGTACTCAAATTCTATCCCCACATACTGTCCCAAAATTCTGTCCCCAAATTTTGTCCCCAAATTCTGTCCCCAAATTGTGTCCCCAAATTCTGTCCCCAAATTCTGTCCACAAATTCTGTCCCAAAATTGTGTCCCCAAATTGTGTCCCCAAATTGTGTCCCCAAATTCTGCCCCAAATTCTGTCCCCAAATTGTGTCCCCAAATTCTGTCCCCAAATTCTGTCCCCAAATTCTGTCCCCAAATTGTGTCCCCAAATTGTGTCACCAAATTGTGTCCCCAAATTGTGTCCCCAAATTGTGTCTCCAAATTCTGTCCCAAAATTCTGTCCCCAAATTCTGTCCCCAAATTCTGTCCCCAAATTCTGTCCCCAAATTCTGTCCCCAAATTGTGTCCCCAAATTGTGTCCCCAAATTGTGTCCCCAAATTGTGTCCCCAAATTGTGTCCCCAAATTGTGTCTCCAAATTCTGTCCCCAAATTCTGTCCCCAAATTCTGTCCCCAAATTCTGTCCCCACATTCTGTCCCCAAATTCTATCTCCAAATTGAGTCCCCAAATTCTGTCCCCACATTATGTTCCCAAATTCTGTCCCCAAATTCTGTCCCCAAATTCTGTCCCCACATTCTGTCCCTAAATTCTGTCCCCAAATTCTGTCCCCAAATTCTGTCCCCAAATTGTGTCCCCAAATTCTGTCCCCAAATTCTGTCCCCAAATTCTGTCCCCAAATTCTGTCCCCAAATTCTGTCCCCAAATTCTGTCCCCAAATTCTGTCCCCAAATTCTGTCCCCAAATTCTGTCCCCAAATTCTGTCCCCAAATTCTGTCCCCAAATTCTGTCCCCAAATTCTGTCCCCAAATTCTGTCCTCAAATTCTGTCCCCAAATTCTGTCCCCAAATTCTGTCCCCAAATTCTGTCCTCAAATTCTGTCCCCAAATTCTGTCCCAAAATTCTGTCCCCAAATTCTGTCCCCAAATTTTGTCCCCAAATTGTGTCCCCAAATTGTGTCCCCAAATTCTGTCCCCAAATTCTGTCCCCAAATTGTGTCCCCAAATTCTGTCCCCAAATTCTGTCCCCACATTCTGTCCCAAAACTTTGTCCCCAAATTTTGTCCCCAAATTGTGTCCCCAAATTCTGTCCCCACATTCTGTCCCAAAATTCTGTCCCCAAATTTTGTCCCCAAATTCTGTCCCCAAATTCTGTCCCCAAATTTTGTCCCCAAATTCTGTCCCCAAATTCTGTCCCCAAATTCTGTCTCCAAATTCTGTCCCCAAATTGTGTCCCCAAATTGTGTCCCCACATTGTGTCCCCAAATTGTGTCCCCAAATTCTGTCCAAAAATTGTGTCCCCAAATTCTGTCCCCAAATTGTGTCCCCAAATTCTGTCCCCAAATTCTGTCCCCAAATTCTGTCCCCAAATTCTGTCCCCAAATTCTGTCCCCAAATTCTGTCCCAAAATTGTGTCCCTAAATTCTGTCCACAAATTTTGTCCCCACATTCTGTCCCCAAATTCTGTCCCCAAATTCTGTCTCCAAATTCTATCCCCAAAATCTGTCCCCAAATTCTGTCCCCACATTCTGTCCCCAAATTCTGTTCCCTAATTGTGTCCCCAAATTGTGTCCCCAAATTCTGTCCCCACATTCTGTCCCAAAATTCTGTCCCCAAACTTTGTCCCCAAATTCTGTCCCCAAATTCTGTCCCCAAATTCTGTCCCCAAATTCTGTCCCCAAATTCTGTCCCCAAATTCTGTCCCCACATTCTGTCCTCACATTCTGTCCCCAAATTTTGTCCCCAAATTGTGTCCCCAAATTCTGTCCCCAAATTGTGTCCCCAAATTCTGTCCCCGAATTCTGTCCCCAAATTCTGTCCCCAAATTCTGTCCCCAAATTGTGTCCCCAAATTCTGTCCCTAAATTCTGTCCCCAAATTCTGTCCCCAAATTCTGTCCCCAAATTCTGTCCCCAAATTCTGTCCCTAAATTCTGTCCCCAAATTCTGTCCCCAAATTCTGTCCCCAAATTGTATCCCCAAATTCTGTCCCCAAATTCTGTCCCCAAATTCTGTCCCAAATTCTGTCCCCAAATTTTGTCCCCAAATTCTGTCCTCAAATTCTATCCCCACATACGGTCCCAAAATTCTGTCCCCAAATTTTGTCCCCAAATTATGTCCCCAAATTCTGTCCCCAAATTCTGTCCCCAAATTCTGTCCACAAATTCTGTCCCAAAATTGTGTCCCCAAATTGTGTCCCCAAATTGTGTCCCCAAATTCTGCCCCAAATTCTGTCCCCACATTCTGTCCCCACCTTCTGTCCCCAAATTCTGTCCCCAAATTGTGTCCCCAAATTGTGTCCCCAAATTGTGTCCCCAAATTCTGTCCCCAAATTCTGTCCCCATATTCTGTCCCCAAATTATGTTTCCAAATTCTGTCCCCAAATTGTGTCCCCAAATTCTGTCCCCAAATTCTGTCCCCAAATTCTGTCCCCAAATTCTGTCCCCAAATTCTGTCCCCAAATTGTGTCCCCAAATTCTGTCCCCAAATTCTGTCCCCAAATTCTGCCCCTAAATTCTGTCCCTAAATTCTGTCCCCAAATTCTGTCCCCAAATTCTGTCCCCAAATTCTGTCCCCAAATTCTGTCCCAAAATTGTGTCCCCAAATTCTGTCCCCAAATTTTGTCTCCAAATTCTGTCCCCAAATTCTGTCCCCAAATTCTGTCCCCAAATTCTGTCCCCAAATTCTGTCCCCAAGTTCTGTCCCCACATTCTGTCCCAAAATTCTGTCCCCAAATTGTGTCCCCAAATTGTGTCCCCAAATTCTGTCCCCACATTCTGTCCCAAAATTCTGTCCCCAAATTTTGTCTCCAAATTCTGTCCCCAAATTCTGTCCCCAAATTCTGTCCCCAAATTTTGTCCCCAAATTCTGTCCCCAAATTCTATCCCCAAATTTTGTCCCCAAATTCTGTCCACAAATTCTGTCCCCAAATTCTGCCCCAAATTCTGTCCCCAAATTCTGTCCCCAAATTCTGTCCCCAAATTTTGTCCCCAAATTCTGTCCCCAAATTCTATCCCCAAATTTTGTCCCCAAATTCTGTCCCCAAATTCTGTCCCCAAATTCTGTCCCCAAATTCTGTACCCAAATTGTGTCCCCAAATTGTGTCCCCAAATTGTGTCCCCAAATTTTGTAACCAAATTTTGTCCCCAAATTCTGTCCCCAAATTCTGTCCCCAAATTCTGTCCACAAATTCTGTCCCCAAATTGTGTCCCCAAATTCTGTCTCCACATTGTGTCCCCAAATTCTGTCCCCAAATTCTGTCCCCAAATTGTGTCCCCAAATTCTGTCCCCAAATTTTGGCCCCAAATTCTGTCCCCAAATTCTGTCCCCAAATTCTGTCCCCAAACTCTGTCCCCAAATTCTGTCCCCAAATTCTGTCCCCAAATTGTGTCCCCAAATTGTGTCCCCAAATTCTGTCCCCAAATTTTGTCCCCAAATTCTGTCCCCAAATTCTGTCCCCAAATTCAGTCTCCAAATTCTGTCCCCAAAATCTGTCCCTAAATTCTGTCCCCACATTCTGTCCCAAAATTCTGTCCCCTAATATTGTCCCCAAATTCTGTCCCCAAATTTTGTCCCCAAATTCTGTCCCCAAATTGTGTCCCCAAATTCTGTCCCCAAATTTTGTCCCCAAATTCTGTCCCCAAATTCTGTCACCAAATTCTGTCCCTAAATTCTGTCCCCAAATTCTGTCCCCAAATTCTGTCCCCAAATTCTGTCCCCAAATTCTGTCCCCAAATTCTGTCCCCACATTCTGTCCCAAAATTCTGTCCCTAATTTGTGTCCCCAAATTCTGTCTCCACATTGTGTCCCCAAATTCTGTCCCCAAATTCTGTCCCCAAATTGTGTCCCCAAATTCTGTCCCCAAATTTTGGCCCCACATTCTGTCCCCAAATTCTGTCCCCAAACTCTGTCCCCAAATTCTGTCCCCAAATTCTGTCCCCAAATTCTGTCCCCAAATTGTGTCCCCAAATTCTGTCCCCAAATTTTGTCCCCAAATTCTGTCCCCAAATTCTGTCCCCAAATTCTATCCCCAAATTCAGTCTCCAAATTCTGTCCCCAAAATCTGTCCCCAAATTCTGTCCCCACATTCTGTCCCAAAATTCTGTCCCCTAATATTGTCCCCAAATTCTGTCCCCAAATTTTGTCCCCAAATTCTGTCCCCAAATTGTGTCCCCAAATTCTGTCCCCAAATTTTGTCCCCAAATTCTGTCCCCAAATTCTGTCACCAAATTGTGTCCCCAAATTCTGTCCCCAAATTCTGTCCCCAAATTCTGTCCCCAAATTCTGTCCCCAAATTCTGTCCCCACATTCTGTCCCAAAATTCTGTCCCCAAATTTTGTCCCCAAATTCTGTCCCCAAATTGTGTCCCCAAATTCTGTCCCCACATTCTGTCCCCAAATTCTGTCCCCAAATTCTGTCAACAAATTCTGTCCCCAAATTCTGTCCCCAAATTCTGTCCCCAAATTCTGTCCCCACATTCTGTCCCAAAATTCTGTCCCCAAATTTTGTCCCCAAATTCTGTCCCCAAATTCTATCCCAAAATTCTGTCCCCAAATTCTGTCCCCAAATTCTGTCCCCAAATTCTGTCCCCAAATTCTATCCCCAAATTCTGTCCTCAAATTCTGTCCCCAAATTCTGTCCCCAAATTCTGTCCCAAAATTTTGTCCCCAAATTCTGTCCCCAAATTCTGTCCCCAAATTCTGACCCCAAATTCTGTCCCCAAATTCTGTCCCCACATTCTGTCCCAAAATTCTGTCCCCTAATATTGTCCCCAAATTCTGTCCCCAAATTTTGTCCCCAAATTCTGTCTCCAAATTGTGTCCCCAAATTCTGTCCCCAAATTTTGTCCCCAAATTCAGTCCCCAAATTCTGTCACCGAATTCTGTCCCCAAATTCTGTCCCCAAATTCTGTCCCCAAATTCTGTCCCCAAATTCTGTCCCCAAATTCTGTCCCCACATTCTGTCCCAAAATTCTATCCCCAAATTTTGTCCCCAAATTGTGTCCCCAAATTCTGTCCCCAAATTCTGTCCCCACATTCTGTCCCCAAATTCTGTCCCCAAATTCTGTCAACAAATTCTGTCCCCAAATTCTGTCCCCAAATTCAGTCCCCAAATTCTGTCCCCACATTCTGTCCTAAAATTCTGTCCCCAAATTTTGTTCCAAATTCTGTCCTCAAATTCTATCCCCAAATTCTGTCCCCAAATTCTGTCCCCAAATTCTGTCCCCAAATTCTGTCCCCAAATTCTGTCCCCAAATTCTGTCCTCAAATTCTGTCCCCAAATTCTGTCCCCAAATTCTGTCCCAAAATTTTGTCCCCAAATTCTGTCCCCAAATTCTGTCCCCAAATTCTGACCCCAAATTCTGTCCCCAAATTCTGTCCCCAAATTCTGTCCTCAAATTCTGTCCCCAAATTCTGTCCCCAAATTCTGTCCCCAAATTGTGTCCCCAAATTGTGTCCCCAAATTCTGTCCCCAAATTGTGTCCCCAAATTGTGTCCCCAAATTGTGTCCCCAAATTGTGTCCCCAAATTGTGTCCCCAAATTCTGTCCCCAAATTCTGTCCCCAAATTCTGTCCCCAAATTCTGTCCCCAAATTCTGTCCCCAAATTCTGTCCCCAAATTCTGTCCCCAAATTGTGTCCCCAAATTCTGTCCCAAAATTCTGTCCCCAAATTTTGTCCCCAAATTCTGTCCCCAAATTGTGTCCCCAAATTCTGTCCCCAAATTCTGTCCACAAATTCTGTCCCCAAATTGTGTCCCCAAATTGTGTCCCCACATTGTGTCCCCAAATTGTGTCCCCAAATTGTGTCCCCAAATTCTGTCCTCAAATTTTGTCCGAAATTCTGTCCCCAAATTCTGTCCCCAAATTCTGTCCCCAAATTCTGTCCCCAAATTCTGTCCCCAAATTCTGTCCCCAAATTCTGTCCCAAAATTGTGTCCCCAAATTCTGTCCCCAAATTTTGTCCCCAAATTCTGTTCCCAAATTCTGTCCCCAAATTCTGTCTCCAAATTCTATCCCCAAAATCTGTCCCCAAATTCTGTCCCCACATTCTGTCCCAAAATTCTGTTCCCTAATTGTGTCCCCAAATTGTGTCCCCAAATTTTGTCCCCAAATTCTGTCCCCAAATTCTGTCCCCAAATTCTGACCCCTAATTCTGTCTCCAAATTCTGTTTCCAAATTCTGTCACCAAATTCTGTCCCCAAATTCTGTCCCCAAATTCTGTCCCCAAATTCTGTCCCCAAATTCTGTCCCCAAATTCTGTCCCCAAATTCTGTCGCCAAATTCTGTCCCCAAATTGTGTCCACAAATTTTGTCCCCAAATTCTGTCCCCAAATTCTGTCCCCACATTCTGTCCCCAAATTGTGTCCCCAAATTCTGTCCCCAAATTCTGTCCCCAAATTCTGTCCCCAAATTCTGTCCCCAAATTCTGTCCCCTAATTCTGTCTCCAAATTCTGTCCCCAAATTCTGTCACCAATTTCTGTCCCCAAATTCTGTCCCCAAATTCTGTCCCCAAATTCTGTCCCCAAATTCTGTCCTCAAATTGTGTCCCCAAATTTTGTTCCAAATTCTGACCCCAAATTTTGTCCCCAAATTCTGTCCCCAAATTCTGTCCCCACATTCTGTCCCCAAATTGTGTCCCCAAATTCTGTCCCCAAATTGTGTCCCTAAATTGTATCCCCAAATTGTGTCCCCAAATTCTGTCCCCAAATTCTGTCCTCAAATTCTGTCCCCAAATTCTGTCCCCAAATTCTGTCCCCAAATTCTGTCCCCACATTCTGTCCCAAAATTCTGTCCCCAAATTTTGTCCCCAAATTGTGTCCCCAAATTCTGTCCCCAAATTCTGTCCAAAAATTCTGTCCCCAAATTCTGTCCCTAAATTCTGTCCCCAAATTGTGTCCCCAAATTCTGTCCCCAAATTCTGTCCCCAAATTGTGTCCCCAAATTCTGTCCCCACATTCTGTCCCAAAATTCTGTCCCCAAATTTTGTCCCCAAATTCTGTCCCCAAATTGTGTCCCCAAATTCTGTCCCCAAATTCTGTCCCGAAATTCTGTCCCCACATTCTGTCCCAAAATTCTGTCCCCAAATTTGTCCCCAAATTGTGTCCCCAAATTCTGTCCCCACATTCTGTCCCAAAATTCTGTCCCCAAACTTTGTCCCCAAATTCTGTCCCCAAATTCTGTCCCAAAATTCTGCCCCAAATTCTGTCCCCAAATTCTGTCCCCAAATTCTGTCCCCACATTCTGTCCTCACATTCTGTCCCCAAATTCTGTCCCCAAATTTTGTCCCCAAATTCTGTCCTCAAATTCTGTCCCCAAATTATGTCCCCAAATTCTGTCCCCAAATTCTGTCCCCGAATTCTGTCCCCAAATTCTGTCCCAAAATTGTGTCCCCAAATTGTGTCCCCAAATTCTGTCCCCAAATTGTGTCCCTAAATTGTATCCCCAAATTGTGTCCCCAAATTCTGTCCCCAAATTGTCTCCCCAAATTCTGTCCCCAAATTCTGTCCTCAAATTCTGTCCCCAAATTCTGTCCCCAAATTCTGTCCCCAAATTCTGTCCCCACATTCTGTCCCAAAATTCTGTCCCCAAATTTTGTTCCCAAATTGTGTCCCCAAATTCTGTCCCCAAATTCTGTCCAAAAATTCTGTCCCCAAATTCTGTCCCTAAATTCTGTCCCCAAATTGTGTCCCCAAATTCTGTCCCCAAATTGTGTCCCCAAATTCTGTCCCCACATTCTGTCCCAAAATTCTGTCCCCAAATTTTGTCCCCAAATTCTGTCCCCAAATTCTGTCCCCAAATTCTGTCCCCAAATTCTGTTCCGAAATTCTGTCCCCACATTCTGTCCCAAAATTCTGTCCCCAAATTTGTCCCCAAATTGTGTCCCCAAATTCTGTCCCCACATTCTGTCCCAAAATTCTGTCCCCAAACTTTGTCCCCAAATTCTGTCCCCAAATTCTGTCCCCAAATTCTGCCCCAAATTCTGTCCCCAAATTCTGTCCCCAAATTCTGTCCCCACATTCTGTCCTCACATTCTGTCCCCAAATTCTGTCCCCAAATTGTGTCCCCAAATTGTGTCCCCAAATTCTGTCCCCAAATTCTCTCCCCAAATTCTGTCCCCGAATTCTGTCCCCAAATTCTGTCCCAAAATTGTGTCCCCAAATTCTGTCCCCAAATTCTGTCCCTAAATTCTGTCCCCAAATTCTGTCCCCAAATTCTGTCCCCAAATTCTGTCCCCAAATTCTGTCCCAAAATTGTGTCCCCAAATTCTGTCCCCAAATTTTGTCCCCAAATTCTGTCCCCAAATTCTGTCCCCAAATTCTGTCCCCAAATTGTGTCCCCAAATTCTGTCCCCAAATTTTGTCCCCAAATTCTGTCCCCAAATTCTGTCCCCAAATTCTGTCCCCAAATTCTGTCCCCAAATTCTGTCCCCAAATTCTGTCCCCAAATTCTGTCCCCAAATTCTGTCCCCACATTCTGTCCCAAAATTCTGTCCCCAAATTGTGTCCCCAAATTGTGTCCCCAAATTCTGTCCCCACATTCTGTCCCAAAATTCTGTCCCCAAATTTTGTCTCCAAATTCTGTCCCCAAATTCTGTCCCCAAATTCTGTCCCCAAATTTTGTCCCCAAATTCTGTCCCCAAATTCTATCCCCAAATTCTGTCCCCAAATTCTGTCCACAAATTCTGTCCCCAAATTGTGTCCCCAAATTGTGTCCCCACATTGTGTCCCCAAATTGTGTCCCCAAATTGTGTCCCCAAATTGTGTCCCCAAATTGTGTCCCCAAATTTTGTCCCCAAATTCTGTCCCCAAATTCTGTCCCCAAATTCTGTCCCCAAATTCTGTCCCCAAATTCTGTTCCCAAATTCTGTCCCCAAATTCTGTCCCCAAATTCTGTCCCCAAATTCTGTCCCCAAATTCTGTCCCCAAATTCTGTCCCCAAATTCTGTCCCCAAATTCTGTCCCCAAATTGTGTCCCCAAATTCTGTCCCCAAATTCTGTCCCCAAATTTTGTCCCCAAATTCTGTCCCCAAATTCTGTCCCCAAATTCTGTCTCCAAATTCTATCCCCAAAATCTGTCCCCAAATTGTGTCCCCAAATTCTGTCCCCAAATTTTGTCCCCATATTCTGTCCCCAAATTCTGTCCCCAAATTCTGTCCCCAAATTCTGTCTCCGAATTCTGTCCCCAAAATCTGTCCCCAAATTCATGTCTGTGAAGTTAGCCCGAAAAATATCCCGAAAAAATGCGATGGCAACACTATAAAACGAATATCACGACATTTTTCAGTGTCATCCCGAAAAATTTTCTCTATTACGCTAGTTTTGAATGTCATCCCGAAATATTTTTACTATCACGACATTTTTACTATCATGACATTTTTTATTTTTTTTGTTATCCCGAAAAAAATTCGAATAAACAAAACTTCAGTAAACAAATAGCGACAGGTGTTTAAACCATCCCAAAACCCCAAAAAACATGTAAAAGCGCAGAAATTTATATCACGAGAAATTAATTTAATAACAAATAATTTACTGGCATGCAAAAATGCAAAATCAAGCATTATTGTTATTAGTAAGAAAGTAATTATTGTGGATCGAGCCTATGAGTCAAATTTAAGATATAGCCGTGTGAAGTCGTAGTAGATATTAATTAACAGAGCACGGCTGGCATGGGATTTGTAGAGGAAGGATCCACCTTTCATTCGCCAAAATTGTGATTCGAGTCTATGAGTCAAATTTTAGATATAGCCGTGTGAAGTCGTAGTAGATATTAATTAACAGAGCAAGGCTGGTATGGGATTTGTAGAGGAAGGATCCACCTTTCATTCGCCAAAATTATGAATCGAGTCTATGAGTCAAATTTTAGATATAGCCGTGTGAAGTCGTAGTAGATATTAATTAACAGAGCAAGGTTGGTATAGAATTTGTAGAGGAAGGATCCACCTTTCATTCGCCAAAATTATGAATCGAGCCTATGAGTCAAATTTTAGATATAGCCGTGTGAAGTCGTAGTAGATATTAATTAACAGAGCAAGGCTGGTATGGGATTTGCAGAGGAAGGATCCACCTTTCATTCGCCAAAATTATGAATCGAGTCTATGAGTCAAATTTTAGATATAGCCGTGTGAAGTCGTAGTAGATACTAATTAACAGAGCACGGCTGGCATGGGATTTGTAGAGGAAGGATCCCCCTTTCATTCGCCAAAATTATGAATCGAGCCTATGAGTCAAATTTTAGATATAGCCGTGTGAAGTCGTAGTAGATATTAATTAACAGAGCAAGGTTGGTATGGAATTTGTAGAGGAAGGATCCACCTTTCATTCGCCAAAATTGTGAATCGAGTCTATGAGTCAAATTTTAGATATAGCCGTGTGAAGTCGTAGTAGATATTAATTAACAGAGCAAGGTTGGTATGGAATTTGTAGAAGAAGGATCCACCTTTCATACGCCAAAATTGTGAATCGAGTCTATGAGTCAAATTTTAGATATAGCCGTGTGAAGTCGTAGTAGATATTAATTAACAGAGCAAGGTTGGTATGGAATTTGTAGAGGAAGGATCCAACTTTCATTCGCCAAAATTGTGATTCGAGTCTATGAGTCAAATTTTAGATATAGCCGTGTGAAATCGTAGTAGATATTAATTAACAGAGCAAGGCTGGCATGGGATTTGTAGAGGAAGGATCCACCTTTCATTCGCCAAAATTATGAATCGAGTCTATGAGTCAAATTTTAGTTATAACCGTGTGAAGTTGTAGTAGATATTAATTAACAGAGCACGGCTGGCATGGGATTTGAAGAGGAAGGATCCACCTTTCATTCGCCAAAATTGTGATTCGAGTCTATGAGTCAAATTTTAGATATAGCCGTGTGAAGTCGTAGTAGATATTAATTAACAGAGCAAGGTTGGTATGGAATTTGTAGAAGAAGGATCCACCTTTCATACGCCAAAATTGTGAATCGAGTCTATGAGTCAAATTTTAGATATAGCCGTGTGAAGTCGTAGTAGATATTAATTAACAGAGCAAGGTTGGTATGGAATTTGTAGAGGAAGGATCCAACTTTCATTCGCCAAAATTGTGATTCGAGTCTATGAGTCAAATTTTAGATATAGCCGTGTGAAGTCGTAGTAGATATTAATTAACAGAGCAAGGATGGTATGGGATTTGTAGAGGAAGGATCCCCCTTTCATTCGCCAAAATTATGAATCGAGTCTATGAGTCAAATTTTAGATATAGCCGTGTGAAGTCGTAGTAGATACTAATTAACAGAGCAAGGCTGGCATGGGATTTGTAGAGGAAGGATCCACCTTTCATTCGCCAAAATTATGAATCGAGTCTATGAGTCAAATTTTAGTTATAACCGTGTGAAGTTGTAGTAGATATTAATTAACAGAGCACGGCTGGCATGGGATTTGAAGAGGAAGGATCCACCTTTCATTCGCCAAAATTGTGATTCGAGTCTATGAGTCAAATTTTAGATATAGCCGTGTGAAGTCGTAGTAGATATTAATTAACAGAGCAAGGCTGGTATGGAATTTGTAGAAGAAGGATCCACCTTTCATTCGCCAAAATTATGAATCGATTCTATGAGTCAAATTTTAGTTATAGCCGTGTGAAGTCGTAATAGATATTAATTAACAGAGCAAGGCTGGTATGGAATTTGGAGAGGAATTATCCACCATTCATCCGCCAAAATTATGAATCGAGTCTATGAGTCAAATTTTAGATATAGCCGTGTGAAGTCGTAGTAGATATTAATTAACAGAGCAAGGTTGGTATAGAATTTGTAGAGGAAGGATCCACCTTTCATTAGCTAAAATTATGAATCGAGTCTATAAGTCTAATTTTAGATATAGCCGTGTGAAGTCGTAGTAGATATTAATTAACAGAGCAAGGTTGGTATAGAATTTGTAGAGGAAGGATCCACCTTTCATTCGCCAAAATTATGAATCGAGTCTATAAGTCTAATTTTAGATATAGCCGTGTGAAGTCGTAGTAGATATTAATTAACAGAGCAAGGTTGGTATAGAATTTGTAGAGGAAGGATCCACCTTTCATTCGCCAAAATTATGAATCGAGTCTATGAGTCAAATTTTAGATATAGCCATGTGAAGTCGTAGTAGATATTAATTAACAGAGCAAGGTTGGTATGGGATTTGTAGAGGAAGGATCCACCTTTCATTCGCCAAAATTATGAATCGAGCCTATGAGTCAAATTTTAGATATAGCCGTGTGAAGTCGTAGTAGATATTAATTAACAGAGCAAGGTTGGTATGGGATTTGTAGAGGAAGGATCCACCTTTCATTCGCCAAAATTATGAATCAAGTCTATGAGTCAAATTTTAGATATAGCCGTGTGAAGTCGTAGTAGATACTAATTAACAGAGCAAGGCTGGCATGGAATTTGTAGAGGAAGGATCCACCTTTCATTCGCCAAAATTGTGATTCGAGTCTATGAGTCAAATTTTAGATATAGCCATGTGAAGTCGTAGTAGATATTAATTAACAGAGCAAGGTTGGTATAGAATTTGTAGAGGAAGGATCTATCTTTCATTAGCCAAAATTATGAATCGAGTCTATGAGTCAAATTTTAGATATAGCCGTGTGAAGTCGTAGTAGATATTAATTAACAGAGCAAGGTTGGTATGGCATTTGTAGAGGAAGGATCCACCTTTCATTCGCCAAAATTATGAATCAAGTCTATGAGTCAAATTTTAGATATAGCCGTGTGAAGTCGTAGTAGATACTAATTAACAGAGCAAGGCTGGCATGGAATTTGTAGAGGAAGGATCCACCTTTCATTCGCCAAAATTGTGATTCGAGTCTATGAGTCAAATTTTAGATATAGCCATGTGAAGTCGTAGTAGATATTAATTAACAGAGCAAGGTTGGTATGGGATTTGTAGAGGAAGGACCCACCTTTCAAGCGCCAAAATTATGAATCGATTCTATGAGTCAAATTTTAGATATAGCCGTGTGAAGTCGTAGTAGATATTAATTAACAGAGCAAGGTTGGTAAGGGATTTGTAGAGGAAGGATCCACCTTTCATTCGCCAAAATTATGAATCGAGTCTATGAGTCAAATTTTAGATATAGCCGTGTGAAGTCGTAGTAGATATTAATTAACAGAGCAAGGCTGGTATGGGATTTGTAGAGGAAGGATCCACCTTTCATACGCCAAAATTATGAATCGAGTCTATGAGTCAAATTTTAGATATAGCCGTGTGAAGTCGTAGTAGATATTAATTAACAGAGCAAGGTTGGTATAGAATTTGTAGAGGAAGGATCCACCTTTCATTCGCCAAAATTATGAATCGAGTCTATGAGTCAAATTTTAGATATAGCCGTGTGAAGTCGTAGTAGATATTAATTAACAGAGCAAGGCTGGCATGGAATTTGTAGAGGAAGGATCCACCTTTCATTCGCCAAAATTGTGATTCGAGTCTATGAGTCAAATTTTAGATATAGCCGTGTGAAGTCGTAGTAGATATTAATTAACAGAGCAAGGTTGGTATGGAATTTGTAGAGGAAGGATCCACCTTTCATTCGCCAAAATTGTGATTCGAGTCTATGAGTCAAATTTTAGATATAGCCCTGTGAAGTCGTAGTAGATATTAATTAACAGAGCAAGGTTGGTATGGAATTTGTAGAAGAAGGATCAACCTTTCAAACGCCAAAATTGTGAGTCGAGTCTATGAGTCAAATTTTAGATATAGCCGTGTGAAGTCGTAGTAGATATTAATTAACAGAGCAAGGCTGGTATAGAATTTGTAGAGGAAGGTTTCACCTTTCATACGCCAAAATTGTGATTCGAGTCTATGAGTCAAATTTTAGTTATAGCTGTGTGAAGTCGTAGTAGATATTAATTAACAGAGCAAGGTTGGTATGGAATTTGTAGAAGAAGGATCCACCTTTCATACGCCAAAATTGTGAATCGAGTCTATGAGTCAAATTTTAGATATAGCCGTGTGAAGTCGTAGTAGATAGTAATTAACAGAGCAAGGCTGGTATGGAATTTGTAGAGGAAGGATCCACCTTTCATACGCCAAAATTGTGAATCGAGTATAAATTTAGTATAAAATAGCATGTTGCTTCTGATTGGCAATAAGATTATAAAAATATTACCTTCAAGTTTCAAGTAGAAGAGATTAATACAAAAATCGAAAAGATTGTCACCAAAATAGGTAAAAAAGTGGTTTCTATAATTTTTGAGTTAATTTAAACAAAATTTAATAGTCTAATATGAGATAGCTAATTAATAATAATAGTGAAACTATGGTGTGGAATATTGGATGGCTTCACTATTCTTATTATTAATTACAATGTAATGAATTTAGTCCCATAGTAAAATTCTATAAATTAAATTTCTGCGTTTTATTACTGCTTAAAATAAAAACCTGGAGGCGATTTTGTTCAAACCCCGACAGAAAAACATGACGTTTTCGTATACGTATAATGGCCGGTTGCACAGAAAAATGACTAACGGCCGGTTAATTGTGCGCCAGTTAAATTTTTTATATGAAATGTAGTTTTGAAGTCAGAAAAAATCAACGCAAACTTGTTTAAATATATTTTATTCCATGGAAATATTTAAGGATTAGTTAAAAAGTTATTCAATTAAAATTGGCCATTTAAATATTCATATGCAAACTTAATATTTCCACGGAATAGAACATATTTAACCAAATTTGCGTTGTTTTTTTTCTGACTACAAAACCACATTTCATATAAAAAATTTAACTGGCGCACAACTAACCGGGAAATACGTTCTAAATTGATATTTGGCTACAATAATAAAATAATTTTCGTTGTATTAAACATGCATCACTGCTGGAATCTGTATGAGGCTACGAAATCACCTCATGGGACATAGCACCTGTGAAAATCATCTCTTTAAAACGTTTTCATGTCGAAAATATCCTCAATTTTTAAGCCATTTAGAAATGTAATCCAAAACAGTGAAGACCAATCTTCTTCATTAATGGGTCAATTAGCACATACCAAGTTTTGAAGGGAGACTACTAAAACGAAACTTTTGTAAAATTTTACTATCGATTACTATTTAATTTACTAAATATACTGGACTCTTTCTACGGACCTACAAGGAAGTTATTGCAAAGTAGTGCAAGCATATTCTTCCTACATAAAAATATTATTTTGTTCTCTGAGCAAATGAAAATAACTCAATCAAAACTGAATGTTTTCAAAACCGTTTCCCCACGTATAAGAAGTGATAGAATTATTATACTTTATTCAGAAACAACTTTTTAAAATTGAAAATTAGGTAGCAGCTATAGCGTTCATAACTGCTATCAAAGTTACATTTCTGCCCGCACAGTTACCACAACAAAAGTAGCATTCCTCCAGTAACGCTTCATGTGTAAATTAAGTTTTACCTCAAAGCCATGTCGATAAAATCATTTTCATTAGTCGTTCCTTAGAAGTAGGGTAAATGATAACTTTGAATTTTACAAGTAACCTGATAAAGTTCATTAGTCAGATTTGAGAAATCATTGACTGCATTCAGATAATTTATGTAGTTTGAATTTGACTAAAACAGTAAAATTTTTATTGTTTAATATTAAAAAATTTGAAGTCTTAATCAAATTAAGGACCTAATTAACAAACTGTATGTAAGTAAAGCCTCAGCTACAATGCATCCGCTCCATTCCATTTCGTTTCCTTAAAATAGTTTCCGTTACGTCTTTTCCGTTCGCTAGTTACAATGTATCCATTCCGCTTCTCAAAATCACATTTAAATGAAAGAAAATAAAACGTCCTGGAGGATTATAAAATTTTAAAGTTGCTGTGCGATTTGTATATTTTATACATAAAATACCGAAAAACATTTGAAACAAGGGGTGATGTTGGGTACGCCCTTTAAATTTAGACAGAAAGAGCGCTGGATGTTACAACACAACATTTTTACGAATGAACGAAATAGTTGTTGAGGTTATGTTTTCCGCTCTTCCGTAAAATTTTAATTTTTTTAAAAAAACGGTCCGTCTTCTCCGCTCCATTGTAACTAACCTTTCCGTTTTCATGGTAAATTATATACAACATGTCAAATTTAAATTTTTACGGAAAAGCGGAACGAAGCGGAGCGGGTGCATTGTAACTGAGGCTTAACTGTAAAATCTCCGATATGTGCTAAAATGGTATTCATAAAATGTAACGCGGCTCTATAACGGAAGTGCTATTCTGTATAATAGTAATAATATAACATAATAATAATTAACCCCAAAGACCTATTACCGAGTCTCCATCTGTATTATTATTATTTTTTTGAGTATAATTCAAGTGATCTATAAACAAGGATACCGAACTGTTTAGCCAGTGAAATATAAGAAAAATTGGATGATAAAGCGGCAAAATAATATGTATTAGTATAAAAATCAAATGTGATTATAATACGACAAACTTAGTGAATAACTAAGCAGAGCGGAAGGAAAACGGAAGGAAAACGGAAGTCGAGTCTGCTTAGTACAAACAAATTTTACAATAGATGAAACAAGATAATAAAACAAAAATGACGTAACGTTACATATCACGATTTCATTAGCGAATAACTCGAAAAAATTGTCATTTTCTGAAACGGTTTTTGCATATATATGTTGCTACCATTAGCATGTCTATACTAACAAAAGTTGAAGCTAATGACAATTGTAGTTTTTGCGGTTTTAGATAAAATTTATTACTTTAAGAATTATTACTTTTCTTATATACACCTAAATGTTGATAATGCGATACATACATACAATCGAAACAAATAGTTTGTCTGTAATACAGAAAAACAGAAAAAATTTTGTTCTTGTATACAAACGAATGACAACAACTGAACTAATATGTTGTTTGACAACTAAAACACTGCAACTTTTTCTCTGTAAACAATTTCTATAAATTTGTAGCTATAGAATTTTTACATTTTCAGAGTTGGGCCATAAAACTCTAAAAATTAATTGAAAATTAACTTAACGATGTTTATTTGTTTTTACGCCGTAATGACGACTATTTTTGTAAATTGACTGACCCTAAATGGCAAATCACAAAATTAAAGTGTGTCCAAGATAAGTGGTTATTAATTTATTATAATATCCAATGTTTACATCAGCAATAATGAAAAATGATAAATTTATTAATTTTATACATATAACCAATATAAGTAAAGTTTAGTAAGTAAATTATACAAAATTATGGCTCTCAAACTTATTAAACAAACAACATAATAAATTTATCGGCATTTAAATATCGATACTAAAGATGAAATTTGTGTTTCCTAGTACCATACATCCTCAATCTCGAAACAGAACTTGTAAATATCGTAATCGTTAAGAGATTTCAGAGGGGCGTCTTCAGAAATTTGCAATGTTGATCTTAATATTAAAATTTAGTAAAAAATTTTGAAATCAAACGAAATCAAATATTTTTATGTATTTTTCCTTTTTTTAATGTGATCGAGAATGTTGAACTCACTATTTGGCTCCCTTTTCACCGTGAAAAATATTTTTTCTAGGATGTGAGGAAATCACCCCTCTTCAAAAAAATTTGTTCAGTATAATTTAAAATTTTTGTGGTTAAGTCATTTTAAATAGTATCAATATCATTAGAAGCACGTGGTCAATCTCTAATTATTGATTAATCCAAAAAACTGCGAACAATTTTGGCGTTTGAAAGGTGGATCCTTCCTCTACAAATTCCATACCAACCTTGCTCTGTTAATTAATATCCATTACGACTTCACACGGCTATATCTAAAATTTAACTCATAGACTCGAATCACAATTTTAGGGTATAAAACGTGGATCCTTCCTCTACAAATTCCATACCAACCTTGCTCTGTTAATTAATATCTACTACGACTTCACACGACTATATCTAAAATTTGACTCATAGACTCGAATCGCAATTTTGGCGTTTGAATTGTAGATCCTTCCTCTACAAATTCCATACCAACCTTGCTCTGTTAATTAATATCTACTACGACTTTACACGACTATATCTAAAATTTGACTCATAGACTCGATTCACAATTTTAGCGTATGAAAGGTGGATCCTTCCTCTACAAATTCCATACCAACCTTGCTCTGTTAATTAATATCTACTATGACTTCACACGGCTATATCTAAAATTTGACTCATAGATTCGACTCACATTTTTGGCGAATGAAAGGTGGATCCTTCTTCTACAAATTCCATATCAACCTTGCTCTGTTAATTAATATCTACTACGACTTCACACGACTATATCTAAAATTTGACTCATAGACTCGATTCACAATTTTGGCGTATGAAAGGTGGATCCTTCCTCTACAAATTCCATAACAACCTTGCTCTGTTAATTAATATCTACTACGACTTCACACGGCTATAACTAAAATTTGACTCATAGACTCGAATCACAATTTTGGCGTATGAAAGGTGAAACCTTCCTCTACAAATTCTATACCAGCCTTGCTCTGTTAATTAATATCTACTACGACTTCACACGGCTATAATTAAAATTTGACTCATAGACTCGATTCATAATTTTGGCGAATGAAAGGTGGATCCTTCCTCTACAAATCCCATACCAGCCTTGCTCTGTTAATTAATATCTACTACGACTTCACACGGCTATATCTAAAAATTGACTCATAGACTCGATTCATAATTTTGGCGAATGAAAGGTGGATCCTTCCTCTACAAATTCCATACCAGCCTTGCTCTGTTAATTAATATCTACTACGACTTCACACGGCTATAACTAAAATTTGACTCATAGACTCGAATCACAATTTTGGCGTATGAAAGGTGAAACCTTCCTCTACAAATTCTATACCAGCCTTGCTCTGTTAATTAATATCTACTACGACTTCACACGGCTATAACTAAAACTTGACTCATAGACTCGAATCACAATTTTGGCGAATGAAAGTTGGATCCTTCCTCTACAAATTCCATACCAGCCTTGCTCTGTTAATTAATATCTACTACGACTTCACATAGCTATAACTAAAATTTGACTCATAGACTCGAATCACAATTTTGGCGTATGAAAGGTGAAACCTTCCTCTACAAATTCTATACCAGCCTTGCTCTGTTAATTAATATCTACTACGACTTCACACGGCTATAACTAAAACTTGACTCATAGACTCGATTCATAATTTTGGCGAATGAAAGGTGGATCCTTCCTCTACAAATCCCATACCAACCTTGCTCTGTTAATTAATATCTACTACGACTTCACACGGCTATATCTAAAAATTGATACATAGACTCGATTCATAATTTTGGCGAATGAAAGGTGGATCCTTCCTCTACAAATTATATACCAACCTTGCTCTGTTAATTAATATCTACTACGACTTCACACAGCTATAACTAAAATTTGACTCATAGACTCGAATCACAATTTTGGCGTATGAAAGGTGAAACCTTCCTCTACAAATTCTATACCAGCCTTGCTCTGTTAATTAATATCTACTACGACTTCACACGGCTATAACTAAAACTTGACTCATAGACTCGATTCATAATTTTGGCGAATGAAAGGTGGATCCTTCCTCTACAAATCCCATACCAGCCTTGCTCTGTTAATTAATATCTACTACGACTTCACACGGCTATATCTAAAAATTGACTCATAGACTCGATTCATAATTTTGGCGAATGAAAGGTGGATCCTTCCTCTACAAATTCCATACCAGCCTTGCTCTGTTAATTAATATCTACTACGACTTCACACGGCTATAACTAAAATTTGACTCATAGACTCGAATCACAATTTTGGCGTATGAAAGGTGAAACCTTCCTCTACAAATTCTATACCAGCCTTGCTCTGTTAATTAATATCTACTACGACTTCACACGGCTATAACTAAAACTTGACTCATAGACTCGAATCACAATTTTGGCGAATGAAAGTTGGATCCTTCCTCTACAAATTCCATACCAGCCTTGCTCTGTTAATTAATATCTACTACGACTTCACACGGCTATATCTAAAAATTGACTCATAGACTCGATTCATAATTTTGGCGAATGAAAGGTGGATCCTTCCTCTACAAATTCCATACCAGCCTTGCTCTGTTAATTAATATCTACTACGACTTCACACGGCTATAACTAAAATTTGACTCATAGACTCGAATCACAATTTTGGCGAATGAAAGGTGGATCCTTCCTCTACAAATTCCATACCAGCCTTGCTCTGTTAATTAATATCTACTACGACTTCACACGGCTATAACTAAAATTTGACTCATAGACTCGAATCACAATTTTGGCGTATGAAAGTTGGATCCTTCCTCTACAAATTCCATACCAGCCTTGCTCTGTTAATTAATATCTACTACGACTTCACACAGCTATAACTAAAATTTGACTCATAGACTCGAATCACAATTTTGGCGTATGAAAGGTGAAACCTTCCTCTACAAATTCTATACCAGCCTTGCTCTGTTAATTAATATCTACTACGACTTCACACGGCTATATCTAAAAATTGACTCATAGACTCGATTCATAATTTTGGCGAATGAAAGGTGGATCCTTCCTCTACAAATTATATACCAACCTTGCTCTGTTAATTAATATCTACTACGACTTCATACAGCTATAACTAAAATTTGACTCATAGACTCAAATCACAATTTTGGCGAATGAAAGGTGGATCCTTCCTCTACAAATTCCATACCAGCCTTGCTCTGTTAATTAATATCTACTACGACTTCACACAGCTATAACTAAAATTTGACTCATAGACTCGAATCACAATTTTGGCGAATGAAAGGTGGATCCTTCCTCTACAAATTCCATACCAGCCTTGCTCTGTTAATTAATATCTACTACGACTTCACACAGCTATAACTAAAATTTGACTCATAGACCCGAATCACAATTTTGGCGTATGAAAGGTGAAACCTTCCTCTACAAATTCTTTACCAGCCTTGCTCTGTTAATTAATATCTACTACGACTTCACACGGCTATAACTAAAATTTGACTCATAGACTCGATTCATAATTTTGGCGAATGAAAGGTGGATCCTTCCTCTACAAATCCCATACCAACCTTGCTCTGTTAATTAATATCTACTACGACTTCACACGGCTATATCTAAAAATTGACTCATAGACTCGATTCATAATTTTGGCGAATGAAAGGTGGATCCTTCCTCTACAAATTATATACCAACCTTGCTCTGTTAATTAATATCTACTACGACTTCATACAGCTATAACTAAAATTTGACTCATAGACTCGAATCACAATTTTGGCGAATGAAAGGTGGATCCTTCCTCTACAAATTCCATACCAGCCTTGCTCTGTTAATTAATATCTACTACGACTTCACACGGCTATAACTAAAATTTGACTCATAGACTCGAATCACAATTTTGGCGTATGAAAGTTGGATCCTTCCTCTACAAATTCCATACCAGCCTTGCTCTGTTAATTAATATCTACTACGACTTCACACAGCTATAACTAAAATTTGACTCATAGACTCGAATCACAATTTTGGCGTATGAAAGGTGAAACCTTCCTCTACAAATTCTATACCAGCCTTGCTCTGTTAATTAATATCTACTACGACTTCACACGGCTATAACTAAAATTTGACTCATAGACTCGATTCATAATTTTGGCGAATGAAAGGTGGATCCTTCCTCTACAAATCCTATACCAACCTTGCTCTGTTAATTAATATCTACTACGACTTCATACAGCTATAACTAAAATTTGACTCATAGACTCGAATCACAATTTTGGCGAATGAAAAGTGAATCCTTCCTCTACAAATTCCATACCAGCCTTGCTCTGTTAATTAATATCTACTACGACTTCACACGGCTTTATCTAAATTTAACTATTTTATTTCAGAGATTTATTGTTTTTCTAATATTAAATTTTTGAATTAATTTTTTTGTATATTTTATTAATTTTGGTTATATCGATGTAAATTATTTTAGTGTAATCTTTTTCGAGGTGATATAAAAAATTGTCGCGAAATGTTATATAGTACATATAATTTTAATTGAAAATTTCGTGATATTAATTTAATATTACAAAACTATAAATAATTTACTATTATAGCTAATCTCGCGATATATTAGTTTTATATGCAGCAATATTAATTATATTTACTTGACTATCACGATAGTGTTAAAATATTCTGTAGATATATAATAGTCTTGCCATATTTAACTATAATAGTTTTTCGGGATAATTTTTCGCGCTAACTTCCCAGAGGTCCCAAATTCTGTCCCCAAATTCTGTCCCCAAATTCTGTCCCCAAATTCTGTACCCAAATTCTGTCCCCAAATTCTGTCCCCAAATTCTGTCCCCAAATTCTGTCCCCAAATTGTGTACCCAAATTGTGTCCCCAAATTGTGTCCCCAAAATGTGTCCCCAAATTTTGTAACCAAATTTTGTCCCCAAATTCTGTCCCCAAATTCTGTCCCCAAATTCTGTCCACAAATTCTGTCCCCAAATTGTGTCCCCAAATTCTGTCTCCACATTGTGTCCCCAAATTCTGTCCCCAAATTCTGTCCCCAAATTCTGTCCCCAAATTTTGGCCCCAAATTCTGTCCCCAAATTCTGTCCCCAAATTCTGTCCCCAAACTCTGTCCCCAAATTCTGTCCCCAAATTCTGTCCCCAAATTGTGTCCCCAAATTGTGTCCCCAAATTGTGTCCCCAAATTTTGTCCCCTAATTCTGTCCCCAAATTCTGTCCCCAAATTCAGTCTCCAAATTCTGTCCCCAAAATCTGTCCCCAAATTCTGTCCCCACATTCTGTCCCAAAATTCTGTCCCAAAATTCTGTCCCCTAATATTGTCCCCAAATTCTGTCCCCAAATTTTGTCCCCAAATTCTGTCCCCAAATTGTGTCCCCAAATTCTGTCCCCAAATTTTGTCCCCAAATTCTGTCCCCAAATTCTGTCACCAAATTCTGTCCCCAAATTCTGTCCCCAAATTCTGTCCCCAAATTCTGTCCCCAAATTCTGTCCCCACATTCTGTCCCAAAATTCTGTCCCCAAATTTTGTCCTAAATTGTGTCCCCAAATTCTGTCCCCACATTCTGTCCCAAAATTCTGTCCCCAAATTTTGTCCCCAAATTCTGTCCCCAAATTCTGTCCCCAAATTCTGTCCCCACATTCTGTCCCCAAATTCTGTCCCCAAATTCTGTCAACAAATTCTGTCCCCAAATTCTGTCCCAAAATTCTGTCCCCAAATTCTGTCCCAAAATTCTGTACCCTAATTGTGTCCCCAAATTGTGTCCTCAAATTTTGTCCCCAAATTCTGTCCCCAAATTCTGTCCCCAAATTCTGTCCCCTAATTCTGTCTCCAAATTCTGTCCCCAAATTCTGTCACCAAATTCTGTCCACAAATTCTGTCCCAAAATGCTGTCCCCAAATTCTGTCCCCAAATTTTGTCCCCAAATTCTGTCCCCAAATTCTGTCCCCAAATTCTGTCCCCAAATTCTGTCCCCAAATTCTGTCCCCAAATTCTGTCCTCAAATTCTGTCCCCAAATTCTGTCCCCAAATTCTGTCCCCAAATTGTGTCCCCAAATTGTGTCCCCAAATTGTGTCCCCAAATTGTGTCCTCAAATTCTGTCCCCAAATTCTGTCCCCAAATTCTGTCTCCAAATTCTATCCCCAAAATCTGTCCCCAAATTCTGTCCCCACATTCTGTCCCAAAATTCTGTTCCCTAATTGTGTCCCCACATTGTGTCCTCAAATTTTGTCCCCAAATTCTGTCCCCAAATTCTGTCCCCAAATTCTGTCCCCAAATTCTGTCCCCTAATTCTGTCTCCAAATTCTGTCCCCAAGTTCTGTCACCAAATTCTGTCCCCAAATTCTGTCCCCAAATTCTGTCCCCAAATTCTGTCCCCAAATTCTGTCCACAAATTCTGTCCCCAAATTGTGTCCCCAAATTCTGTCCCCAAATTTTGTACCCAAATTCTGTCCCCAAATTCTGTCCCCACATTCTGTCCCCAAATAGTGTCCCCAAATTCTGTCCCCAAATTGTGTCCCCAAATTCTGTCCCCAAATTTTGTCCCTAAATTCTGTCCCCAAATTCTGTCCCCTAATTCTGTCTCCAAATTCTGTCCCCAAATTCTGTCCCCAAATTCTGTCCCCAAATTCTGTCCCCAAATTCTGTCCCCAAATTGTGTCCCCAAATTGTGTCCCCAAATTCTGTCCCCAAATTTTGTCCCCAAATTCTGTCCCCAAATTCTGTCCCCACATTCTGTCCCCAAATTCTGTCCCCAAATTCTGTCCCCAAATTCTGTCCCCAAATTCTGTCCCCAAATTGTGTCCCTAAATTGTATCCCCAAATTGTGTCCCCAAATTCTGTCCCCAAATTCTGTCCCCAAATTCTGTCCCCAAATTCTGTCCCCAAATTCTGTCCCCACATTCTGTCCCAAAATTCTGTCCCTAAATTCTGTCCCCAAAGTCTGTCCCCAAATTCTGTCCCCAAATTCTGTCCCCAAATTCTGTCCCCAAATTCTGTCCCCAAATTGTGTCCCCAAATTCTGTCCCCACATTCTGTCCCAAAATTCTGTCCCCAAATTTGTCCCCAAATTGTGTCCCCACATTCTGTCCCCACATTCTGTCCCAAAATTCTGTCCCCAAACTTTGTCCCCAAATTCTGTCTACAAATTCTGTCCCCAAATTCTGTCCCCAAATTCTGTCCTCAAATTCTGTCCCCACATACTTTCCTCACATTCTGTCCCAAAATTCTGTCCCCAAATTTTGTCCCCAAATTGTGTCCCCAAATTCTGTCCCCAAATTCTGTCCCCAAATTCTGTCCCAAAATTCTATCCCCAAATTCTGTCCCCAAATTCTGTCGCCACATTCTGTCCCCAAATTGTGTCCCCAAATTCTGTCCCCAAATTCTGTTCCCAAATTGTGTCCCCAAATTCTGTCACCAAATTGTGTCCCCAAATTCTGTCCCCAAATTCTGTCCCCAAATTCTGTCCCCAAATTCTGTCCCTAAATTCTGTCCCCAAATTCTGTCCCCAAATTCTGTCCCCAAATTGTGTCCCCAAATTCTGTCCCCAAATTCTGTCCCAAATTCTGTCCCGAAATTCTTTCCCCAAATTCTGTCCTCAAATTCTATCCCCACATAGTGTCCCAAAATTCTGTCCCCAAATTTTGTCCCCAAATTCTGTCCCCAAATTCTGTCCCCAAATTCTGTCCCCAAATTCTGTCCACAAATTCTGTCCCAAAATTGTGTCCCCAAATTGTGTCCCCAAAATGTGTCCCCAAATTCTGTCCCCAAATTCTGTCCCCAAATTCTGTCCCCAAATTCTGTCCCCAAATTCTGTCCCCAAATTCTGTATCCAAATTGTGTCCCCAAATTGTGTCCCCAAATTGTGTCCCCAAATTGTGTCCCCAAATTGTGTCCCCAAATTGTGTCTCCAAATTCTGTCCCCAAATTCTGTCCCCAAATTCTGTCCCCAAATTCTGTCCCCAAATTCTGTCCCCAAATTGTGTCCCCAAATTGTGTCCCCAAATTGTGTCCCCAAATTGTGTCCCCAAATTGTGTCCCCAAATTGTGTCTCCAAATTCTGTCCCCAAATTCTGTCCCCAAATTCTGTCCCCAAATTCTGTCCCCACATTCTGTCCCCAAATTCTGTCTCCAAATTGTGTCCCCAAATTCTGTCCCCACATTCTGTCCCCAAATTCTGTCCCCAAATTGTGTCCCCAAATTCTGTCCCCAAATTCTGTCCCCAAATTGTGTCCCCAAATTGTGTCCCCAAATTCTGTCCCCAAATTCTGTCCCCAAATTATGTCCCCAAATTCTGTCCCCAAATTCTGTCCCCAAATTCTGTCCCCAAATTCTGTCCCCAAATTGTGTCCCCAAATTCTGTCCCCAAATTCTGTCCCCAATTTCTGTCCCCAAATTCTGTCCCCAAATTCTGTCCCCAAATTCTGTCCCCAAATTCTGTCCCCAAATTGTGTCCCCAAATTGTGTCCCCAAATTGTGTCCCCAAATTGTGTCCCCAAATTTTGTCCCCAAATTGTGTCCCCAAATTCTGTCCCCAAATTGTGTCCCCAAATTCTGTCCCCAAATTTTGTCCCCAAATTCTGTCCCCAAATTCTGTCCCCAAATTCTGTCCCCAAATTCTGTCCCCAAATTCTGTCCCCAAATTCTGTCCCCAAATTCTGTCCCCAAATTCTGTCCCCAAATTCTGTCTCAAAATTGTGTCCCCAAATTCTGTCCCCAAATTTTGTCCCCAAATTCTGTCCCCAAATTCTGTCTCCAAATTCTATCCCCAAAATCTGTCCCCAAATTCTGTCCCCACATTCTGTCCCAAAATTCTGTTCCCTAATTGTGTCCCCAAATTGTGTCCTCAAATTTTGTCCCCAAATTCTGTCCCCATTCTGTCCCCAAATTCTGTCCCCTAATTCTGTCTCCAAATTCTGTCCCCAAATTCTGTCACCAAATTCTGTCCCCAAATTCTGTCCCCAAATTCTGTCCCCAAATTCTGTCCCCAAATTCTGTCCCCAAATTGTGTCCCCAAATTCTGTCCCCAAATTTTGTCCCCAAATTCTGTCCCCAAATTCTGTCCCCACATTCTGTCCCCAAATTGTGTTCCCAAATTCTGTCCCCAAATTCTGTCCCCAAATTGTGTCCCCAAATTCTGTCCCCAAATTCTGTCCCCAAATTCTGTCCCCAAATTCTGTCTCCAAATTCTGTCCCCAAATTCTGTCCCCAAATTCTGTCCCCAAATTCTGTCCCCAAATTCTGTCCCCAAATTCTGTCCCCAAATTGTGTCCCCAAATTCTGTCCCCAAATTTTGTCCCCAAATTCTGTCCCCAAATTCTGTCCCCACATTCTGTCCCCAAATTGTGTCCCCAAATTGTGTCCCCAAATTCTGTCCCCAAATTGTGTCCCTAAATTGTATCCCTAAATTGTGTCCCCAAATTCTGTCCCCAAATTCTGTCCCCAAATTCTGTCCCCAAATTCTGTCCCCAAATTCTGTCCCCAAATTCTGTCCCCACATTCTGTACCAAAATTCTGTCCCCAAATTCTGTCCCCAAATTCTGTCCCCAAATTCTGTCCCCAAATTCTGTCCCCAAATTCTGTCCCCAAATTCTGTCCCCACATTCTGTCCCAAAATTCTGTCCCCAAATTTGTCCCCAAATTGTGTCCCCAAATTCTGTCCCCACATTCTGTCCCAAAATTCTGTCCCCAAACTTAGTCCCCAAATTCTGTCCCCAAATTCTGTCCCCAAATTCTGTCCCCAAATTGTGTCCCCAAATTCTGTCCCCAAATTCTGTCCCCAAATTCTGTCCCCACATACTTTCCTCACATTCTGTCCCAAAATTCTGTCCCCAAATTTTGTCCCCAAATTCTGTCCCCAAATTCTGTCCCCAAATTCTGTCCCCAAATTCTGTCCCCAAATTGTGTCCACAAATTGTGTCCCCAAATTCTGTCCCCAAATTCTGTCCCCAAATTCTGTCCCAAAATTCTATCCCCAAATTCTGTCCCCAAATTCTGTCCCCACATTCTGTCCCCAAATTCTGTCCCCAAATTCTGTCCCCAAATTCTGTCCCCAAATTCTGTCCCAAAATTCTGTCACCAAATTGTGTCCTCAAATTCTGTCCCCAAATTCTGTCCCCAAATTCTGTCCCCAAATTCTGTCCCTAAATTCTGTCCCCAAATTCTGTCCCCAAATTCTGTCCCCAAATTGTGTCCCCAAATTCTGTCCCCAAATTCTGTCCCCAAATTCTGTCCCCAAATTCTGTCCCCAAATTCTGTCCTCAAATTCTATCCCCACATTTTGTCCCAAAATTCTGTCCCCAAATTTTGTCCCCAAATTCTGTCCCCAAATTCTGTCCCCAAATTCTGTCCCCAAATTCTGTCCACAAATTCTGTCCCAAAATTGTGTCCCCAAATTGTGTCCCCAAATTGTGTCCCAAAATTCTGCCCCAAATTCTGTCCCCAAATTGTGTCCCCAAATTCTGTCCCCAAATTCTGTCCCCAAATTCTGTCCCCAAATTGTGTCCCCAAATTGTGTCCCCAAATTGTGTCCCCAAATTGTGTCCCCAAATTGTGTCTCCAAATTCTGTCCCCAAATTCTGTCCCCAAATTCTGTCCCCAAATTCTGTCCCCAAATTCTGTCTCCAAATTCTGTCCCCAAATTGTGTCCCCAAATTCTGCCCAAAAATTGTGTCCCCAAATTCTGTCCCCAAATTTTGTCCCCAAATTCTGTCCCCAAATTCTGTCCCCAAATTCTGTCCCCAAATTCTGTCCCCAAATTCTGTCCCCAAATTGTGTCCCCAAATTGTGTCCCCAAATTGTGTCCCCAAATTGTGTCCCCAAATTGTGTCTCCAAATTCTGTCCCCAAATTTTGTCCCCAAATTGTGTCCCCAAATTCTGTCCCCAAATTCTGTCCCCAAATTGTGTCCCCAAATTGTGTCCCCAAATTGTGTCCCCAAATTGTGTCCCCAAATTGTGTCTCCAAATTCTGTCCCCAAATTTTGTCCCCAAATTCTGTCCCCAAATTCTGTCCCCAAATTCTGTTTACAAATTCTGTCCCCAAATTGTGTCCCCAAATTGTGTCCCCAAATTCTGCCCAAAAATTGTGTCCCCAAATTCTGTCCCCAAATTTTGTCCCCAAATTCTGTCCCCAAATTCTGTCCCCAAATTCTGTCCCCAAATTCTGTCCCCAAGTTCTGTCCCAAAATTGTGTCCCCAAATTCTGTCCACAAATTTTGTCCCCAAATTCTGTCCCCAAATTCTGTCCCCAAATTCTGTCTCCAAATTCTATCCGCAAAATCTGTCCCAAAATTCTGTCCCCAAATTCTGTCCCCAAATTCTGTCCCAAAATTGTGTCCCCAAATTCTGTCCACAAATTTTGTCCCCAAATTCTGTCCCCAAATTCTGTCCCCAAATTCTGTCCCCAAATTCTGTCCCCAAATTCTGTCCCCAAATTCTTTTCCCAAATTCTGTCTCCTAATTCTGTCTCCAAATTCTGTCCCCAAATTCTGTCCCCAAATTCTGTCCCCAAATTCTGTCCCCAAATTCTGTCCCAAAATTCTGTCCCCAAATTCTGTCCCCAAATTGTGTCCCCAAATTGTGTCCCCAAATTCTGTCCCCAAATTTTGTCCCCAAATTCTGTCCCCAAATTCTGTCCCCACATTCTGTCCCCAAATTGTGTCCCCAAATTGTGTCCCCAAATTCTGTCCCAAAATTGTGTCCCCAAATTCTGTCCCCAAATTCTGTCCCCAAATTCTGTCCCCTAATTCTGTCTCCAAATTCTGTCGCCAAATTCTGTCCCCAATTTCTGTCCCCAAATTCTGTCCCCAAATTCTGTCCAAAATTCTGTCCCCAAATTGTGTCCCCAAATTGTGTCCCCAAATTCTGTCCCTAAATTTTGTCCCCAAATTCTGTCCCCAAATTCTGTCCCCACATTCTGTCCCAAAATTGTGTCCCCAAATTCTGTCCCCAAACTGTGTCCCTAAATTGTATCCCCAAATTGTGTCCCCAAATTCTGTCCCCAAATTCTGTCCCCAAATTCTGTCCCCAAATTCTGTCCCCAAATTCTGTCCCCAAATTCTGTCCCCACATTCTGTCCCAAAATTCTGTAGCCAAATTTTGTTCCCAAATTCTGTCCCCAAATTCTGTCCAAAAATTCTGTCCCCAAATTCTGTCCCTAAATTCTGTCCCAAAATTGTGTCCCCAAATTCTGTCCCCAAATTCTGTCCCCAAATTCTGTCCCCAAATTCTGTCCCCAAATTCTGTTCCCACATTCTGTCCCAAAATTCTGTCCCCAAATTTTGTCCCCAAATTCTGTCCCCAAATTCTGTCCCCAAATTCTGTCCCCAAATTCTGTCCCCAAATTCTGTCCCCACATTCTGTCCCAAAATTCTATCCCCAAATTTGTCCCCAAATTGCGTGTCCAAATTCTGTCCCCACATTCTGTCCCAAAATTCTGTCCCCAAACTTTGTCCCCAAATTCTGTCCCCAAATTCTGTACCCAAATTCTGTCCCCAAATTGTGTCCCCAAATTCTGTCCCCAAATTCTGTCCCCAAATTCTGTCCCCAAATTCTGTCCTCACATTCTGTCCCAAAATTGTGTCCCCAAATTTTGTCCCCAAATTGTGTCCCCAAAGTGTGTCCCCAAATTCTGTCCCCAAATTCTGTCCCCAAATTCTGTCCCCGAATTCTGTCCCCAAATTCTGTCCCCAAATTGTGTCCCCAAATTGTGTCCCCAAATTCTGTCCCTAAATTCTGTCCCCAAATTCTGTCCCCAAATTCTGTCCCCAAATTCTGTCCCCAAATTCTGTCCCCAAATTCTGTCCCCAAATTCTGTCCCCGAATTCTGTCCTAAAATTCTGTCCCCAAATTGTGTCCCCAAATTGTGTCCCCAAATTCTGTCCCTAAATTCTGTCCCCAAATTCTGTCCCCAAATTCTGTCCCCAAATTGTGTCCCCAAATTCTATCCCCAAATTCTGTCCCTAAATTGTATCCCCAAATTGTGTCCCCAAATTCTGTCCCCAAATTGTGTCCCCAAATTGTGTCCCCAAATTCTGTCCCCAAATTCTGTGCCCAAATTCTGTCCCCACATTCTGTCCCAAAATTCTGTCCCCAAATTTTGTTCCCAAATTGTGTCCCCAAATTGTGTCCCCAAATTCTGTCCAAAAATTCTGTCCCCAAATTCTGTCCCTAATTTCTGTCCCTAAATTGTGTCCCCAAATTCTGTCCCCAAATTCTGTCCCCAAATTCTGTCCCCAAATTGTGTCCCCAAATTCTGTCCCCACATTCTGTCCCAAAATTCTGTCCCCAAATTTTGTCCCCAAATTCTGTCCCCAAATTCTGTCCCCAAATTCTGTCCCCAAATTCTGTCCCCAAATTCTGTCCCCAAATTCTGTCCCCAAATTCTGTCCCCACATTCTGTCCCAAAATTCTGTCCCCAAATTTGTCCCCAAATTGTGTCCCCAAATTCTGTCCCCACATTCTGTCCCAAAATTCTGTCCCCAAATTGTGTCCCCAAATTCTGTCCCCACATTCTGTCCCCAAATTCTGTCCCCAAATTCTGTCCCCAAATTCTGTCCCCAAATTCTGTCCCCAAATTCTGTCCCCACATTCTGTCCTCACATTCTGTCCCAAAATTCTGTCCCCAAATTTTGTCCCCAAATTGTGTCCCCAAATTGTGTCCCCAAATTGTGTCCCCAAATTCTGTCCCTAAATTCTGTCCCCAAATTCTGTCCCCAAATTCTGTCCCCAAATTCTGTCCCCAAATTCTGTCCCCAAATTCTGTCCCCAAATTCTGTCCCCAAATTCTGTCCCCGAATTCTGTCCTAAAATTCTGTCCCCAAATTGTGTCCCCAAATTGTGTCCCCAAATTCTGTCCCTAAATTCTGTCCCCAAATTCTGTCCCCAAATTCTGTCCCCAAATTGTGTTCCCAAATTCTATCCCCAAATTCTGTCCCTAAATTGTATCCCCAAATTGTGTCCCCAAATTCTGTCCCCAAATTCTGTCCCCAAATTGTGTCCCCAAATTGTGTCCCCAAATTCTGTCCCCAAATTCTGTGCCCAAATTCTGTCCCCACATTCTGTCCCAAAATTCTGTCCCCAAATTTTGTTCCCAAATTGTGTCCCCAAATTCTGTCCCCAAATTCTGTCCAAAAATTCTGTCCCCAAATTCTGTCCCTAAATTCTGTCCCCAAATTGTGTCCCCAAATTCTGTCCCCAAATTCTGTCCCCAAATTCTGTCCCCAAATTGTGTCCCCAAATTCTGTCCCCACATTCTGTCCCAAAATTCTGTCCCCAAATTTTGTCCCCAAATTCTGTCCCCAAATTCTGTCCCCAAATTCTGTCTCCAAATTCTGTCCCCAAATTCTGTCCCCAAATTCTGTCCCCAAATTGTGTCCCCAAATTGTGTCCCCAAATTGTGTCCCCAAATTGTGTCCCCAAATTGTGTCCCCAAATTGTGTCTCCAAATTCTGTCCCCAAATTCTGTCCCCAAATTCTGTCCCCAAATTCTGTCCCCACATTCTGTCCCCAAATTCTGTCTCCAAATTGAGTCCCCAAATTCTGTCCCCACATTCTGTCCCCAAATTCTGTCCCCAAATTCTGTCCCCAAATTCTGTCCCCACATTCTGTCCCCAAATTCTGTCCCCAAATTCTGTCCCCAAATTCTGTCCCCAAATTGTGTCCCCAAATTCTGTCCCCGAATTGTGTCCCCAAATTCTGTCCCCAAATTATGTCCCCAAATTCTGTCCCCAAATTCTGTCCCCAAATTCTGTCCCCAAATTGTGTCCCCAAATTCTGTCCCCAAATTCTGTCCCCAAATTCTGTCTCCAAATTCTGTCCCCAAATTCTGTCCCCAAATTCTGTCCCCAAATTCTGTCCCCAAATTCTGTCCCCAAATTCTGTCCCCAAATTCTGTCCCCAAATTCTGTCCCCAAATTGTGTCCCCAAATTGTGTCCCCAAATTGTGTCTCCAAATTCTGTCCCCAAATTCTGTCACCAAATTCTGTCCCCAAATTCTGTCCCCAAATTCTGTCCCCAAATTCTGTCCCCAAATTCTGTCCTCAAATTCTGTCCCCAAATTCTGTCCCAAAATTCTGTCCCCAAATTCTGTCCCCAAATCTTGTCCCCAAATTCTGTCCCCAAATTCTGTCCCCAAATTCTGTCCCCAAATTCTGTCCCCAAATTCTGTCCCCAAATTCTGTCCCCACAGTCTGTCCCAAAATTCTGTCCCCAAATTTTGTCCCAAAATTGTGTCCCCAAATTCTGTCCCCACATTCTGTCCCAAAATTCTGTCCCCAAATTTTGTCCCCAAATTGTGTCCCCAAATTGTGTCCCTAAATTCTGTCCCCAAATTGTGTCCCCAAATTGTGTCTCCAAATTCTGTCCCCAAATTCTGTCCCCTAATTCTGTCCCCAAATTCTGTCCCCAAATTCTGTCACCAAATTGTGTCCCCAAATTCTGTCCCCAAATTCTGTCCCCAAATTCTGTCCCCAAATTCTGTCCCTAAATTCTGTCCCCAAATTCTGTCCCCAAATTCTGTCCCCAAATTCTGTCCCCAAATTCTGTCCCCAAATTCTGTCCCCAAAATCTGTCCCAAATTCTGTCCCCAAATTCTGTCCCCAAATTCTGTCCTCAAATTCTATCCCCACATACTGTCCCAAAATTCTGTCCCCAAATTTTGTCCCCAAATTCTGTCCCCAAATTCTGTCCCCAAATTCTGTCTCCAAATTCTGTCCACAAATTCTGTCCCAAAATTGTGTCCCCAAATTGTGTCCCCAAATTGTGTCCCCAAATTCTGCCCCAAATACTGTCCCCACATTCTGTCCCCACATTCTGTCCCCAAATTCTGTCCCCAAATTGTGTCCCCAAATTCTGTCCCCACATTCTGTCCCCAAATTCTGTCCCCAAATTCTGTCCCCAAATTCTGTCCCCAAATTCTGTCCCCAAATTCTGACCCCAAATTCTGTCCCCAAATTCTGTCCCCAAATTGTGTCCCCAAATTCTGTCCCCAAATTCTGTCCCCAAATTGTGTCCCCAAATTGTGTCCCCAAATTCTGTCCCCAAATTCTGTCCCCAAATTCTGTCCCCTAATTCTGTCTCCAAATTCTGTCCCCAAATTCTGTCACCAATTTCTGTCCCCAAATTCTGTCCCCAAATTCTGTCCCCAAATTCTGTTCCCAAATTCTGTCCCCAAATTCTGTCCCCAAATTCTGTCCCCAAATTCTGTCCCCAAATTTTGTCCCCAAATTCTGTCCCCACATTCTGTCCCCACATTCTGTCCCCAAATTGTGTCCCCAAATACTGTCCCCAAATTCTGTCCAAAAATTGTGTCCCTAAATTGTATCCCCAAATTGTGTCCCCAAATTCTGTCCCCATATTCTGTCCCCAAATTCTGTCCCCACATTCTGTCCCCAAATTGTGTCCCCAAATTCTGTCCCCAAATTCTGTCCCCAAATTGTGTCCCCAAATTCTGTCCCCAAATTCTGTCCCCAAATTCTGTCCCCAAATTCTGTCCACACATTCTGTCCCAAAATTCTGTCCCAAAATTTTGTACCCAAATTCTGTCCCCAAATTCTCTCCCCACATTCTGTCCCAAAATTCTGTCCCCAAATTTTGTCCCCAAATTCTGTCCCCAAATTCTGTCCCCAAATTCTGTCCCCACATTCTGTCCCCAAATTCTGTCCCCAAATTCTGTCCCCAAATTCTGTCCCCAAATTCTGTCCCCAAATTCTGTCCCCAAATTCTGTCCACATATTCTGTCACACATTCTGTCCCCAAATTCTGTCCCCAAATTTTATCCCCAAATTCTGTCCCCAAATTCTATCCCCAAATTCTGTCCCCAAATTCTGTCCCCAAATTCTGTCCCCAAATTCTGTCCCAAAATTCTGTCCCCAAATTGTGTCCCCAAATTCTGTCCCCAAATTCTGTCCCTAAATTCTGTCCCCAAATTTTGTCCCCAAATTCTGTCGCCAAATTCTGTCCTCAAATTCTGTCCCCAAATTCTGTCCCCAAATTGTGTCCCCAAATTCTGTCCCCAAATTCTGTCCCCAAATTCTGTCCCCAAATTGTGTCCCCAAATTGTGTCCCCAAATTGTGCCCCCAAATTGTGTCCCCAAATTCTGTCCCCAAATTCTGTCCCCAAATTCTGTCCCCAAATTCTGTCCCCAAATTCTGTCCCCAAATTCTGTCCCCAAATTCTGTCCCCAAATTCTGTCCCCAAATTCTGTCCCCAAATTGTGTCCCCAAATTGTGTCCCTAAATTGTGTCCCAAAATTCTGTCCCCAAATTTTGTCCCCAAATTTTGTCCCCTAATTCTGTCCCTAAATTCTGTCCCCAAATTCTGTCCACAAATTCTGTCCCCAAATTCTGTCCCCAAATTCTGTCCCCAAATTCTGTCCCCAAATTCTGTCCCCACATTCTGTCCCAAAATTCTGTCCCCAAATTTTGTCCCCAAATTGTGTCCCCAAATTCTGTCCCCACATTCTGTCCCAAAATTCTGTCCCCAAATTTTGTCCCCAAATTCTGTCATCAAATTCTGTCCCCAAATTCTGTCCCCAAATTCTGTCCCCAAATTCTGTCCCCAAATTGTGTCCCCAAATTGTGTCCCCAAATTCTGTCCCACATTCTGTCCCCACATTCTGTCCCAAAATTCTGTCCCCAAATTTTGTCCCCAAATTCTGTCCCCAAATTCTGTCCCCAAATTCTGTCCCCAAATTCCGTCCCCAAATTCTGTCCCAAATTCTGTCCCCAAATTCTGTACCCAAATTTTGTCCCCAAATTCAGTCCCCAAATTCTGTCCCCAAATTCTGTTCCCAAATTCTGTCCCCAAATTCTGTCCCCAAATTCTGTCCCCAAATTCTGTCCCCAAATTCTGTCCCCAAATTCTGTCCCCAAATTCTGTCCCCAAATTCTGTCCCCAAATTCTGTCCCCAAATTTTGTCCCCAAATTCTGTCCCCAAATTCTGTCCCAAAATTCTGTCTCCAAATTCTATCCCCAAAATCTGTCCCCAAATTCTGTCCCCAAATTCTGTCCCCAAATTTTGTCCCCAAATTCTGTCCCCAAATTCTGTCCCCAAATTCTGTCCCCAAATTCTGTCCCAAAATTCTGTCTCCAAATTCTGTCCCCAAATTCTGTCCCCAAATTCTGTCCCCAAATTCTGTCCCCAAATTCTGTCCCCAAATTCTGTCCTCAAATTGTGTCCCCAAATTATGTCCCCAAATTGTGTCCCCAAATTTTGTAACCAAATTTTGTCCCCAAATTCTGTCCCCAAATTCTGTCCCCAAATTCTGTCCACAAATTCTGTCCCCAAATTGTGTCCCCAAATTCTGTCTCCACATTGTGTCCCCAAATTCTGTCCCCAAATTCTGTCCCCAAATTCTGTCCCCAAATTCTGTCCCCAAATTTTGGCCCCAAATTCTGTCCCCAAATTCTGTCCCCAAATTCTGTCCCCAAACTCTGTCCCCAAATTCTGTCCCCAAATTCTGTCCCCAAATTGTGTCCCCAAATTCTGTCTCCAAATTTTGTCCCCAAATTCTGTCCCCAAATTCTGTCCCCAAATTCAGTCTCCAAATTCTGTCCCCAAAATCTGTCCCCAAATTCTGTCCCCACATTCTGTCCCAAAATTCTGTCCCCTAATAATGTCCCCAAATTCTGTCCCCAAATTTTGTCCCCAAATTCTGCCCCCAATTGTGTCCCCAAATTCTGTCCCCAAATTTTGTCCTCAAATTCTGTCCCCAAATTCTGTCTCCAAATTCTGTCCCCAAATTCTGTCCCCAAATTCTGTCCCCAAATTCTGTCCCCAAATTCTGTCCCCAAATTGTGTCCCCAAATTCTGTCCCTACATTCTGTCCCAAAATTCTGTCCCCAAATTTTGTCCCAAATTGTGTCCCCAAATTCTGTCCCCACATTCTGTCCCAAAATTCTGTCCCCAAATTTTGTCCCCAAATTCTGTCCCCAAATTCTGTCCCCAAATTCTGTCCCCACATTCTGTCCCCAAATTCTGTCCCCAAATTCTGTCCCCAAATTCTGTCCCCAAATTCTGTCCCCAAATTCTGTCCCCAAATTCTGTCCCCAAATTCTGTCCCCACATTCTGTCCCAAAATTCTGTCCCCAAATTTTGTCCCCAAATTCTGTCCCCAAATTCTGTCCCCAAATTGAGTCCCCAAATTCTGTCCCCAAATTCTGTCCCCAAATTCTGTCTCCAAATTCTGTCCCAAATTCTGTCCTCAAATTCTGTCCCCAAATTCTGTCCCCAAATTCTGTCCCAAAATTTTGTCCCCAAATTCTGTCCCCAAATTCTGTCCCCAAATTCTGTCCCCAAATTCTGTCCCCAAATTCTGTCCCCAAATTCTGTCCTCAAATTCTGTCCCCAAATTCTGTCCCCAAATTCTGTCCCCAAATTCTGTCCCCAAATTGTGTCCCCAAATTGTGTCCCCAAATTGGATCCCTAAATTGTGTCCCCAAATTCTGTCCCCAAATTCTGTCCCCAAATTCTGTCCCCAAATTCTGTCCCCAAATTCTGTCCCCAAATTCTGTCCCCAAATTCTGTCCCCAAATTCTGTCCCCAAATTCTGTCCCCAAATTGTGTCCCAAAATTCTGTCCCCAAATTTTTTCCCCAAATTCTGTCCCCAAATTCTGTCCCCAAATTCTGTCCCCAAATTCTTTCCACAAATTCTGTCCCCAAATTGTGTCCCCAAATTGTGTCCCCACATTGTGTCCCCAAATTCTGTCCCCAAATTCTGTCCCCAAATTGTGTCCCCAAATTCTATCCCCAAATTTTGTCCGAAATTCTGTCCCCAATTCTGTCCCCAAATTCTGTCCCCAAATTCTGTCCCCAAATTCTGTCCCCAAATTCTGTCCCCAAATTCTGTCCCCAAATTCTGTCCCAAAATTGTGTCCCCAAATTCTGTCCCCAAATTTTGTCCCCAAATTCTGTCCCCAAATTCTGTCCCCAAATTCTGTCTCCAAATTCTATCCCAAAAATCTGTCCCCAAATTCTGTCCCCACATTCTGTCCCAAAATTCTGTTCCCTAATTGTGTCCCCAAATTGTGTCCCCAAATTTTGTCCCCAAATTCTGTCCCCAAATTCTGTCCCCAAATTCTGTCCCCTAATTCTGTCTCCAAATTCTGTCCCCAAATTCTGTCACCAAATTCTGTCCCAAATTCTGTCCCCAAATTCTGTCCCCAAATTTTGTCCCCAAATTGTGTCCCCAAATTCTGTCCCCAAATTGTGTCCCCAAATTCTGTCCCCAAATTTTGTCCCCAAATTCTGTCCCCAAATTCTGTCCCCACATTCTGTCCCCAAATTCTGTCCCCAAATTGTGTCCCCAAATTCTGTCCCCAAATTGTGTCCCCAAATTCTGTCCCCAAATTCTGTCCCCAAATTCTGTCCCCTAATTCTGTCTCCAAATTCTGTCCCCACATTCTGTCACCAATTTCTGTCCCCAAATTCTGTCCCCAAATTCTGTCCCCAAATTCTGTCCCCAAATTCTGTCCCCAAATTCTGTCCCCAAATTTTGTTCCCAAATTGTGTCCCCAAATTCTGTCCCCAAATTCTGTCCAAAAATTCTGTCCCCAAATTCTGTCCCTAAATTCTGTCCCCAAATTCTGTCCCCAAATTCTGTCCCCAAATTCTGTCCCCAAATTCTGTCCCCAAATTCTGTCCCTAAATTCTGTCCCCAAATTCTGTCCCCACATTCTGTCCCAAAATTCTGTCCCCAAATTTTGTCCCCAAATTCTGTCCGCCAATTGTGTCCCCAATTTCTGTCCCCAAATTCTGTCCCCAAATTCTGTCCCCAAATTCTGTCCCCACATTCTGTTCCAAAATTCTGTCCCCAAATTTGTCCCCAAATTGTACCCCCCAAATTCTGTCCCCACATTCTGTCCCAAAATTCTGTCCCCAAACTTTGTCCCCAAATTCTGTCCCCAAATTCTGTCCCCAAATTCTGTCCCCACATTCTGTCCTCACATTCTGTCCCAAAATTCAGTCCTTTAAATTTTGTCCCCAAATTGTGTCCCCAAATTCTGTCCCCAAATTCTGTCCCCAAATTGTGTCCCCAAATTTTGTCCCCAAATTGTGTCCCCAAATTGTGTCCCCACATTCTGTCCCCAAATTCTGTCCCCAAATTCTGTCCCCAAATTCTGTCCCCAAATTCTGTCCCCACATTCTGTCCCCGAATTCTGTCCCCAAATTCTGTCCCCAAATTCTGTCCCCAAATTGTGCCTCCAAATTCTGTCCCTAAATTCTGTCCCCAAATTCTGTCCCCAAATTCTGTCCCCCAATTCTGTCCCCAAATTCTGTCCCCAAATTCTGTCCTCAAATTCTGTCCCCAAATTCTGTCCCCAAATTCTGTCCCCAAATTCTGTCCCCAAATTCTGTCCCTAAATTTTGTCCCCAAATTGTGTCCCCAAATTGTGTCCCCAAATTGTGTCCCCAAATTGTGTCCCCAAATTCTGTCCCCAAATTCTGTCCCAAATTCTGTCCCCAAATTCTGTTCCCAAATTCTGTCCTCAAATTCTATCCTCACATACTGTCCAAAAATTCTGTCCCCAAATTTTGTCCCATAATTCTGTCCCCACATTCTGTCCCCACATTCTGTCCCCAAATTCTGTCCCCAAATTCTGTCCCCAAATTCTGTCCCCACATTCTGTCCCCAAATTCTGTCCCCAAATTCTGTCCCCAAATTCTGTCCCCACATTCTGTCCCCAAATTCTGTCCCCAAATTGTGTCCCCAAATTGTGTCCCCAAATTGTGTCCCCAAATTCTGTCCCCAAATTCTGTCCCCAAATTCTGTCCCCTAATTATGTCAAAAATTCTGTCCCCAAATTCTGTCCCCAAACTCTGTCCCCAAATTCTGTCCGAAAATTGTGTCCCCAAATTCTGTCCCCAAATTCTGTCCCCAAATTCTGTCCCCAAATTCTGTCCCCAAATTCTGTCCCCAAATTCTGTCCCCAAATTCTGTCCCCAAATTGTGTCCCCAAATTGTATCCCCAAATTGTGTCCCCAAATTGTGTCCCCAAATTCTGTCCCCAAATTCTGTCCCCAAATTCTGTCTTCAAATTCTGTCCCCAAATTCTGTCCCCAAATTCTGTCCCCAAATTCTGTCCCCAAATTCTGTCCCCAAATTCTGTCCCCAAATTCTGTCCCCAAATTCTGTCCCAAAATTCTGTCCCCAAATTTTGTCCCCAAATTTTGTCCCCAAATTCTGTCCCCAAATTCTGTCCCCAAATTCTGTCCCCAAATTCTGTCCCAAATTCTGTCCCCAAATTCTGTCCCCACATTCTGTCCCAAAATTCTGTCCCCAAATTTTGTCCCCAAATTGTGTCCCCACATTCTGTCCCAAAATTCTGTCCCCAAATTTTGTCCCCAAATTCTGTCCCCAAATTCTGTCCCCAAATTCTGTCCCCAAATTGTGTCCCCAAATTCTGTCCCCAAATTCTATCCCCAAATTCTGTCCCCAAATTCTGTCCACAAATTCTGTCCCCAAATTGTGTCCCCAAATTGTGTCCCCACATTGTGTCCCCAAATTGTGTCCCCAAATTGTGTCCCCAAATTGTGTCCCCAAATTGTGTCCCCAAATTTTGTCCCCAAATTCTGTCCCCAAATTCTGTCCCCAAATTCTGTCCCCAAATTCTGTCCCCAAATTCTGTTCCCAAATTCTGTCCCCAAATTCTGTCCCCAAATTCTGTCCCCAAATTCTGTCCCCAAATTCTGTCCACAAAATTCTGTCCCCAAATTCTGTCCCCAAATTCTGTCCCCAAATTGTGTCCCCAAATTCTGTCCCCAAATTTTGTCCCCACATTCTGTCCCCAAATTGTGTCCTCAAATTTTGTCCCCAAATTCTGTCCCCAAATTCTGTCCCCAAATTGTGTCCCCTAATTCTGTCTCTAAATTCTGTCCCCAAATTCTGTCACCAAATTCTGTCCCCAAATTCTGTCCCCAAATTCTGTCCCCAAATTCTGTACCCAAATTTTGTCCCCAAATTCTGTCCCCAAATTCTGTCCACAAATTCTGTCCCCAAATTCTGTCCTCAAATTCTGTCCCCAAATTCTGTCCCCAAATTGTGTCCCCAAATTGTGTCCCCAAATTGTGTCCCCAAATTGTGTCCCCAAATTGTGTCCCCAAATTGTGTCCCCAAATTCTGTCCCAAAATTCTGTCCCCAAATTCTGTCTCCAAATTCTATCCCCAAAATCTGTCCCCAAATTCTGTCCCCACATTCTGTCCCAAAATTCTGTTCCCTAATTGTGTCCCCAAATTCTGTCCTCAAATTTTGTCCCCAAATTCTGTCCCCAAATTCTGTCCCCAAATTCTGTCCCCTAATTCTGTCTCCAAATTCTGTCCCCAAATTCTGTCACCAAATTCTGTCCCCAAATTCTGTCCCCAAATTCTGTCCCCAAATTCTGTCCCCAAATTCTGTCCCCAAATTGTGTCCCCAAATTCTGTCCCCAAATTTTGTCCCCAAATTCTGTCCCCAAATTCTGTCCCCACATTCTGTCCCCAAATAGTGTCCCCAAATTCTGTCCCCAAATTGTGTCCCCAAATTGTGTCCCCAAATTTTGTCCCCAAATTCTGTCCCCAAATTCTGTCCCCTAATTCTGTCTCCAAATTCTGTCCCCAAATTCTGTCCCCAAATTCTGTCCCCAAATTCTGTCCCCAAATTCTGTCCCCAAATTGTGTCCCCAAATTGTGTCCCCAAATTCTGTCCCCAAATTTTGTTCCCAAATTCTGTCCCCAAATTCTGTCCCCACATTCTGTCCCCAAATTCTGTCCCCAAATTCTGTCCCCAAATTCTGTCCCCAAATTCTGTCCCCAAATTCTGTCCCCAAATTCTGTCCCCAAATTCTGTCCACAAATTCTGTCCCAAAATTGTGTCCCCAAATTGTGTCCCCAAATTGTGTCCCCAAATTGTGCCCCAAATTCTGTCCCCAAATTCTGTCCCCAAATTCTGTCTCCAAATTCTGTCCCCAAATTCTGTCCCCAAATTCTGTCCCCAAATTCTGTCCCCAAATTCTGTCCCCAAATTGTGTCCCCAAATTGTGTCCCCAAATTGTGTCCCCAAATTGTGTCCCCAAATTGTGTCTCCAAATTCTGTCCCCAAATTCTGTCCCCAAATTCTGTCCCCAAATTCTGTCCCCACATTCTGTCCCAAAATTCTGTCTCCAAATTGTGTCCCCAAATTCTGTCCCCACATTCTGTCCCCAAATTCTGTCCCCAAATTCTGTCCCCAAATTCTGTCCCCACATTCTGTCCCCAAATTCTGTCCCCAAATTCTGTCCCCAAATTGTGTCCCCAAATTCTGTCCCCAAATTCTGTCCCCAAATTCTGTCCCCAAATTATGTCCCCAAATTCTGTCCCCAAATTCTGTCCCCACATTCTGTCCCCAAATTCTGTCCCTAAATTCTGTCCCCAAATTCTGTCCCCAAATTCTGTCCCCAAATTGTGTCCCCAAATTGTGTCCCCAAATTCTGTCCCCAAATTCTGTCCCAAATTCTGTCCCCAAATTCTGTCCCCAAATTCTGTCCTCAAATTCTATCCCCACATAGTATCCCAAAATTCTGTCCCCAAATTTTGTCCCCAAATTCTGTCCAAAAATTCTGTCCCCAAATTCTGTCCCCAAATTCTGTCCACAAATTCTGTCCCAAAATTGTGTCCCCAAATTGTGTCCCCAAATTGTGTCCCCAAATTGTGCCCCAAATTCTGTCCCCAAATTCTGTCCCCAAATTCTGTCTCCAAATTCTGTCCCCAAATTCTGTCCCCAAATTCTGTCCCCAAATTCTGTCCCCAAATTCTGTCCCCAAATTCTGTCCCCAAATTGTGTCCCCAAATTGTGTCCCCAAATTGTGTCCCCAAATTGTGTCTCCAAATTCTGTCCCCAAATTCTGTCCCCGAATTCTGTCTCCAAATTCTGTCCCCACATTCTGTCCCCAAATTCTGTCTCCAAATTGTGTCCCCAAATTCTGTCCCCACATTCTGTCCCCAAATTCTGTCCCCAAATTCTGTCCCCAAATTCTGTCCCCACATTCTGTCCCCAAATTCTGTCCCCAAATTCTGTCCCCAAATTGTGTCCCCAAATTCTGTCCCCAAATTCTGTCCCCAAATTCTGTCCCCAAATTATGTCCCCAAATTCTGTCCCCAAATTCTGTCCCCAAATTCTGTCCCCAAATTCTGTCCCCAAATTGTGTCCCCAAATTGTGTCCCCAAATTCTGTCCCCAAATTCTGTCCCCAAATTCTGTCCCCAAATTCTGTCCCCAAATTGTGTCCCCAAATTGTGTCCCCAAATTGTGTCCCCAAATTGTGTCCCCAAATTGTGTCCCCAAATTGTGTCCCCAAATTTTGTCCCTAAATTGTGTCCCCAAATTCTGTCCCCAAATTGTGTCCCCAAATTCTGTCCCCAAATTTTGTCCCCAAATTCTGTCCCCAAATTCTGTCCCCAAATTCTGTCCCCAAATTGTGTCCCCAAATTGTGTCCCCAAATTGTGTCCCCAAATTCTGTCCCCAAATTCTGTCCCCAAATTCTGTCTCCAAATTCTGTCCCCACATTCTGTCCCAAAATTCTGTCCCCAAATTCTGTCCCCAAATTCTGTCCCCAAATTCTGTCCCCAAATTCTGTCCCCAAATTCTGTCCCCACATTCTGTCCCAAAATTCTGTCCCCAAATTTGTCCCCAAATTGTGTCCCCAAATTCTGTCCCCACATTCTGTCCCAAAATTCTGTCCCCAAACTTTGTTCCCAAATTCTGTCCCCAAATTCTGTCCCCAAATTCTGTCCCCAAATTCTGTCCCCAAATTCTGTCCCCAAATTCTGTCCCCAAATTCTGTCCCCACATACTTTCCTCACATTCTGTCCCAAAATTCTGTCCCCAAATTTTGTCCCCAAATTGTGTCCCCAAATTCTGTCCCCAAATTCTGTCCCCAAATTCTGTCCCCAAATTCTGTCCCCAAATTGTGTCCACAAATTGTGTCCCCAAATTCTGTCCCCAAATTCTGTCCCCAAATTCTGTCCCAAAATTCTATCCCCAAATTCTGTCCCCAAATTCTGTCCCCACATTCTGTCCCCAAATTCTGTCCCCTAATTCTGTCCCCAAATTCTGTCCCCAAATTCTGTCCCAAAATTCTGTCACCAAATTGTGTCCCCAAATTCTGTCCCCAAATTCTGTCCCCAAATTCTGTCCCCAAATTCTGTCCCTAAATTCTGTCCCCAAATTCTGTCCCCAAATTCTGTCCCCAAATTCTGTCCCCAAATTCTGTCTCCAAATTCTGTCCCCAAATTCTGTCCCAAATTCTGTCCCCAAATTCTGTCCCCAAATTCTGTCCTCAAATTCTATCCCCACATACTGTCCCAAAATTCTGTCCCCAAATTTTGTCCCCAAATTCTGTCCCCAAATTCTGTCCCCAAATTCTGTCCCCAAATTCTGTCCACAAATTCTGTCCCAAAATTGTGTCCCCAAATTGTGTCCCCAAATTGTGTCCCCAAATTCTGCCCCAAATTCTGTCCCCAAATTGTGTCCCCTAATTGTGTCCCCAAATTCTGTCCCCAAATTTTGTCCCCAAATTGTGTCCCCAAATTGTGTCCCCAAATTGTGTCCCCAAATTGTGTCTCCAAATTCTGTCCCCAAATTCTGTCCCCAAATTCTGTCTCCAAATTCTGTCCCCAAATTCTGTCCCCAAATTCTGTCCCCAAATTGTGTTTCCAAATTGTGTCCCCAAATTGTGTCCCCAAATTGTGTCCCCAAATTGTGTCCCCAAATTGTGTCTCCAAATTCTGTCCCCAAATTCTGTCCCCAAATTCTGTCCCCAAATTGTGTTTCCAAATTGTGTCCCCAAATTGTGTCCCCAAATTGTGTCCCCAAATTGTGTCCCAAAATTCTGTCCCCAAATTTTGTCCCCAAATTCTGTCCAAAAATTCTGTCCCCAAATTCTGTCCCCAAATTCTGTCCACAAATTCTGTCCCAAAATTCTGTCCCCAAATTGTGTCCCCAAATTGTGTCCCCAAATTCTGCCCCAAATTCTGTCCCCAAATTCTGTCCCCAAATTCTGTCTCCAAATTCTGTCCCCAAATTCTGTCCCCAAATTCTGTCCCCAAATTCTGTCCCCAAATTCTGTCCCCAAATTCTGTCCCCAAATTGTGTCCCCAAATTGTGTCCCCAAATTGTGTCCCCAAATTGTGTCCCCAAATTGTGTCTCCAAATTCTGTCCCCAAATTCTGTCCCCAAATTGTGTCCCCAAATTCTGTCCCCACATTCTGTCCCCAAATTCTGTCTCCAAATTGTGTCCCCAAATTCTGTCCCCACATTCTGTCCCTAAATTCTGTCCCCAAATTCTGTCCCCAAATTCTGTCCCCACATTCTGTCCCCAAATTCTGTCCCCAAATTTTGTCCCCAAATTGTGTCCCCAAATTCTGTCCCCAAATTCTGTCCCCAAATTCTGTCCCCAAATTATGTCCCCAAATTGTGTCCCCAAATTCTGTCCCCAAATTCTGTCCCCAAATTCTGTCCCCAAATTCTGTCCCCAAATTCTGTCCCCAAATTCTGTCCCCAAATTCTGTCCCCAAATTCTGTCCCCAAATTCTGTCCCCAAATTGTGTCCCCAAATTGTGTCCCCAAATTGTGTCCCCAAATTGTGTCCCCAAATTTTGTCCCCAAATTGTGTCCCCAAATTCTGTCCCCAAATTGTGTCCCCAAATTCTGTCCCCACATTCTGTCCCAAAATTCTGTCCCCAAATTCTGTCCCCAAATTCTGTCCCCAAATTTTGTCCCCAAATTCTGTCCCCAAATTCTGTCCCCAAATTCTGTCCCCAAATTCTGTCCCCAAATTCTGTCCCCAAATTCTGTCCCCAAATTCTGTCCCCAAATTCTGTCCCCACATTCTGTCCCAAAATTCTGTCCCCAAATTCTGTCCCCAAATTCTGTCCCCAAATTCTGTCCCCAAATTCTGTCCCCAAATTCTGTCCCCACATTCTGTCCCAAAATTCTGTGCCCAAATTTGTCCCCAAATTGTGTCCCCAAATTCTGTCCCCACATTCTGTCCCAAAATTCTGTCCCCAAACTTTGTCCCCAAATTCTGTCCCCAAATTCTGTCCCCAAATTCTGTCCCCAAATTCTGTCCCCAAATTCTGTCCCCACATACTTTCCTCACATTCTGTCCCAAAATTCTGTCCCCAAATTTTGTCCCCAAATTGTGTCCCCAAATTCTGTCCCCAAATTCTGTCCCCAAATTCTGTCTTCAAATTCTGTCCCCAAATTGTGTCCACAAATTGTGTCCCCAAATTCTGTCCCCAAATTCTGTCCCCAAATTCTGTCCCAAAATTCTATCCCCAAATTCTGTCCCCAAATTCTGTCCCCACATTCTGTCCCCAAATTCTGTCCCCAAATTCTGTCCCCAAATTGTGTCCCCAAATTCTGTCCCCAAATTCTGTCCCCAAATTCTGTCCCCAAATTATGTCCCCAAATTCTGTCCCCAAATTCTGTCCCCAAATTCTGTCCCCAAATTCTGTCCCCAAATTGTGTCCCCAAATTCTGTCCCCAAATTCTGTCCCCAAATTCTGTCCCCAAATTCTGTCCCCACATTCTGTCCCAAAATTCTGTCCCCAAACTTTGTCCCCAAATTCTGTCCCCAAATTCTGTCCCCAAATTCTGTCCCCAAATTCTGTCCCCAAATTCTGTCCCCACATACTTTCCTCACATTCTGTCGTAAAATTCTGTCCCCAAATTGTGTCCCCAAATTCTGCCCCAAATTCTGTCCCCAAATTGTGTCCCCAAATTCTGTCCCCAAATTCTGTCCCCACATTCTGTCCCCAAATTCTGTCCCCAAATTCTGTCCCCAAATTGTGTCCCCAAATTCTGTCCCCAAATTCTGTCCCCAAATTCTGTCCCCAAATTATGTCCCCAAATTCTGTCCCCAAATTCTGTCCCCAAATTCTGTCCCCAAATTCTGTCCCCAAATTGTGTCCCCAAATTCTGTCCCCAAATTCTGTCCCCAAATTCTGTCTCCAAATTCTGTCCCCAAATTCTGTCCCCAAATTGTGTCCCCAAATTGTGTCCCCAAATTGTGTCCCCAAATTGTGTCCCCAAATTGTGTCCCCAAATTTTGTCCCCAAATTGTGTCCCCAAATTCTGTCCCCAAATTGTGTCCCCAAATTCTGTCCCCAAATTTTGTCCCCAAATTCTGTCCCCAAATTCTGTCCCCAAATTCTGTCCCCAAATTGTGTCCCCAAATTCTGTCCCCAAATTCTGTCCCCAAATTCTGTCCCCAAATTCTGTCCCCAAATTCTGTCCCCAAATTCTGTCCCCACATTCTGTCCCAAAATTCTGTCCCCAAATTCTGTCCCCAAATTCTGTCCCCAAATTCTGTCCCCAAATTCTGTCCCCAAATTCTGTCCCCACATTCTGTCCCAAAATTCTGTCCCCAAATTTGTCCCCAAATTGTGTCCCCAAATTCTGTCCCCACATTCTGTCCCAAAATTCTGTCCCCAAACTTTGTCCCCAAATTCTGTCCCCAAATTCTGTCCCCAAATTCTGTCCCCAAATTCTGTCCCCAAATTCTGTCCCCAAATTCTGTCCCCAAATTCTGTCCCCACATACTTTCCTCACATTCTGTCCCAAAATTCGGTCCCCAAATTTTGTCCCCAAATTGTGTCCCCAAATTCTGTCCCCAAATTCTGTCCCCAAATTCTGTCTTCAAATTCTGTCCCCAAATTGTGTCCACAAATTGTGTCCCCAAATTCTGTCCCCAAATTCTGTCCCCAAATTGTGTCCCCAAATTGTGTCCCCAAATTGTGTCTCCAAATTCTGTCCCCAAATTCTGTCACCAAATTCTGTCCCCAAATTCTGTCCCCAAATTCTGTCCCCAAATTCTGTCCCCAAATTCTGTCCTCAAATTCTGTCCCCAAATTCTGTCCCAAAATTCTGTCCCCAAATTCTGTCCCAAATTCTGTCCCTAAATTCTGTTCCCAAATTCTGTCCTCAAATTCTATCCCCACATACTGTCCAAAAATTCTGTCCCCAAATTTTGTCCCCAAATTCTGTCCCCAAATTCTGTCCCCAAATTCTGTCCCCAAATTCTGTCCCCACATTCTGTCCCAAAATTCTGTCCCCAAATTTGTCCCCAAATTGTGTCCCCAAATTCTGTCCCCACATTCTGTCCCAAAATTCTGTCCCCAAATTCTGTCCCCAAATTGTGTCCCCAAATTCTGTCCCCGAATTGTGTCCCCAAATTCTGTCCCCAAATTATGTCCCCAAATTCTGTCCCCAAATTCTGTCCCCAAATTCTGTCCCCAAATTCTGTCCCCAAATTGTGTCCCCAAATTCTGTCCCCAAATTCTGTCCCCAAATTCTGTCCCCACATTCTGTCCCAAAATTCTGTCCCCAAATTTTGTCCCCAAATTCTGTCCCCAAATTCTGTCCCCAAATTCTGTCCCCAAATTCTGTCCCCAAATTCTGTCCCCAAATTCTGTCCCCACATTCTGTCCCAAAATTCTGTCCCCAAATTTGTCCCCAAATTGTTTCCCCAAATTCTGTCCCCACATTCTGTCCCAAAATTCTGTCCCCAAACTTTGTTCCCAAATTCTGTCCACCAAATTCTGTCCCCAAATTCTGTCCCCAAATTGTGTCCCCAAATTCTGTCCCCAAATTCTGTCCCCAAATTCTGTCCCCACATTCTGTCCTCACATTCTGTCCCAAAATTCTGTCCCCAAATTTTGTCCCCATATTGTGTCCCCAAATTGTGTCCCCAAATTCTGTCCCCAAATTCTGTCCCCAAATTCTGTCCCCGAATTCTGTCCCCAAATTCTGTCCCCAAATTCTGTCACCAAATTGTGTCCCCAAATTCTGTCCCCAAATTCTGTCCCCAAATTCTGTCCCCAAATTCTGTCCCTAAATTCTGTCCCCAAATTCTGTCCCCAAATTCTGTCCCCAAATTCTGTCCCCAAATTCTGTCCCCAAATTCTGTCCCCAAATTCTGTCCCCAAAATCTGTCCCAAATTCGGTCCCCAAATTCTGTCCCCAAATTCTGTCCTCAAATTCTATCCCCACATACTGTCCCAAAATTCTGTCCCCAAATTTTGTCCTCAAATTCTGTCCCCAAATTCTGTCCCCAAATTCTGTCCCCAAATTCTGTCCACAAATTCTGTCCAAAAATTGTGTCCCCAAATTGTGTCCCCAAATTGTGTCCCCAAATTCTGCCCCAAATTCTGTCCCCACATTGTGTCCCCACATTCTGTCCCCAAATTCTGTCCCCAAATTGTGTCCCCAAATTCTGTCCCCAAATTCTGTCCCCAAATTCTGTCCCCAAATTCTGTCCCCACATTCTGTCCCCAAATTCTGACCCCAAATTCTGTCCCCAAATTCTGTCCCCAAATTCTGTCCCCAAATTCTGTCCCCAAATTCTGTCCCCAAATTCTGTCCCCAAATTGTGTCCCCAAATTCTGTCCCCAAATTCTGTCCCCAAATTCTGTCCCCTAATTCTGTCTCCAAATTCTGTCCCCAAATTCTGTCACCAATTTCTGTCCCCAAATTCTGTCCCCAAATTCTGTCCCCAAATTCTGTCCCCAAATTCTGTCCTCAAATTGTGTCCCCAAATTCTGTCCCCAAATTTTGTCCCCAAATTCCGTCCCCAAATTCTGTCCCCACATTCTGTCCCCAAATTGTGTCCCCAAATTCTGTCCCCAAATTCTGTCCCCAAATTCTGTCCCTAAATTGTATCCCCAATGTGTGTCCCCAAATTCTGTCCCCATATTCTGTCCCCAAATTCTGTCCCCACATTCTGTCCCCAAATTGTGTCCCCAAATTCTGTCCCCAAATTGTGTCCCCAAATTCTGTCCCCAAATTCTGTCCCCAAATTCTGTCCCCACATTCTGTCCCAAAATTCTGTCCCCAAATTTTGTACCCAAATTCTGTCCCCAAATTCTGTCCCCACATTCTGTCCCAAAATTCTGTCCCCAAATTTTGTCCCCAAATTCTGTCCCCAAAATCTGTCCCCAAATTCTGTCCCCACATTCTGTCCCCAAATTGTGTCCCCAAATTGTGTCCCCAAATTCTGTCCCCAAATTCTGTCCCCAAATTCTGTCCCCAAATTCTGTCCCCACATTCTGTCACACATTCTGTCCTCAAATTCTGTCCCCAAATTTTATCCCCAAATTCTGTCCCCAAATTCTATCCCCAAATTCTGTCCCCAAATTCTGTCCCCAAATTCTGTCCCCAAATTCTGTCCCCAAATTCTGTCCCCAAATTGTGTCCCCAAATTCTGTCCCCAAATTGTGTCCCTAAATTCTGTCCCCAAATTCTGTCCCCAAATTCTGTCCCCAAATTCTGTCCTCAAATTCTGTCCCCAAATTCTGTCCCCAAATTGTGTCCCCAAATTCTGTCCCCAAATTCTGTCCCCCAATTCTGTCCCTAAATTGTGTCCCCAAATTGTGTCCCCAAATTGTGCCCCCAAATTGTGTCCCCAAATTCTGTCCCCAAATTCTGTCACCAAATTCTGTCCCCAAATTCTGTCCCCAAATTCTGTCCCCAAATTCTGTCCCCAAATTCTGTCCCCAAATTCTGTCCCCAAATTCTGTCCCGAAATTGTGTCCCCAAATTGTGTCCCCAAATTGTGTCCCAAAATTCTGTCCCCAAATTTTGTCCCCAAATTTTGTCCCCAAATTCTGTCCCTAAATTCTGTCCCCAAATTCTGTCCACAAATTCTGTCCCCAAATTGTGTCCCCAAATTCTGTCCCCAAATTCTGTCCCCAAATTCTGTCCCCACATTCTGTCCCAAAATTCTGTCCCCAAATTTTGTCCCCAAATTGTGTCCCCAAATTCTGTCCCCACATTCTGTCCCAAAATTCTGTCCCCAAATTCTGTCCCCAAATTCTGTCCCTAAATTCTGTCCCCAAATTCTGTCCCCAAATTGTGTCCCCAAATTCTGTCCCCAAATTCTGTCCCCAAATTGTGTCCCCAAATTCTGTCCCACATTCTGTCCCCAAATTCTGTTTCAAAATTCTGTCCCCAAATTTTGTCCCCAAATTCTGTCCCCAAATTCTGTCCCCAAATTCTGTCCCAAAATTCTGTCCCCAAATTCTGTCCCCAAATTCTGTCCCCAAACTCTGTCCCCAAATTTTGTCCCCAAATTCTGTCCCCAAATTCTGTCCCCAAATTCTGTTCCCAAATTCTGTCCCCAAATTCTGTCCCCAAATTCTGTCCCCAAATTCTGTCCCCAAATTCTGTCCCCAAATTCTGTCCCCAAATTCTGTCCCCAAATTGTGTCCCCAAATTCTGTCCCAAATTTTGTCCCCAAATTCTGTCCCCAAATTGTGTCCCCAAATTCTGTCCCCAAATTCTATCCCCAAAATCTGTCCCCAAATTCTGTCCCCAAATTCTGTCCCCAAATTTTGTCCCCAAATTCTGTCCCCAAATTCTGTCCCCAAATTCTGTCCCCAAATTCTGTCCCCAAATTCTGTCCCCAAATTCTGTCCCCAAAATCTGTCCCCAAATTCTGTCCCCAAATTCTGTCCCCAAATTCTGTCCCAAAATTCTGTACCCCAATTCTGTCCCCAAATTCTGTCCCCAAATTCTGTCCCCAAATTCTGTCCCCAAATTGTGTCCCCAAATTGTGTCCCCAAATTGTGTCCCCAAATTGTGTCCCCAAATTTTGTAACATATTTTGTCCCCAAATTCTGTCCCCAAATTCTGTCCCCAAATTCTGTCCACAAATTCTGTCCCCAAATTGTGTCCCCAAATTCTGTCTCCACATTGTGTCCCCAAATTCTGTCCCCAAATTCTGTCCCCAAATTCTGTCCCCAAATTGTGTCCCCAAATTCTGTCCCCAAATTTTGTCCCCAAATTCTGTCCCGAAATTGTGTCCCCAAATTGTGTCCCCAAATTGTGTCCCAAAATTCTGTCCCCAAATTTTGTCAACAAATTCTGTCCCCAAATTGTGTCCCCAAATTCTGTCCCCAAATTTTGTCCCCAAATTCTGTCCCCAAATTGTGTCCCCAAATTCTGTCCCCAAATTCTGTCCCCAAATTCTGTCCCCACATTCTGTCCCAAAATTCTGTCCCCAAATTTTGTCCCCAAATTGTGTCCCCAAATTCTGTCCCCACATTCTGTCCCAAAATTCTGTCCCCAAATTTTGTCCCCAAATTCTGTCCCTAAATTCTGTCCCCAAATTCTGTCCCCAAATTGTGTCCCCAAATTCTGTCCCCAAATTCTGTCCCCAAATTGTGTCCCCAAATTCTGTCCCACATTCTGTCCCCAAATTCTGTTTCAAAATTCTGTCCCCAAATTTTGTCCCCAAATTCTGTCCCCAAATTCTGTCCCCAAATTCTGTCCCAAAATTCTGTCCCCAAATTCTGTCCCCAAATTCTGTCCCCAAACTCTGTCCCCAAATTTTGTCCCCAAATTCTGTCCCCAAATTCTGTCCCCAAATTCTGTTCCCAAATTCTGTCCCCAAATTCTGTCCCCAAATTCTGTCCCCAAATTCTGTCCCCAAATTCTGTCCCCAAATTCTGTCCCCAAATTCTGTCCCCAAATTGTGTCCCCAAATTCTGTCCCCAAACTTTGTCCCCAAATTCTGTCCCCAAATTGTGTCCCCAAATTCTGTCCCCAAATTCTATCCCCAAAATCTGTCCCCAAATTCTGTCCCCAAATTCTGTCCCCAAATTTTGTCCCCAAATTCTGTCCCCAAATTCTGTCCCCAAATTCTGTCCCCAAATTCTGTCCCCAAATTCTGTCCCCAAATTCTGTCCCCAAAATCTGTCCCCAAATTCTGTCCCCAAATTCTGTCCCCAAATTCTGTCCCAAAATTCTGTACCCCAATTCTGTCCCCAAATTCTGTCCCCAAATTCTGTCCCCAAATTCTGTCCCCAAATTGTGTCCCCAAATTGTGTCCCCAAATTGTGTCCCCAAATTGTGTCCCCAAATTTTGTAACATATTTTGTCCCCAAATTCTGTCCCCAAATTCTGTCCCCAAATTCTGTCCACAAATTCTGTCCCCAAATTGTGTCCCCAAATTCTGTCTCCACATTGTGTCCCCAAATTCTGTCCCCAAATTCTGTCCCCAAATTCTGTCCCCAAATTGTGTCCCCAAATTCTGTCCCCAAATTTTGGCCCCAAATTCTGTCCCCAAATTCTGTCCCCAAATTCTGTCCCCAAACTCTGTCCCCAAATTCTGTCCCCAAATTCTGTCCCCAAATTCTGTCCCCAAATTGTGTCCCCAAATTCTGTCCCCAAATTTTGTCCCCAAATTCTGTCCCCGAATTCTGTCCCCAAATTCAGTCTCCAAATTCTGTCCCCAAAATCTGTCCCCAAATTCTGTCCCTACATTCTGTCCCAAAATTCTGTCCCCTAATATTGTCCCCAAATTCTGTCCCCAAATTTTGTCCCCAAATTCTGTCCCCAAATTGTGTCCCCAAATTCTGTCCCCAAATTTTGTCCCCAAATTCTGTCCCCAAATTCTGTCACCAAATTCTGTCCCCAAATTCTGTCCCCAAATTCTGTCCCCAAATTCTGTCCCCAAATTGTGTCCCCAAATTCTGTCCCCACATTCTGTCCCAAAATTCTGTCCCCAAATTTTGTCCCAAATTGTGTCCCCAAATTCTGTCCCCACATTCTGTCCCAAAATTCTGTCCCCAAATTTTGTCCCCAAATTCTGTCCCCAAATTCTGTCTCCAAATTCTGTCCCCAAATTCTGTCCTCAAATTCTGTCCAGAAATTCTGTCCAGAAATTCTGTCCCCAAATTCTGTCCCAAAATTTTGTCCCCAAATTCTGTCCCCAAATTCTGTCCCCAAATTCTGTCGCCAAATTCTATCCCCAAATTCTGTCCCCAAATTCTGTCCTCAAATTCTGTCCCCAAATTCTGTCCCCAAATTCTGTCCCCAAATTCTGTCCCCAAATAGTGTCCCCAAATTGTGTCCCCAAATTGTGTCCCCAAATTGTGTCCCCAAATTGTGTCCCCAAATTCTGTCCCCAAATTCTGTCCATAAATTCTGTCCCCAAATTCTGTCCCCAAATTCTGTCCCCAAATTCTGTCCCCAAATTCTGTCCCCAAATTCTGTCCCCAAATTCTGTCCCCAAATTGTGTCCCCAAATTCTGTCCCAAAATTCTGTCCCCAAATTTTTTCCCCAAATTCTGTCCCCAAATTCTGTCCCCAAATTCTGTCCCCAAATTCTTTCCACAAATTCTGTCCCCAAATTGTGTCCCCAAATTGTGTCCCCACATTGTGTCCCCAAATTCTGTCCCCAAATTCTGTCCCCAAATTGTGTCCCCAAATTCTATCCCCAAATTTTGTCCGAAATTCTGTCCCCAAATTCTGTCCCCAAATTCTGTCCCCAAATTCTGTCCCCAAATTCTGTCCCAAAATTGTGTCCCCAAATTCTGTCCCCAAATTTTGTCCCCAAATTCTGTCCCCAAATTCTGTCCCCAAATTCTGTCTCCAAATTCTATCCCAAAAATCTGTCCCCAAATTCTGTCCCCACATTCTGTCCCAAAATTCTGTTCCCTAATTGTGTCCCCAAATTGTGTCCCCAAATTTTGTCCCCAAATTCTGTCCCCAAATTCTGTCCCCAAATTCTGTCCCCTAATTCTGTCTCCAAATTCTGTCCCCAAATTCTGTCACCAAATTCTGTCCCCAAATCTGTCCCCAAATTCTGTCCCCAAATTCTGTCCCCAAATTGTGTCCCCAAATTCTGTCCCCAAATTGTGTCCCCAAATTCTGTCCCCAAATTGTGTCCCCAAATTGTGTCCCCAAATTCTGTCCCCACATTCTGTCCCCAAATTCTGTCCCCAAATTCTGTCCCCAAATTCTGTCCCCAAATTCTGTCCCCAAATTCTGTCCCCTAATTCTGTCTCCAAATTCTGTCCCCACATTCTGTCACCAATTTCTGTCCCCAAATTCTGTCCCCAAATTCTGTCCCCAAATTCTGTCCCCAAATTGTGTCCCCAAATTGTGTCCCCAAATTGTGTCCCCAAATTCTGTCCCCAAATTTTGTCCCCAAATTCTGTCCCCAAATTCTGTCCCCAAATTCTGTCCCCAAATTGTGTCCCCAAATTCTGTCCCCATATTCTGTCCCCAAATTGTGTCCCTAAATTGTATCCCCAAATTGTGTCCCCAAATTCTGTCCCCAAATTCTGTCCCCAAATTCTGTCCCCAAATTCTGTCCCCAAATTCTGTCCCTAAATTGTGTCCCCAAATTCTGTCCCCACATTCTGTCCCAAAATTCTGTCCCCAAATTTTGTCCCCAAATTCTGTCCCCAAATTGTGTCCCCAAATTCTGTCCCCAAATTCTGTCCCCAAATTCTGTCCCCAAATTCTGTCCCCACATTCTGTCCCAAAATTCTGTCCCTAAATTTGTCCCCAAATTGTGTCCCCAAATTCTGTCCCCAAATTGTGTCCCAAAATTCTGTCCCCAAACTTTGTCCCCAAATTCTGTCCACAAATTCTGTCCCCAAATTCTGTCCCCAAATTGTGTCCCCAAATTCTGTCCCCAAATTCTGTCCCCAAATTCTGTCCCCACATTCTGTCCTCACATTCTGTCCCAAAATTCTGTCCCCAAATTTTGTCCCCAAATTGTGTCCCCAAATTGTGTCCCCAAATTCTGTCCCCAAATTCTGTCCCCAAATTTTGTCCCCAAATTCTGTCCCCACATTCTGTCCCCACATTCTGTCCCCAAATTCTGTCCCCAAATTCTGTCCCCAAATTCTGTCCCCACATTCTATCCCCGAATTCTGTCCCCAAATTCTGTCCCCAAATTGTGTCCCCAAATTGTGTCCCCAAATTCTGTCCCTAAATTCTGTCCCCAAATTCTGTCCCCAAATTCTGTCCCCAAATTCTGTCCCCAAATTCTGTCCCCAATTCTGTCCCCAAATTCTGTCCCCAAATTCTGTCCCCAAATTCTGTCCCCAAATTCTGTCCCCAAATTCTGTCCCCAAATTCTGTCCCCAAATTCTGTCCCTAAATTCTGTCCCCAAATTCTGTCCCCAATTTGTGTCCCCAAATTGTGTCCCCAAATTCTGTCCCCAAATTCTGTCCCCAAATTCTGTCCCAAATTCTGTCCCCAAATTCTGTTCCCAAATTCTGTCCTCAAATTCTATCCCCACATACTGTCCAAAAATTCTGTCCCCAAATTTTGTCCCCAAATTCTGTCCCCACATTCTGTCCCCACATTCTGTCCCCAAATTCTGTCCCCAAATTCTGTCCCCAAATTCTGTCCCCACATTCTGTCCCCAAATTCTGTCCCCAAATTCTGTCCCCAAATTCTGTCCCCACATTCTGTCCCCAAATTCGGTCCCAAATTGTGTCCCCAAATTGTGTCCCCAAATTCTGTCCCCAAATTTTGTCCCCAAATTCTGTCCCCAAATTCTGTCCCCAAATTCTGTCCCCAAATTCTGTCCCCAAATTGTGTCCCCAAATTCTGTCCCCAAATTCTGGCCCAAAATTGTGTCCCCAAATTCTGTCCCCAAATTTTGTCCCCAAATTCTGTCCCCACATTCTGTCCCCAAATTCTGTCCCCAAATTCTGTCCCCAAATTCTGTCCCCACATTCTGTCCCCAAATTCGGTCCCAAATTGTGTCCCCAAATTGTGTCCCCAAATTCTGTCCCCAAATTGTGTCCCCAAATTCTGTCCCCAAATTCTGTCCCCAAATTCTGTCCCCTAATTATGTCCCCAAATTCTGTCCCCAAATTCTGTCCCCAAATTCTGTCCCCAAATTCTGTCCCCAAATTCTGTCCGAAAAATGTGTCCCCCCAAATTTTGTCCCCAAATTCTGTCCCCAAATTCTGTCCCCAAATTCTGTCCCCAAATTCTGTCCCCAAATTCTGTCCCCAAATTCTGTCCCCACATTCTGTCCCAAAATTCTGTCCCCAAATTTTGTCCCCAAATTGTGTCCCCAAATTCTGTCCCCACATTCTGTCCCAAAATTCTGTCCCCAAATTTTGTCCCTAAATTCTGTCCCCAAATTCTGTCCCCAAATTCTGTCCCCAAATTTTGTCCCCAAATTGTGTCCCCAAATTCTATCCCCAAATTCTGTCCCCAAATTCTGTCCCCAAATTCTGTCCCCAAATTCTGTCCCCAAATTGTGTCCCCACATTGTGTCCCCAAATTGTGTCCCCAAATTGTGTCCCCAAATTGTATCCCCAAATTCTGTCCCCAAATTTTGTCCCCAAATTCTGTCCCCAAATTCTGTCCCCAAATGCTGTCCCCAAATTCTGTCCCCAAATTCTGTTCCCAAATTCTGTCCCCAAATTCTGTCCCCAAATTCTGTCCCCAAATTCTGTCCCCAAATTCTGTCCCAAAATTCTGTCCCCAAATTCTGTCCCCAAATTCTGTCCCCAAATTGTGTCCCCAAATTCTGTCCCTAAATTTTGTCCCCAAATTCTGTCCCCAAATTCTGTCCCCAAATTCTGTCTCCAAATTCTATCCCCAAAATCTGTCCCCAAATTCTGTCCCCAAATTCTGTCCCCAAATTTTGTCCCCAAATTCTGTCCCCAAATTCTGTCCCCAAATTCTATCCCCAAATTCTGTCTCCAAATTCTGTCCCCAAAATCTGTCCCCAAATTCTGTCCCCAAATTCTGTCCCCAAATTCTGTCCCCAAATTGTGTCCCCAAATTGTGTCCCCAAATTGTGTCCCCAAATTCTGTCCCCAAATTCTGTCCCCAAATTGTGTCCCCAAATTGTGTCCCCAAATTGTGTCCCCAAATTGTGTCCCCAAATTTTGTAACCAAATTTTGTCCCCAAATTGTGTCCCCAAATTCTGTCCCCAAATTCTGTCTACAAATTGTGTCCCCAAATTGTGTCCCCAAATCCTGTCTCCACATTGTGTCCCCAAATTCTGTCCCCAAATTCTGTCCCCAAATTGTGTCCCCAAATTCTGTCCCCAAATTTTGGCCCCAAATTCTGTCCCCAAATTCTGTCTCCAAATTCTGTCCCCAAACTCTGTCCCCAAATTCTGTCCCCAAATTCTGTCCCCAAATTTTGTCCCCAAATTGTGTCCCCAAATTCTGTCCCCAAATTTTGTCCCCAAATTCTGTCCCCAAATTCTGTCCCCAAATTCAGTCTCCAAATTCTGTCCCCAAAATCTGTCCCCAAATTCTGTCCCCACATTCTGTCCCAAAATTCTGTCCCCTAATATTGTCCCCAAATTCTGTCCCCAAATTTTGTCCCCAAATTCTGTCCCCAAATTGTGTCCCCAAATTCTGTCCCCAAATTTTGTCCCCAAATTCTGTCCCCAAATTCTGTCACCAAATTCTGTCCCCAAATTCTGTCCCCACATACTTTCCTCACATTCTGTCCCCAAATTCTGTCCCCACATTCTGTCCCAAAATTCTGTCCCCAAATTTTGTCCCAAATTGTGTCCCCAAATTCTGTCCCCACATTCTGTCCCAAAATTCTGTCCCCAAATTTTGTCCCCAAATTCTGTCCCCAAATTCTGTCCCCAAATTCTGTCCCCAAATTCTGTCCCCAAATTCTGTCAACAAAATTTGTCCCCAAATTGTGTCCCCAAATTCTGTCCCCAAATTCTGTCCCCACATTCTGTCCCAAAATTCTGTCCCCAAATTTTGTCTCCAAATTCTGTCCCCAAATTCTATCCCCAAATTCTGTCCCCAAATTCTGTCCCCAAATTCTGTCCCCAAATTTTGTCCCCAAATTCTGTCCCCAAATTCTGTCCCCAAATTCTGTCCCCAAATTCTGTCCCCAAATTCTGTCCCCAAATTTTGTCCCCAAATTCTGTCCCCAAATTCTGTCCCCAAATTCTGTCCCCAAATTCTGTCCCCAAATTCTGTCCCCAAATTCTGTCCTCAAATTCTGTCCCCAAATTCTGTCCCCAAATTCTGTCCCCAAATTCTGTCCCCAAATTGTGTCCCCAAATTGTGTCCCCAAATTCTGTCCCCAAATTCTGTCCCCAAATTCTGTTCCCAAATTCTGTTCCCAAATTCTGTCCCCAAATTGTGTCCCCAAATTGTGTCCCCAAATTGTGTCCCCAAATTCTGTCCCCAAATTCTGTCCCCAAATTCTGTCCCCAAATTGTGTCCCCAAATTCTGTCCCCAAATTTTGTCCCCAAATTCTGTCCCCAAATTCTGTCCCCAAATTCTGTCCCCAAATTCTGTCCACAAGTTCTGTCCCCAAATTGTGTCCCCAAATTGTGTCCCCACATTGTGTCCCCAAATTGTGTCCCCAAATTCTGTCCCCAAATTGTGTCCCCAAATTCTGTCCCCAAATTTTGTCCCCAAATTCTGTCCCCAAATTCTGTCCCCAAATTCTGTCCCCAAATTCTGTCCCCAAATTGTGTCCCCAAATTCTGTCCCCAAATTCTGTCCCAAAATTGTGTCCCCAAATTCTGTCCCCAAATTTTGTCCCCAAATTCTGTCCCCAAATTCTGTCCCCAAATTCTGTCTCCAAATTCTATCCCCAAAATCTGTCCCCAAATTCTGCCCCCACATTCTGTCCCAAAATTCTGTTCCCTAATTGTGTCCCCAAATTGTGTCCTCAAATTTTGTCCCCAAATTCTGTCCCCAAATTCTGTCCCCAAATTCTGTCCCCTAATTCTGTCTCCAAATTCTGTCCCAAATTGTGTCACCAAATTCTGTCCCCAAATTCTGTCCCCAAATTCTGTCCCCAAATTCTGTCCCCAAATTGTGTCCCCAAATTCTGTCCCCAAATTTTGTCCCCAAATTCTGTCCCCAAATTCTGTCCCCACATTCTGTCCCCAAATTGTGTCCCCAAATTCTGTCCCCAAATTCTGTCCCCAAATTCTGTCCCCTAATTCTGTCTCCAAATTCTGTCCCCAAATTCTGTCACCAATTTCTGTCCCCAAATTCTGTCCCCAAATTCTGTCCCCAAATTCTGTCCCCAAATTCTGTCCCCAACTTGTGTCCCCAAATTCTGTCCCCAAATTTTGTCCCCAAATTCTGTCCCCAAATTCTGTCCCCACATTCTGTCCCCAAATTGTGTCCCCAGATTCTGTCCCCAAATTCTGTCCCCAAATTGTGTCCCTAAATTGTATCCCCAAATTGTGTCCCCAAATTCTGTCCCCAAATTCTGTCCCCAAATTCTGTCCCCAAATTCTGTCCCCAAATTCTGTCCCCAAATTCTGTCCCCACATTCTGTCCCAAAATTCTGTCCCCAAATTTTGTTCCCAAATTGTGTCCCCAAATTGTGTCCCCAAATTCTGTCCCCAAATTCTGTCCCCAAATTTTGTCCCCACATTCTGTCCCCAAATTGTGTCCCCAAATTCTGTCCCCAAATTCTGTCCCCAAATTCTGTCCCCAAATTGTGTCCCCAAATTGTGTCCCCACATTCTGTCCCAAAATTCTGTCCCCAAATTTTGTCCCCAAATTCTGTCCCCAAATTCTGTCCCCAAATTCTGTCCCCAAATTCTGTCCCCAAATTCTGTCCCCAAATTCTGTCCCCAAATTCTGTCCCCACATTCTGTCCCAAAATTCTGTCCCCAAATTTGTCCCCAAATTGTGTCCCCAAATTCTGTCCCCACATTCTGTCCCAAAATTCTGTCCCCAAACTTTGTCCCCAAATTCTGTCCCCAAATTCTGTCCCCAAATTCTGTCCCCAAATTGTGTCCCCAAATTCTGTCCCCAAATTCTGTCCCCAAATTCTGTCCCCACATACTTTCCTCACATTCTGTCCCAAAATTCTGTCCCCAAATTTTGTCCCCAAATTGTGTATTGGAATTTTCGTATTTTGAAATTCGATCACATTTGTAATCGAACGTGGATTGCAGGCGAATGAGGCGACATATTACAGCAAATTAAACGTTGATCTACTTAAAATATCCTAAATAATCCAAAATGCACAAAACATTCGGAATCGGCGACAATAAATTTTATCGGTTCAAAGAAAGTAAGGCAAACCATCATGGATTTTCGCAAAAAATTGAATTTTTTTTTTTGTTGAAATTCCGGTTCAAAATGATTATGGGTAATGTATATGATACGTTGGACATGAAAATACCGGTAGGACGCATAAAGAGAGTTCGGGTATTGGAATTTTCGTATTTTGAAATTCGATCAAATTTGTAATCGAACGTGGATTGCAGGCGAATGAGGCGACATATTACAGCAAATTAAACGTTGATCTACTTAAAATATCCTAAATAATCCAAAATGCACAAAACATTCGGAATCGGCGACAATAAATTTTATCGGTTCAAAAAAAGTAAGGCTAACCATCATGGATTTTCGCAAAAAATTGAAAATTTTTTTTTGTTGAAATTCCGGTTCAAAATGAGTATGGGTAATGTATATGATACGTTGGACATGAAAATACCGGTAGGACGCATAAAGAGAGTTCGGGTATTGGAATTTTCGTATTTTGAAATTCGATCAAATTTGTAATCGAACGTGGATTGCAGGCGAATGAGGCGACATATTACAGCAAATTAAACGTTGATCTACTTAAAATATCCTAAATAATCCAAAATGCACAAAACATTCGGAATCGGCGACAATAAATTTTATCGGTTCAAAAAAAGTAAGGCTAATCATCATGGATTTTCGCAAAAAATTGAAAATTTTTTTTTGTTGAAATTCCGGTTCAAAATGATTATGGGTAATGTATATGATACGTTGGACATAAAAATGCCGGTAGGACGCATAAAGAGAGTTCGGGTATTGGAATTTTCGTATTTTGAAATTCGATCACATTTGTAATCGAACGTGGATTGCAGGCGAATGAGGCGACATATTACAGCAAATTAAACGTTGATCTACTTAAAATATCCTAAATAATCCAAAATGCACAAAACATTCGGAATCGGCGACAATAAATTTTATCGGTTCAAAGAAAGTAAGGCTAACCATCATGGATTTTCGCAAAAAATTGAAATTTTTTTTTTGTTGAAATTCCGGTTCAAAATGATTATGGGTAATGTATATGATACGTTGGACATGAAAATACCGGTAGGACGCATAAAGAGAGTTCGGGTATTGGAATTTTCGTATTTTGAAATTCGATCAAATTTGTAATCGAACGTGGATTGCAGGCGAATGAGGCGACAAATTACAGCAAATTAAACGTTGATCTACCTAAAATATCCTAAATAATCCAAAATGCACAAAACATTCGGAATCGGCGACAATAAATTTTATCGGTTCAAAAAAAGTAAGGCTAACCCATCATGGATTTTCGCAAAAAATTGAAAATTTTTTTTTGTTGAAATTCCGGTTCAAAATGATTATGGGTAATGTATATGATACGTTGGACATGAAAATACCGGTAGGACGCATAAAGAGAGTTCGGGTATTGGAATTTTCGTATTTTGAAATTCGATCACATTTGTAATCGAACGTGGATTGCAGGCGAATGAGGCGACATATTACAGCAAATTAAACGTTGATCTACTTAAAATATCCTAAATAATCCAAAATGCACAAAACATTCGGAATCGGCGACAATAAATGTTATCGGTTCAAAAAAAGTAAGGCTAACCATCATGGATTTTCGCAAAAAATTGAAAATTTTTTTTTGTTGAAATTCCGGTTCAAAATGATTATGGGTAATGTATATGATACGTTGGACATGAAAATGCCGGTAGGACGCATAAAGAGAGTTCGGGTATTGGAATTTTCGTATTTTGAAATTCGATCACATTTGTAATCGAACGTAGATTGCAGGCGAATGAGGCGACATATTACAGCAAATTAAACGTTGATCTACTTAAAATATCCTAAATAATCCAAAATGCACAAAACATTCGGAATCGGCGACAACAAATTTTATCGGTTCAAAAAAAGTAAGGCTAACAACCATCATGGATTTTCGCAAAAAATTGAAAAAAAATTTTTGTTGAAATTCCGGTTCAAAATGATTATGGGTAATGTATATGATACGTTGGATATGAAAATACCGGTAGGACGCATAAAGAGAGTTCGGGTATTGGAATTTTCGTATTTTGAAATTCGATCACATTTGTAATCGAACGTGGATTGCAGGCGAATGAGGCGACATATTACAGCAAATTAAACGTTGATCTACTTAAAATATCCTAAATAATCCAAAATGCACAAAACATTCGGAATCGGCGACAATAAATTTTATCGGTTCAAAAAAAGTAAGGTTAACCATCATGGATTTTCGCAAAAAATTGAAAACTTTTTTTTGTTGAAATTCCGGTTCAAAATGATTATGGGTAATGTATATGATACGTTGGACATAAAAATGCCGGTAGGACGCATAAAGAGAGTTCGGGTATTGGAATTTTCGTATTTTGAAATTCGATCACATTTGTAATCGAACGTGGATTGCAGGCGAATGAGGCGACATATTACAGCAAATTAAACGTTGATGTACTTAAAATATCCTAAATAATCCAAAATACACAAAACATTCGGAATCGGCGACAATAAATTTTATCGGTTCAAAGAAAGTAAGGCTAACCATCATGGATTTTCGCAAAAAATTGAAATTTTTTTTGTTGTTGAAATTCCGGTTCAAAATGATTATGGGTAATGTATATGATACGTTGGACATGAAAATACCGGTAGGACGCATAAAGAGAGTTCGGGTATTGGAATTTTCGTATTTTGAAATTCGATCAAATTTGTAATCGAACGTGGATTGCAGGCGAATGAGGCGACAAATTACAGCAAATTAAACGTTGATCTACCTAAAATATCCTAAATAATCCAAAATGCACAAAACATTCGGAATCGGCGACAATAAATTTTATCGGTTCAAAAAAAGTAAGGCTAACCCATCATGGATTTTCGCAAAAAATTGAAAATTTTTTTTTGTTGAAATTCCGGTTCAAAATGATTATGGGTAATGTATATGATACGTTGGACATGAAAATACCGGTAGGACGCATAAAGAGAGTTCGGGTATTGGAATTTTCGTATTTTGAAATTCGATCACATTTGTAATCGAACGTGGATTGCAGGCGAATGAGGCGACATATTACAGCAAATTAAACGTTGATCTACCTAAAATATCCTAAATAATCCAAAATGCACAAAACATTCGGAATCGGCGACAATAAATTTTATCGGTTCAAAAAAAGTAAGGTTAACCATCATGGGTTTTCGCAAAAAATTGAAAATTTTTTTTTGTTGAAATTCCGGTTCAAAATGATTATGGGTAATGTATATGATACGTTGGACATGAAAATGCCGGTAGGACGCATAAAGAGAGTACGGGTATTGGAATTTTCGTATTTTGAAATTCGATCACATTTGTAATCGAACGTGGATTGCAGGCGAATGAGGCGACATATTACAGCAAATTAAACGTTGATCTACTTAAAATATCCTAAATAATCCAAAATGCACAAAACATTCGGAATCGGCGACAATAAATTTTATCGGTTCAAAAAAAGTAAGGCTAACCATCATGGATTTTCGCAAAAAATTGAAAATTTTTTTTTGTTGAAATTCCGGTTCAAAATGATTATGGGTAATGTATATGATACGTTGGACATAAAAATGCCGGTAGGACGCATAAAGAGAGTTCGGGTATTGGAATTTTCGTATTTTGAAATTCGATCACATTTGTAATCGAACGTGGATTGCAGGCGAATGAGGCGACATATTACAGCAAATTAAACGTTGATCTACTTAAAATATCCTAAATAATCCAAAATGCACAAAACATTCGGAATCGGCGACAATAAATTTTATCGGTTCAAAAAAAGTAAGGCTAACCATCATGGATTTTCGCAAAAAACTGAAAAATTTTTTTTGTTGAAATTCCGGTTCAAAATGATTATGGGTAATGTATATGATACGTTGGACATGAAAATGCCGGTAGGACGCATAAAGAGAGTTCGGGTATTGGAATTTTCGTATTTTGAAATTCGATCACATTTGTAATCGAACGTGGATTGCAGGCGAATGAGGCGACATATTACAGCAAATTAAACGTTGATCTACTTAAAATATCCTAAATAATCCAAAATGCACAAAACATTTGGAATCAGCGACAATAAATTTTATCGGTTCAAAAAAAGTAAGGCTAACCATCATGGATTTTCGCAAAAAATTGAAAATTTTTTTTTGTTGAAATTCCGGTTCAAAATGATTATGGGTAATGTATATGATACGTTGGACATGAAAATGCCGGTAGGACGCATAAAGAGAGTTCAGGTATTGGAATTTTCGTATTTTGAAATTCGATCACATTTGTAATCGAACGTGGATTGCAGGCGAATGAGGCGACATATTACAGCAAATTAAACGGTGATCTACTTAAAATATCCTAAATAATCCAAAATGCACAAAACATTCGGAATCGGCGACAATAAATTTTATCGGTTCAAAAAAAGTAAGGCTAACATGGATTTTCGCAAAAAACCGAAAATTTTTTTTTGTTGAAATTCCGGTTCAAAATGATTATGGGTAATGTATATGATACGTTGGACATGAAAATACCGGTAGGACGCATAAAGAGAGTTCGGGTATTGGAATTTTCGTATTTTGAAATTCGATCACATTTGTAATCGGACGTGGATTGCAGGCGAATGAGGCGACATATTACAGCAAATTAAACGTTGATCTACTTAAAATATCCTAAATAATCCAAAATGCACAAAACATTCGGAATCAGCGACAATAAATTTTATCGGTTCAAAAAAAGTAAGGCTAACATGGATTTTCGCAAAAAACCGAAAATTTTTTTTTGTTGAAATTCCGGTTCAAAATGATTATGGGTAATGTATATGATACGTTGGACATGAAAATACCGGTAGGGCGCATAAAGAGAGTTCGGGTATTGGAATTTTCGTATTTTGAAATTCGATCACATTTGTAATCGAACGTGGATTGCAGGCGAATGAGGCGACATATTACAGCAAATTAAACGTTGATCTACTTAAAATATCCTAAATAATCCAAAATGCACAAAACATTCGGAATCGGCGACAATAAATTTTATCGGTTCAAAAAAAGTAAGGTTAACCATCATGGATCTTCGCAAAAAATTGAAAAAAATTTTTTGTTGAAATTCCGGTTCAAAATGAGTATGGGTAATGTATATGATACGTTGGACATGAAAATACCGGTAGGACGCATAAAGAGAGTTCGGGTATTGGAATTTTCGTATTTTGAAATTCGATCACATTTGTAATCGAACGTGGATTGCAGGCGAATGAGGCGACATATTACAGCAAATTAAACGTTGATCTACTTAAAATATCCTAAATAATCCAAAATGCACAAAACATTCGGAATCGGCGACAATAAATTTTATCGGTTCAAAAAAAGTAAGGCTAATCATCATGGATTTTCGCAAAAAATTGAAAATTTTTTTTTGTTGAAATTCCGGTTCAAAATGATTATGGGTAATGTATATGATACGTTGGACATGAAAATACCGGTAGGACGCATAAAGAGAGTTCGGGTATTGGAATTTTCGTATTTTGAAATTCGATCACATTTGTAATCGAACGTGGATTGCAGGCGAATGAGGCGACATATTACAGCAAATTAAACGTTGATCTACTTAAAATATCCTAAATAATCCAAAATGCACAAAACATTCGGAATCGGCGACAATAAATTTTATCGGTTCAAAAAAAGTAAGGCTAACCATCATGGATTTTCGCAAAAAATTGAAAATTTTTTTTTGTTGAAATTCCGGTTCAAAATGATTATGGGTAATGTATATGATACGTTGGACATGAAAATACCGGTAGGACGCATAAAGAGAGTTCGGGTATTGGAATTTTCGTATTTTGAAATTCGATCACATTTGTAATCGAACGTGGATTGCAGGCGAATGAGGCGACATATTACAGCAAATTAAACGTTGATCTACTTAAAATATCCTAAATAATCCAAAATGCACAAAACATTCGGAATCGGCGACAATAAATTTTATCGGTTCAAAAAAAGTAAGGCTAACCATCATGGATTTTCGCAAAAAATTGAAAATTTTTTTTTGTTGAAATTCCGGTTCAAAATGATTATGGGTAATGTATATGATACGTTGGACATGAAAATGCCGGTAGGACGCATAAAGAGAGTTCGGGTATTGGAATTTTCGTATTTTGAAATTCGATCAAATTTGTAATCGAACGTGGATTGCAGGCGAATGAGGCGACATATTACAGCAAATTAAACGTTGATCTACCTAAAATATCCTAAATAATCCAAAATGCACAAAACATTCGGAATCGGCGACAATAAATTTTATCGGTTCAAAAAAAGTAAGGCTAATCATCATGGATTTTCGCAAAAAATTGAAAATTTTTTTTTGTTGAAATTCCGGTTCAAAATGATTATGGGTAATGTATATGATACGTTGGACATGAAAATACCGGTAGGACGCATAAAGAGAGTTCGGGTATTGGAATTTTCGTATTTTGAAATTCGATCACATTTGTAATCGAACGTGGATTGCAGGCGAATGAGGCGACATATTACAGCAAATTAAACGTTGATCTACTTAAAATATCCTAAATAATCCAAAATGCACAAAACATTCGGAATCGGCGACAATAAATTTTATCGGTTCAAAAAAAGTAAGGCTAACACATCATGGATTTTCGCAAAAAACTGAAAATTTTTTTTTGTTGAAATTCCGGTTCAAAATGATTATGGGTAATGTATATGATACGTTGGACATGAAAATACCGGTAGGACGCATAAAGAGAGTTCGGGTATTGGAATTTTCGTATTTTGAAATTCGATCACATTTGTAATCGAACGTGGATTGCAGGCGAATGAGGCGACATATTACAGCAAATTAAACGTCGATCTACTTAAAATATCCTAAATAATCCAAAATGCACAAAACATTCGGAATCGGCGACAATAAATTTTATCGGTTCAAAAAAGTAAGGCTAACCATCATGGATTTTCGCAAAAAATTGAAAATTTTTTTTTGTTGAAATTCCGGTTCAAAATGATTATGGGTAATGTATATGATACGTTGGACATGAAAATGCCGGTAGGACGCATAAAGAGAGTTCGGGTATTGGAATTTTCGTATTTTGAAATTCGATCAAATTTGTAATCGAACGTGGATTGCAGGCGAATGAGGCGACATATTACAGCAAATTAAACGTTGATCTACTTAAAATATCCTAAATAATCCAAAATGCACAAAACATTCGGAATCGGCGACAATAAATTTTATCGGTTCAAAAAAAGTAAGGCTCATCATGGATTTTCGCAAAAAATTGAAATTTTTTTTTTGTTGAAATTCCGGTTCAAAATGATTATGGGTAATGTATATGATACGTTGGACATGAAAATGCCGGTAGGACGCATAAAGAGAGTTCGGGTATTGGAATTTTCGTATTTTGAAATTCGATCAAATTTGTAATCGAACGTGGATTGCAGGCGAATGAGGCGACATATTACAGCAAATTAAACGTTGATCTACTTAAAATATCCTAAATAATCCAAAATGCACAAAACATTCGGAATCGGCGACAATAAATTTTATCGGTTCAAAAAAAGTAAGGCTAACCATCATGGATTTTCGCAAAAAACTGAAAAATTTTTTTTGTTGAAATTCCGGTTCAAAATGAGATTTTCGCAAAAAATTGAAAATTTTTTTTTGTTGAAATTCCGGTTCAAAATAATTATCGGTAATGTATATGATACGTTGGACATGAAAATACCGGTAGGACGCATAAAGAGAGTTCGGGAATTGGAATTTTCGTATTTTGAAATTCGATCACATTTGTAATCGAACGTGGATTGCAGGCGAATGAGGCGACATATTACAGCAAATTAAACGTTGATCTACTTAAAATATCCTAAATAATCCAAAATGCACAAAACATTCGGAATCGGCGACAATAAATGTTATCGGTTCAAAAAAAGTAAGGCTAACCATCATGGATTTTCGCAAAAAACTGAAAATTTTTTTTTTGTTGAAATTCCGGTTCAAAATGATTATGGGTAATGTATATGATACGTTGGACATGAAAATACCGGTAGGACGCATAAAGAGAGTTCGGGTATTGGAATTTTCGTATTTTGAAATTCGATCACATTTGTAATCGAACGTGGATTGCAGGCGAATGAGGCGACATATTACAGCAAATTAAACGTTGATCTACCTAAAATATCCTAAATAATCCAAAATGCACAAAACATTCGGAATCGGCGACAATAAATTTTATCGGTTCAAAAAAAGTAAGGCTAACCATCATGGATTTTCGCAAAAAATTGAAAAATTTTTTTTGTTGAAATTCCGGTTCAAAATGAGTATGGGTAATGTATATGATACGTTGGACATGAAAATACCGGTAGGACGCATAAAGAGAGTTCGGGTATTGGAATTTTCGTATTTTGAAATTCGATCACATTTGTAATTGAACGTGGATTGCAGGCGAATGAGGCGACATATTACAGCAAATTAAACGTTGATCTACTTAAAATATCCTAAATAATCCAAAATGCACAAAACATTCGGAATCGGCGACAATAAATTTTATCGGTTCAAAAAAAGTAAGGCTAACCATCATGGATTTTCGCAAAAAATTGAAAATTTTTTTTTGTTGAAATTCCGGTTCAAAATGATTATGGGTAATGTATATGATACGTTGGACATGAAAATACCGGTAGGACGCATAAAGAGAGTTCGGGTATTGGAATTTTCGTATTTTGAAATTCGATCACATTTGTAATCGAACGTGGATTGCAGGCGAATGAGGCGACATATTACAGCAAATTAAACGTTGATCTACTTAAAATATCCTAAATAATCCAAAATGCACAAAACATTCGGAATCGGCGACAATAAATTTTATCGGTTCAAAAAAAGTAAGGTTAACCATCATGGATTTTCGCAAAAAACTGAAAATTTTTTTTTGTTGAAATTCCGGTTCAAAATGATTATGGGTAATGTATATGATACGTTGGACATGAAAATACCGGTAGGACGCATAAAGAGAGTTCGGGTATTGGAATTTTCGTATTTTGAAATTCGATCACATTTGTAATCGAACGTGGATTGCAGGCGAATGAGGCGACATATTACAGCAAATTAAACGTTGATCTACTTAAAATATCCTAAATAATCCAAAATGCACAAAACATTCGGAATCGGCGACAATAAATTTTATCGGTTCAAAAAAAGTAAGGTTAACTAACCATCATGGATTTTCGCAAAAAATTGAAAATTTTTTTTTGTTGAAATTCCGGTTCAAAATGATTATGGGTAATGTATATGATACGTTGGACATGGAAATACCGGTAGGACGCATAAAGAGAGTTCGGGTATTGGAATTTTCGTATTTTGAAATTCGATCACATTTGTAATCGAACGTGGATTGCAGGCGAATGAGGCGACATATTACAGCAAATTAAACGTTGATCTACTTAAAATATCCTAAATAATCCAAAATGCACAAAACATTCGGAATCGGCGACAATAAATTTTATCGGTTCAAAAAAAGTAAGGCTAACCATCATGGATTTTCGCAAAAAATTGAAAATTTTTTTTTGTTGAAATTCCGGTTCAAAATGATTATGGGTAATGTATATGATACGTTGGACATGAAAATGCCGGTAGGACGCATAAAGAGAGTTCGGGTATTGGAATTTTCGTATTTTGAAATTCGATCACATTTGTAATCGAACGTGGATTGCAGGCGAATGAGGCGACATATTACAGCAAATTAAACGTTGATCTACTTAAAATATCCGAAATAATCCAAAATGCACAAAACATTCGGAATCGGCGACAATAAATTTTATCGGTTCAAAAAAAGTAAGGCTAACCATCATGGATTTTCGCAAAAAATTGAAAATTTTTTTTTGTTGAAATTCCGGTTCAAAATGATTATGGGTAATGTATATGATACGTTGGACATGAAAATGCCGGTAGGACGCATAAAGAGAGTTCGGGTATTGGAATTTTCGTATTTTGAAATTCGATCACATTTGTAATCGAACGTGGATTGCAGGCGAATGAGGCGACATATTACAGCAAATTAAACGTTGATCTACTTAAAATATCCTAAATAATCCAAAATGCACAAAACATTCGGAATCGGCGACAATAAATTTTATCGGTTCAAAAAAAGTAAGGCTAACCATCATGGATTTTCGCAAAAAATTGAAAATTTTTTTTTGTTGAAATTCCGGTTCAAAATGAGTATGGGTAATGTATATGATACGTTGGACATGAAAATACCGGTAGGACGCATAAAGAGAGTTCGGGTATTGGAATTTTCGTATTTTGAAATTCGATCACATTTGTAATCGAACGTGGATTGCAGGCGAATGAGGCGACATATTACAGCAAATTAAACGTTGATCTACTTAAAATATCCTAAATAATCCAAAATGCACAAAACATTCGGAATCGGCGACAATAAATTTTATCGGTTCAAAAAAAGTAAGGCTCATCATGGATTTTCGCAAAAAAAAGAAAATTTTTTTTTGTTGAAATTCCGGTTCAAAATGATTATGGGTAATGTATATGATACGTTGGACATGAAAATGCCGGTAGGACGCATAAAGAGAGTTCGGGTATTGGAATTTTCGTATTTTGAAATTCGATCACATTTGTAATCGAACGTGGATTGCAGGCGAATGAGGCGACATATTACAGCAAATTAAACGTTGATCTACCTAAAAAATCTTAAATAATCCAAAATGCACAAAACATTCGGAATCGGCGACAATAAATTTTATCGGGTCAAAAAAAGTAAGGCTAGCCATCATGGATTTTCGCAAAAAATTGAAAATTTTTTTTTGTTGAAATTCCGGTTCAAAATGATTATGGGTAATGTATATGATACGTTGGACATGAAAACGCCGGTAGGACGCATAAAGAGAGTTCGGGTATTGGAATTTTCGTATTTTGAAATTCGATCACATTTGTAATCGAACGTGGATTGCAGGCGAATGAGGCGACATATTACAGCAAATTAAACGTTGATCTACTTAAAATATCCTAAATAATCCAAAATGCACAAAACATTCGGAATCGGCGACAATAAATTTTATCGGTTCAAAAAAAGTAAGGTTAACCATCATGGATTTTCGCAAAAAATTGAAAATTTTTTTTTTGTTGAAATCATGGTTCAAAATGATTATGGGTAATGTATATGATACGTTGGACATGAAAATGCCGGTAGGACGCATAAAGAGAGTTCGGGTATTGAAATTTTCGTATTTTGAAATTCGATCACATTTGTAATCGAACGTGGATTGCAGGCGAATGAGGCGACATATTACAGCAAATTAAACGTTGATCTACTTAAAATATCCGAAATAATCCAAAATGCACAAAACATTCGGAATCGGCGACAATAAATTTTATCGGTTCAAAAAAAGTAAGGCTAACCATCATGGATTTTCGCAAAAAATTGAAAATTTTTTTTTGTTGAAATTCCGGTTCAAAATGAGTATGGGTAATGTATATGATACGTTGGACATGAAAATACCGGTAGGACGCATAAAGAGAGTTCGGGTATTGGAATTTTCGTATTTTGAAATTCGATCACATTTGTAATCGAACGTGGATTGCAGGCGAATGAGGCGACATATTACAGCAAATTAAACGTTGATCTACCTAAAATATCCTAAATAATCCAAAATGCACAAAACATTCGGAATCGGCGACAATAAATTTTATCGGTTCAAAAAAAGTGAAGCTAACCATCATGGATTTTCGCAAAAAACTGAAAATTTTTTTTTGTTGAAATTCCGGTTCACAATGATTATGGGTAATGTATATGATACGTTGGACATGAAAATACCGGTAGGACGCATAAAGAGAGTTCGGGTATTGGAATTTTCGTATTTTGAAATTCGATCACATTTGTAATCGAACGTGGATTGCAGGCGAATGAGGCGACATATTACAGCAAATTAAACGTTGATCTACCTAAAATATCCTAAATAATCCAAAATGCACAAAACATTCGGAATCGGCGACAATAAATTTTATCGGTTCAAAAAAAGTGAAGCTAACCATCATGGATTTTCGCAAAAAACTGAAAATTTTTTTTTGTTGAAATTCCGGTTCACAATGATTATGGGTAATGTATATGATACGTTGGACATGAAAATACCGGTAGGGACGCATAAAGAGAGTTCGGGTATTGGAATTTTCGTATTTTGAAATTCGATCACATTTGTAATCGAACGTGGATTGCAGGCGAATGAGGCGACATATTACAGCAAATTAAACGTTGATCTACTTAAAATATCCTAAATAATCCAAAATGCACAAAACATTCGGAATCGGCGACAATAAATTTTATCGGTTCAAAAAAAGTAAGGCTAACATCATGGATTTTCGCAAAAAATTGAAAATTTTTTTTGTTGAAATTCCGGTTCAAAATGATTTTGGGTAATGTATATGATACGTTGGACATGAAAATACCGGTAGGACGCATAAAGAGAGTTCGGGTATTGGAATTTTCGTATTTTGAAATTCGATCACATTTGTAATCGAACGTGGATTGCAGGCGAATGAGGCGACATATTACAGCAAATTAAACGTTGATCTACTTAAAATATCCTAAATAATCCAAAATGCACAAAACATTCGGAATCGGCGACAATAAATTTTATCGGTTCAAAAAAAGTAAGGCTAACATCATGGATTTTCGCAAAAAACTGAAATTTTTTTTTTTGTTGAAATTCCGGTTCAAAATGATTATGGGTAATGTAAATGATACGTTGGACATGAAAATACCGGTAGGACGCATAAAGAGAGTTCGGGTATTGGAATTTTCGTATTTTGAAATTCGATCACATTTGTAATCGAACGTGGATTGCAGGCGAATGAGGCGACATATTACAGCAAATTAAACGTTGATCTACTTAAAATATCCTAAATAATCCAAAATGCACAAAACATTCGGAATCGGCGACAATAAATTTTATCGGTTCAAAAAAAGTAAGGCTAACCATCATGGATTTTCGCAAAAAATTGAAAATTTTTTTTTTGTTGAAATTCCGGTTCAAAATGATTATGGGTAATGTATATGATACGTTGGACATGAAAATACCGGTAGGACGCATAAAGAGAGTTCGGGTATTGGAATTTTCGTATTTTGAAATTCGATCACATTTGTAATCGAACGTGGATTGCAGGCGAATGAGGCGACATATTACAGCAAATTAAACGTTGATCTACTTAAAATATCCTAAATAATCCAAAATGCACAAAACATTCGGAATCGGCGACAATAAATTTTATCGGTTCAAAAAAAGTAAGGCTAACGATCATGGATTTTCGCAAAAAACTGAAAATTTTTTTTTGTTGAAATTCCGGTTCAAAATGATTTTGGGTAATGTATATGATACGTTGGACATGAAAATACCGGTAGGACGCATAAAGAGAGTTCGGGTATTGGAATTTTCGTATTTTGAAATTCGATCACATTTGTAATCGAACGTGGATTGCAGGCGAATGAGGCGACATATTACAGCAAATTAAACGTTGATCTACTTAAAATATCCTAAATAATCCAAAATGCACAAAACATTCGGAATCGGCGACAATAAATTTTATCGGTTCAAAAAAAGTAAGGCTAACCATCATGGATTTTCGCAAAAAATTGAAAATTTTTTTTTGTTGAAATTCCGGTTCAAAATGAGTATGGGTAATGTATATGATACGTTGGACATGAAAATACCGGTAGGACGCATAAAGAGAGTTCGGGTATTGGAATTTTCGTATTTTGAAATTCGATCACATTTGTAATCGAACGTGGATTGCAGGCGAATGAGGCGACATATTACAGCAAATTAAACGTTGATCTACTTAAAATATCCTAAATAATCCAAAATGCACAAAACATTCGGAATCGGCGACAATAAATTTTATCGGTTCAAAAAAAGTAAGGCTAACCATCATGGATTTTCGCAAAAAACTGAAAATTTTTTTTTGTTGAAATTCCGGTTCAAAATGATTA